>OY992886.1:35715305-35732917 GCA_963921405.1 Cepaea hortensis
TCTCCATTCTAATATGGTGCTGAGATATCTCCATTCTAATATGGTCCTTATCTTCATTCTAATATGGTGCTGAGATATCTCCATTCTAATATGGTGCTGAGATATCTCCATTCTAATATGGTGCTGAGATATCTCCATTCTAATACGGTGTTTATCTCCATTATAATATGGTGCTGAGATATCTCCATTCTAATATGGTGCTGAGATAGCTCCATTCTAATATGGTGCTTATCTCGATTCTAATATGGTGCTTATCTCGATTCTAATATGGTGCTTATCTCGATTCTAATATGGTGCTTATCTCCATTCTAATATGGTGCTTTTCTCCATTCTAATATGGTGCTTATCTCCATTCTAATATGGTGCTTATCTCCATTCTAATATGGTGCTTATCTCCATTCTAATATGGTGCTTATCTCCATTCTAATATGGTGCTGAGATAGCTCCATTCTAATATGGTGCTTATCTCAATTCTAATATGGTGCTGAGATATCTCCATTCTAATATGGTGCTTATCTCCATTCTAATATGGTGAGATATCTCCATTCTAATATGGTGCTTATCTCCATTCTAATATGGTGCTGAGATATCTCCATTCTAATATGGTCCTATCTTCATTCTAATATGGTGCTGAGATATCTCCATTCTAATATGGTGCTGAGATATCTCCATTCTAATACGGTGTTTATCTCCATTATAATATGGTGCTGAGATATCTCCATTCTAATATGGTGCTTATCTCCATTCTAATATGGTGCTTATCTCCATTCTAATATGGTGCTTATCTCCATTCTAATATGGTGCTTATCTCCATTCTAATATGGTGCGTATCTCCATTCTAATATGGTGCTTATCTCCATTCTAATATGGTGCGTATCTCCATTCTAATATGGTGCTTATCTCCATTCTAATATGGTGCTTATCTCCATTCTAATATGGTGCTTATCTCCATTCTAAGATGGTGCTTATCTCCATTCTAATATGGTGCTGAGATATCTCCATTCTAATATGGTGCTGAGATAGCTCCATTCTAATATGGTGCTGAGATAGCTCCATTCTAATATGGTGCTTATCTCCATCCTAATATGGTGCTTATCTCCATTCTAATATGGTGCTTATCTCCATTCTAAGATGGTGCTTATCTCCATTCTAATATGGTGCTGAGATATCTCCATTCTAATATGGTGCTGAGATAGCTCCATTCTAATATGGTGCTTATCTCCATCCTAATATGGTGCTTATCTCCATTCTAATATGGTGCTTATCTCCATTCTAAGATGGTGCTTATCTCCATTCTAATATGGTGCTGAGATAGCTCCATTCTAATATGGTGCGTATCTCCATTCTAATATGGTGCGTATCTCCATTCTAATATGGTGCGTATCTCCATTCTAATATGGTGCGTATCTCCATTCTAATATGGTGCTTATCTCCATTCTAATAGGGTGCTTATCTCCATTCTAAGATGGTGCTTATCTCCATTCTAATATGGTGCTGAGATATCTCCATTCTAATATGGTGCTGAGATATCTCCATTCTAATATGGTGCTGAGATAGCTCCATTCTAATATGGTGCTTATCTCCATCCTAATATGGTGCTTATCTCCATTCTAATATGGTGCTTATCTCCATTCTAATATGGTGCTTATCTCCATTCTAATATGGTGCTTATCTCCATTCTAATATGGTGCTTATCTCCATTCTAATATGGTCCTTATCTCCATTCTAATATGGTGCTTATCTCCATTCTAATATGGTGCTTATCTCCTTTCTAATATGGTGCTTATCTCCATTCTAATATGGTGCTTATCTCCATTCTAATATGGTGCTGAGATAGCTCCATTCTAATATGGTGCTGAGATAGCTCCATTCTAATATGGTGCTTATCTTCATTCTAATATGGTGCTTATCTCCATTCTAATATGGTGCTTATCTCCATTCTAATATGGTGCTTATCTCCATTCTAATATGGTGCTTATCTCCATTCTAATATGGTGCTTATCTCCATTCTAATATGGTGCTTATCTCCATTCTAATATGGTGCTGAGATAGCTCCATTCTAATATGGTGCTGAGATAGCTCCATTCTAATATGGTGCTGAGATATCTCCCTTCTAATATGTAAGAGGCAAGTGAAATATTTCGGCTACGTTAAAAGACAAGATACTATTATAAAAACCATACTGGAGGGCAAGGTTGAGGGCAAGCGAGCAAGAGGTAGCAACGATACATCCATCCATCCATCATGTGCCTTGCCGATAAGGGTGGTCGGTCATGTTTTGCCATCTCATTCGATCACGAGAGTCGTGGATCAGCTCCGTGTTCCTGTCTCGACCATGCCACGTGTCCAAGCCATCCAGGTATTTACTTTTCGGTCTTCCCCTTGGTCTTTTCCCTACGATCTTGCCAGTTGTCAGCAAGTACTCCAATTCATTTCTTCTCATAACATGTCCAAAAATTGTGACTGTCTACGTCTAATGTCTCTAATCAGTTTACGATCTTCATTTGTTTCTTGAAGAACTTGTTCATTGGTTTTTCTGTCTGTCCATGGTATTTGCATTTTCCTTAGAAACCACATTTCCACAGCCATCAGATGTGTTTCAGCTTGTCTGCTCATTGTCCATGCTTCACATCCATACACAAGTACAGGTTCTATGTAGCACTTCAACACTATTTTTTTTCTCTTTCAATTGATATCTTTTTATTGGTCAGTATGTACAGCGATACGAGTGGGAAGATAACGAACGTCAGCCTGGCAGAATGTACAGTCAGGGCGACAGACATTGTTGGAGATCCATTGCAGCCAACCTTCATTGTGGAGACGGCACCTGATTGATTGACTGATTCTAATATGGTGCTGAGATATCCAATCCAATATGTAGGGGAGGAGGGGGGGGGGGGGGAGAAAAAAACCTTTCCACCACGTTCAAACCGCTTCTTCAGCCTCAGTTATAATTGTGTGGTTTATAGTGCGGTTTAATCTTTTCCTGGTCCTTTACCTTAGAGTCTAAAGTTTAGACGATTTCCACTGCTGCATGCCTTTGTCCATCATTCCTTCCTTTGCTGACGATATCTTAGATGCTTGGTCCGTTGCTACTGGCTATTCCTTTCACTACAGTGACTCTATTAAATTATTCAGTGCCGAATACGAGTATTACAGCCTAGGGTTCTGAGATAAGTAGCAACATATTTTTCAAATTTTAATTTTCTCTTCCTTGCTCTCATTTTTTCATCTTATTCTTCTCAACCCGTTGTATGTCAGGTCTTAGTCAGATATGACTGAGCTACCGTATAACAGTAGACAGTACTACCTGCTTTCTGTTAGCGCCGAACGTTGGGCGGCGCTTACCAAACCCGACACCCCACATTGTGCCAACGGCTTCGGGCGGAAGAGCGCAATAGGGAGGGTACAAGCCTTACCCTGGTGCGAGGAAATGCAAGCTAAGACAAAATGTCACGGCAGGGCAGACCAGGCCCTAAGCCTTGGTTGGCGGCTGGTCTAGGATCGAAGCTCCGACAGGCGGACAGTTAGAGCATTGCTTTGCTGATCCGGCAGCTTTTGCAGCTTGTCTTGTTCCAGATGTAGGGGTGTTACCTTTCCTCTGGAGTGAATTAGGCAGGCCGAGAGAGGGATCATGCTGCATGGGCAACACATGATATCTATATTTTAGCCTAGGCTTTGTGCTATGGAGAGGCAATAACTCCATCCCTGGTCTTAACTGGTCTCGGAATCAAAGCGAGAGGCAACTGCTACAGGTTATAAGTCCCTGTTAATTGACGTAGACATGAGGCGCCACGCGTTGCCTCTGACGGTGGGAGACACCTACAGGTGTCACTGATCAGCTACCGCCCGCCTCAAGCTGGGCAGCCCCCGGCCAATTGGGTGCTGATCCGCCACAGCCTGCCTGGTTCAATGGGTGCTTGGGACTAGGACAAAATCTGAATCACAGGCTGAAAAACCAATGCACCAGGTACAAATAAAAATAAAGATAGAAACCTCAAGCAACGGCTTGCAACCTGGAACGTGAGAACCACGTATCCAGGATTTTCCACTGACTTGACCAATATTGACAATGTGAGAAAAACGGCTGTGATTGATTCTGAACTTAATCGTCTTAACATTGATATTGCTGGCCTGCAGGAGACTCGCCTCGCTGAGGAAGGGTCACTCAGGGAAAACAATTACACGTTTTTTTTTTGGAAGGGTAGAGGGCAGGCAGAAAAAAGGCAACACGGTGTGAGCTTTGCAGTGAAGAATTCGCTATTGGGAATGATTGAAATTCCAGCAGGAGGAAATGAAAGACTATTATCCCTGCGCTTGGCAACCTCTTGTGGTTTTGCCACCATTATTACTGCATATGCACCGACACTCGATTCCTTTGATGATGTGAAGGATTCGTTCTATGAGGAGTTAGACTCCGTGATCAAGACAGTTCCTAAATCTGACTACATTTATATGCTCGGTGATTTCAATGCTCGTGTGGGCAAGGACTCGAGTTCATGGCCAGTGTGCCTTGGGAAATACAACATCGGTCGCATGAATGAAAATGGGCAAAGGCTGCTGGAGCATTGCACCAGTAATGACCTATGTATTTCAAACTTCTTTTTATGAAGGAATAAAAAAAGCCTGTGGTCCAGTGATCAAAAGAAGTGCACCATTGAAAACCTTGACTGGAGAAATCATCACTGATAAGAATCAGCAGATGGACAGATGGTTTGAGCACTATTTGGATCTTTACTCAAGTGAGACCAAACTAGCGGATGATGCCCTCAACGCCATAGAGGCTCTACCAACTCTTGACCACCTGGACACACTTCCCACCATAACAGAAGTTAAGTGTGCTATAAATGAACTTGCATCTGGCAAGGCTCCAGGTAAGGATGGGATTCCAATAGAGGTTATCAGAAGTGGGCAAGACACACTCACTCTACAGATCCACCAGCTAATAGAGCTATGCTGGCGAGAAGGACAAGTCCCACAGGATTTCAAAGATTCAAGTATCATAACACTGTACAAGAACAAGGGCGAACGGAACGACTGAAACAACTATAGGGGTATCTCACTTCTGTGCATTGTTGGAAAAGTATTTGCCAGAATTGTTCTGCGCAGACTTCAAGCCCTAGCAGATCAAGTCTACCCCGAATCACAGTGTGGCTTTCGACAGAACCGGTCTACCATTGATATGATATTCTCATTGCGACAAATGCAAGAAAAATGCCGTGAACAGGATCGACCACTATTTATTGCCTTCATCGACCTCACAAAGGCATTTGATTTGGTCAGTCGTGAGGGTCTGTTCAAGGCACTAAAGAAGATTGGCTGCCCACCAACTCTTCTGTCCATTGTGGAATCGTTCCACACAGGCATGAAGGGTATAATCAAGTTTGATGGTGGAACTTCTGAAGAGTTTGAAATCAAGAGTGGAGTTATGCAAGGTTGTGTACTAGCTCCCACCCTCTTTGGAATATACTTTTCACTTCTACTGAAATATGCCTTTCGTGATCAGGATGGTGGTATATACATTCACTCACGCTCAGATGGCGGCTTCTACAATGCTCAGAGATTGAAGGCCAAGACCAAAATTAGGAGGGTACTGATCAGAGAGTTGATTTTTGCAGATGATGCTGCAGTTACAACCCACTCTGAGGAAGAATTGCAATGTCTACTATCTGCATTCTCCAATGCTTGTTCTGAATTTGGTTTAACAATTAGTAAAAAGAAGACACAGATTATGTCACAAGGTGCACACGGGGTACCATCAATCTTTATTGACGACGCCGAACTAGAGATGGTAGACCATTTTACATATCTAGGATCAGTGGTAAATAGCAAATTATCCCTAGGTCAGGAAATCAACATCCGGATTGGTAAGGCAGCAACAACAATGAACAGGTTAAGAAAAAGAGTCTGGGAGAACAGGAAGCTTACTGCCAAAACAAAAGTCCTGTAACAGAGCACCATCTCTGTTAATAGCTTAGGAGGGGATGATGTGCAAAGACTAGGCACGGTTGAGGATCCTATGAAAATGTAACTAAGGACGCTCAAGCCGTGACGCGAGAGGTTTAGGAAAGTTAGTTACGGGCTGGACTTTGAATTGACAACATCGTTTGCTTATAATAGAAAACCTCTTGTATCCTGTTATATATATTCTGATATATTTCGTCAAATAAAACTTATGAAAACTACAACCGGGATTTCATTTATATACATCTTATAACTGTCACTGTACTGTTACAGTACAGATTTGATGCCGCTATACCAGTATTTTGGACTTGGCTGTTGCAGACACAATGTGAAGTACTAAGAAAATATGCAGCACAGCGGAGAACTTTTATTGAACGCCTTTTCTCAAGTTGCTACAAAAAAAAAAAAAAAAAACGTTACCACAACAGATGATTTTACTGAGTGAATCTTGAATTTTGTCAGAAGCCGTACTCAAAGGATCCAGACCAGACCTTATCAAAAGTTGCAACTTATATTGGAACCACCGCAAATCATTTTTTTTTACGGAGGCTAGTTGATTGGAGCCGCCATACATATTGGAATGAATTGTTAGATGGAGCTACAATCGTAGGCTGTTTGTCAGAATTATAGGCTGTTTATCATCGTGTCCTGGAATGACCTGACTGTTGTCCTTGGGAGTCACTATGCTGTAAGTTTTGACCTGCTGTTATCGGGGCCGTTGATTGACCTTGCTTGCCTGAAGGAGGTCACTTACTGAAGCTGTCCCAGACTGAAGAAATTTTGCTCCTTAAAAAAAAAATAAAACAGCCGCAACTAACCTGAATTTTGGGAGAAACTACAGCTCATCAAGATGTCTGTCATGAAGAATGCGATTTACTTGCTTTGGTCTTTTCAGACGCGGGTGGGCATAATGGGTTGCCGTCCTGCTGAAGAAGAGAACCTATTGTAATCGCTTCATTTCTCAGCTTGAGCCGTTTCAAATCCAGACGTGCCCCTTTTCGGGTGAAGTCCAGACGTGTCCTTTTTCGGGTGAAAAGAAGCCACAAATCTGGGGTGCCCGCCAATGGGTGAAATGGAGAGTCCAGAGGTTTTCCTTTTGCTGTGATGGAGTAGAGGAACACGACACGCTCGTTTTTTTCTGTGAACCCTGCAGTTGTCAAGCATAATCCTCGGTCGGCGTGTTTGGACTTACTTTCCTGTTGGACCCGTGGAAGATATATTTCAGCCCTTTAACGGTGTTTAAGATAATTAAGATTTAACTAATATAACATAACATTGTGTGTTAGAGAAAATTGATTAATTAATTTGAACACTTGATCTTTATAAGAAGAAAAATAGTTGCTTACGTCCCTTGTCTAATTTAAATACGCCTATAGTGGTATACTTATTGATATTTATTAACTAAATTATAATTGTGAATTTGGTTATATAAATTGTATAGCAAAACTATTTCAGCATATTTCAGCATGGCAGAGGAACAAGTTTCGTTAACACAGGTGTTAACTGGAGTAAGCACGGCAATAAGCAGACTCAACTCCGCAATAAAACAACAAGGAGTAGGCATGTATGTTTAATTATTTGTTGTAGGATATTGAAGAATTGAAAACTTGATGCATGTTTTTAAAGATTTGTTCTTTGAAAACCTTTTTGCAGAGTATGGAATAATAGCGATAGGAAAGCTGCCTACGTATTGAAAACAACATAGCATAACGACGTAGCGAACTAATATGGATATCTTTTATAGGAAGTTAGAACGTGTGACGGAGTTAATGGACAGCTTAAGGATGGACGTAGACAGAATTTCATCTATGATAGGACTGATAAAGAGACAGACGCTCGAACGAATGGAGCACAAGACAGATATGAGATGTTTTGATATAGACAAGCCCAATAGATGGCAATCGATCAATAGGAACGATAACCAGCGTGGTTACAATTCTAAAGTTATCAACCATATACATATGAAACCAGATAAGAGAGAGACACAAAGATAAGTAATGAATCAACACAAAAATTTAGGAATTGGTAATTGCCAGAAAAGGAATTTGTATAAGAAACAGTGGTCTTGGCCTTCAAATAGTGAAAACGCAAGATCTTTGCGAGAAAACTGGTTTCAGATCAAACAGTTGCGATATTCAGTTGCAAGGTTGAAAAACAGAGAAGGAAACACAGACAAGATTTTGGGTAGTCAGGAGGTATCTTCAGTCTTTAGTGTCAGACGAGAAAGAGAGACACAGACGCAGTCAGGCAATAGTGTGGAAAAGAGTACTCAAACATCGATTGATAAAGTAGTAAGGAAAATTCAATCAAAACCAACTGAGTTGAAAGTGATAAAGAGAGACACCGTTGCATTAACGGGAGACACCGTTGCATTAAAGAGAGACACTGGTACAGAGGTTGGACAACCCAAGACAAAAGACAGCAGAAAGAAAATTAGAAAGAATGTTAGGTCTAGAAATGAAAACCGTTTGCTCATATATAATCATAGATGTGGAACCGAAGAATCTGAGTCGTCGTCTTTAGAATCAGAATTTTCAGACCTCACAGATTTTGGTATAGAATGTACACCAGACAGGGATTTAAAAGGAATGAATAGGAACGAGAGGATTGCACTACGAGCAGATCCTGACTCGAAGCGAGATGTTTCCTCGTACGGTATGGTTGCTGGTAGGCAAGCAGACAAATTTTTAGTTGGTAACTCTTTGGAACAAGATAACAGTATATATGGTAGAAAAGTAGTAAAAGCCAGGAGACGAATTCCAAAGATGGGAGAGAATGATACTTTTATAAAGAAAGATGTTTATCTATTGGAAAGTAGAACACAAAAACAGCAAAAAGCTGAAGCGTCGCTGGAAAAGGCTAGAAGTCTCATGAAATCGATAAGACCATGGCTATATGGAAATAACAAATACGTGCAGATTTGAGTATTTTGTAACTGAGCTTAGAGTAGTTCAAGTTTGATGAGAGTTATATCGGATCAAAAGTTGTGTTGCTGTGGAAAGGGGAGTGCGACTGTTATAGTCTGAAAATAGCGCGAAGAAGTAGATCATTATTATGAAGTGACGAGGAGGTTAAGATAAAGTGAGTGAGTAGTTGACTGTCGGAGTGGTTTGATGTGGAAATTAGGTAGGACGGAGAGTAGTGTTTGGTTGTGATGATTGAGAAAAGCAGTTGAGTATTGAAGTAATTCGTCTGGTTATGCGTTGTTCTTGCATGGGTAAAAGTGTAGACAAACATGTGTGCCTCGTGCTGAAGAAGGAAGCTTTGATAAGTCTTTTGGGGTGGAGTGCATGGACAGAACGATGTCAGGTGATTAGTAGTAGTAGCGCATGCATGTACGAGGCGTTTGGTATATCTGGTGTCACTGTGTGTGGAAGTGATCGACACGCTTAGGCTGCGGTGAATAATTGCTAGAATGTTAAATTGGTGTCTATTTTTTTTTTTTTTTTTTTTGTAGAAGTAATAGTATAGGCACGTCAGGTTGTTGAGATGAGAACGAGGGTGTTTGTACACAATGGTCAATGCATATGAGAAGTATAAATACGAGCGCCGTGCGAATATGCGAAGAGTGGCTGATGGGTGACGCTGATAAAACATACCGGTGATTTCGTGGAGGACAGAGTAAGTGAGTATGCGAAAGTTGGAAAGTATAAAGAAAGTGATTGGAAAGGTGCGATGCCTTTTGTTTGGAATGTGTGGTGTTGGACAGAATTAATGAAAATTTTATGACAGGCTGACAGAAAGAGAGTTAACATTTTGAATAACGTTTCATAAAACAGATTTAGTATTGTTGGCAGAGACATGTCGAAGCAAGAATGCCTGATACTGAGAAATGAGAGAAGATGGTTTGCCCAATCGGAGTGAGGTTTGTCGTTAGTCATATGCGGTGTGTTTACTGTTTCTGAAAGAGTCCCGATAAATAGGAGTAACCTTGAGTAGAAGTGAAAGATGAGTGATGTAAGCAAGAGAAGGAAAGAATGTGATTAGCCAGTTGAACATCGGAGTATTATAAATAGAGCACTATAGAATGTGTTCCGATAAATGTGACTGGTTTGACTATCATCGCGGTGTGAGAACGCTAGGAGAGAGTTGAAGATAGCTTAGAGTTGTTGTGGTGAAAGGTTGGAAATTACTGATGCAGGAGAATGAAATGTTAGTTGCGTCGGGTGGACGAGAGACTTAAGAGTAGAATTAGTTATTGACAAATCTAGTAGCTAGATGTGTTGGTGAAGTCTATAGTAAATAGACATTTTTTGGTGGGTGTAGCATTGATACCGTAGTAAACGGTAATGTTTAAGAAGTTATAATAATTCTTGGTACAAATCAAATCCAAGGGAAACAACTGGTGTACCGAGTTACAATTTCCTTTAGTAGGTAGATGAATTGTGGTGTGCTGAAATAGCCACATTACTTAGAAAAGGAAACAATTTGTGCGGTAGTTAACAGTAATTGTTTGTTTAATATTTCAAATACAGTGGTGTCGTTATGAGTTAGTTTTGTAAGAGATGGAATGTTGTGAAGGGAGATAATCAATGGTCATTTGTTGATTAATGACTTTTCTTGAGGGATCAGATATTGTTCTGCGTTATGATGAGAATATAATATGTAGGTAACACACACACACACACACACACACACACACACACACACACACACATATATATATATATATATATATATATATATATATATATATATATATATATATATATATTGGGATTAAGGCAGGTTAATAATTGGCCTAGCATTGAGTTGTTGTTTTTTTTCACTGTTGTAAGAGTATATAGGCATGACTTGTGTTCCTTGAATAGATATGTATTACATTGGTCCGTATAAGAGACCAATGTTGTTTAGTTACAATAAGTAGTTGATTTCTATGTGAATTTGATTATTATTTCACTATATATATTTATTTTGAAAAATGTTGGGGATAAACAGTTAAAACCAGGGAGGGGTGATATTGTTCTATTTTGATTTGTCTTGAATTGTGAGTTTATCTAGCTTACTTTGGTTAAATATTAGCATATTACTTTGTTTATTAATTTTCATTTGGCAAAAGTTATACATTGGCACCTTTCCGTCTTGACAGATGATAGTTTGGTACATTGTGCTTCAAAAAGGCTTAATAACTGTCATATGGCAATAACTACGATCCATGGCGGTGGCGAGTGTGGCTGGTAAGGCCAATTCTTGCTGAAAATGTTTGCCCACAGTAGGTGCATGTGAAAACATGGTCATTTCCACCATTTTGCACCATCTTACGTCTCTCACGCTCTGTGTGTGCTTTATCTGCAATCATTTTCTCCTTTGTCTTTATTCCATTTCTGATAGTTGCCCTCCATGCTACACGTTCAGCGGCGACATCTCTCCATAGCACAAAGCCTGGGCTAAAATAAAGAAACCATGTGTTGCCCATGCAGCATGATCCCTCTCTCGGCCTGCCTAGTTCACTCCAGAGGAAAGTTAACACCTATACATCTGGAACAAGACAAGCTGCAGAAGCTGCCGGATCAGCAAAGCAATGCTCTAACTGTCCGCCTGTCGGAGCTTCGATCCTAGACCAGCTGCCAACCAAGGCTTAGGGCCTGGTCTGCCCTGCCATGACTTATTTTGTCTTTGGGTTGCATTTCCTCGCACCAGGATAAGGCTAGTACCCTCCCAATTGCGCTCTTCCGCCCGAAGCCGTTGGCACAATGTGGGGTGTCAGGTTTGGTAGGCGCCGCCCAACATTCGGCGCTGACAGAAAGCAGGTAGTACCGTCTACTGTCATACGGTAGCTCAGTCATATCTGACTAAGACCTGACTCAAAAAAAGTTATAATGATGTTACTTATTGAGTTGCCCTGACTATGTTTAAATTAGTTTTTCTTTTGGCGTTCAATTGCGTGGAGTTTTAAAACAGAAACTAGTTAATAGGTCCTTTAGAGTTTTGGATGCAGGGTTACGTTCAGAAGATGTGGGGCAATTTTAAAACATGGGGTCGGAAGTGAACATGGATTTAGTGCCATGATGTAATGGAAATTTCATAAGCGCCACGAGATTGCTAGTTTTTATAAGAAATAGATGTGGGTAACGCTTATAATAAGTGCTGCGCCAGACAGCGTGAAGACAAATAGTAAAACATGAATTGAATGCCATGTTTTAGTCCTGTAGTTATCAATACAAGAGTTGGGGGATTAAACCAGTGGAAGGTTTATAAAGGGAAGTAAGGAGGTTCGTGATAAATGAACATTGGAGTCTGTGGTTGCAGCGAACATAGATTAAGTGCCATGAAGTTTTGCGAAAAAAGGGGAGGGTCCGTGATATATGGACTGATAAAGAATAAAGCAGTGATGGGTTGGAAGGTCACAGACATGAGTTCAGTGGCGGTATTTTTGTTGCTGTTGATAACGGCATAAATTGACAGGTGGAAGTTTTAGGTGAAATGCCCATAATAAATGGACATTAGTGGGTTGCTGAAGTTTTCGGCGAGATTAAGAGGGAACCTGCTATGGAGTATTCCTGAGTGAGGTATAGGAGAGATATGTTAGATGGTGTTAATGTTGGAGGAGGTCTTGAGTGATAAGGCCCATAATGGACCTTTTGATTTGTGTAATATATAGACATTTAGGAGTGAATAATATTTTTGGTGGTTGATGCTTGATGCTGTAGATATCAGCGCAAACTGTGAAATTGCCATAATAAGTAGTATAATTGAACTGTGGAAGATATGTAAGTGTTTTAGACTTTATTACATAAAGTCTCAGGGCGACATAGGGGTGTAAGTGTGAGTCTGGTTTTTGTGAGGAAGAGTTCTAGTTCTTTGACTTTCCGGTGCGCACCGATTCTTTATCTTCCTATCGTGTGATTAGTACGAGTGGTTTTAAGTTGGTTGAATGGGGAATTAGTAATGCTGACGTACTGAATTGTTGGCATAGACTTGTGGGTGATGATAATACGGGGTATGAAGTATTTCAAAAGAGTATATATGCGTTTTGAATTTTTATAGTTGAGATCAGATATTGGTATATGTGCTCGTGATGAAAAGGTTTAAGAGGATCGCTTATGAAACGAAGAAGAAGTATCACTTCACGAAGATCTATAACAGAACCTAGCGGTTAGCTATAAGAGATAAGTGGAGAATTGGACTCGAAGGAGTAGAAATAAAGTTCATTGGTTAAGAGGGGGTTAGTTTAAGATGGGTTGGAGAAATAATATGGGGGTTAAGGTTTTAGTGAGGGAAAGAATAAGTAGAATAAGTAGGTTAGGGATTAAGACTTTTCAAGAAAAGTCTTCTTAAAGAAAGGGAGTCCTCCGAAGTCGGAGAGTGTCTGCCTGTATGGCGAGGAACCACCAGTCTGCACACCAATAAGCCAGACATGGGACAACGGATACTCACGCAAACCTCAGGTCCTGTATGACATCACACTGATGTTGGACAACAGGATGCCTTCATCCGACATACAGGACTTTGCGTTGGAGCTCAAGCCAACGAACACAAGCAAGCAAGCAAAGACAGGGAGGAATGTAACAGAGCACCATCTCTGTTAATAGCTTAGGAGGGGATGATGTGCAAAGACTAGGCACGGTTGAGCATTCTATGAAAACGTAACTAAGGACGCTCAAGCCGTGACGCGGGGTTTTTAGGAAAGTTAGTTACGGGCTGGACTTTGAATTGACAACATCATTTGCTTATAATAGAAAACCTCTTGTATCCTGTTATATATATTCTGATATATTTCGTCAAATAAAACTTATGAAAACTACAACCGGGATTTCATTTATATACATCTTATATCTGTCACTGTACTGTTACAGTCCTTGTCTATCAAGCCTGTGTCCTTAGTACTCTTCTTTATGGCAGTGGAACCTGGACAACTTACTCACACCAAGAGAAACGTTTAAACAGCTTTCATATGCGGTGTCTGCGAAGAATTCTTGGTATTAAGTGGCAAGACAAAATCACAAATACTGAAGTATTGGAAAGATCAGGTTGTGTGACGGTTTATTCCATGCTCAGTCTTCGTAGACTTAGATGGATAGGACATCTTAGGAGGATGGATGATGGTAGAATACCAAAGGACATCTTTTTTGGTGAATTACAGTTGGATAAGAGATCTCAGGGTCGGCCTCTACTACGATACAAAGATGTGTGTAAGCGGGACATGATTGAAAATACACATTGGGAGCAAGTCGCCGCTGAACGTGTTGCATGGAGGGCAAACATCAGAAATGGAATAAAGACAAAGGAGAAAATTATTGCAGATAAGTCTCACACCGAGCGTGTGAGACGTAAGATGGTGCATGATGGTGGAAATGACCACGTGTTCACATGCACCCACTGTGAACGGACATTTACAGCGCAAATTGGCCTTATCAGTCACATTGGCTACCGCCATAGGTAAAAGTTATTATGCCTGTTTAAAGCACAAACTATCGTCTGTCAAGACGGCAAGGTGCCAATGTAATGTATGTAATGCATGTCTCATCCCGTCCTTATGCCTGTAGTCACCGGAGGGTCTTTTCAGTGACTATATGTTGTGTTTTGTGTATGCATTTGTTTGCTGTTGAAGGCTAGTCGCTGAACGTCCTGTATGTTTCGTAATTCAGTTCTGTAAAGCTGCATTACTTTGTGTTATTTTAATAATTTTATATTGTATTGTCTAAGTAAGTAGGTCAAGCGGCTGTAATGCACGTGTTCTTCTGAGGCGTGATGTCACATTAGAGTATTAGGTCAGGTGTGAATTCAGCGTGTCTAAAGCTGTCAATTATCCCGTTATTGAGTGTGTTCTCTGAAATTGAAATACATTGTTCTCTAATCGTCTTCCATGAATGTCAATCAATACCAATTCTGTTATTTGTTTCCTGCAATAAGAACCATTCATCTGGGTTGAATAAAATTCCACTTTGGACTTATTATGGAACGAAATACTGCAATGAAAAGAAATCCATAAACAACTTAACTGTTTTCAAATACATATTTATTAGTTCTGATTCAATATGTATTCTTATCTACAAACAACATCCTATTATTAGCATATTATTCATTTTCCACACAGCTAAGGTTAACTCTATACTAATAAATAAAGTCGGTAGAATGTCTGGGTTGAGTTTTGAAGCTTCCTCCAGCTGTGTACATTTCTGTGTTTGGACTGCTTGGTGTATGTAAGCACTATAGAATATTAATAATTATATATTTATAATAAGCTCGCTGTTTAAATTAATTTCATATATTTGTTAAAATATGTCTTTTCAGCTAAGTAGTATAGTGCTCGATAGCGGCACGTAGGACAAAACTAAACATTCAAAATAGTGAATAGACTGAATACTGAAATTCTGAATAACTGAATAGTTGTCTTTTTTGTTTTTTACAGTTTACTTTTTTACCGTTTAGTTTAAAAAAAAACTCAAAAAGTAATGAATGTTATTGCTAAGGTAGGATTATTAGTATTAGTAACTATTGCTAATAATACTACTGAACTACTTTATTAAGAGAAGTCCACCAGAGAGACGAATTGAGACGGATTGTATCTGTAGCAAAGAACCTCAATGGCTCGGAATGCTGAAGAAGAAGAAGAACTATTTTATTAATTATTAATACAATTCATTACTTTCTGAGTTTTTGTAGTCAAAATATTATAATAATAGTAATTAATAGTAACTAATACTGCCGTAAATTGCAAATTTGGGCACTCCTCCTAGCCCCAAATTATTTAGTGCAAAATGCATCCCTTACATGGCCTCATTAGCTGATATAATAAAAAATACAAACTACGAACTAAAATATATAACTGAGAAAATGGAAGTACGTACCAATAGTAATATATGTGGAAATTGTGGCACAAAAGTTGTAAATACTGTCTGAAAACATGTTCTAAACTCTTGTATCTATATCTGCGGGGGAAAAAATTATACATATCGGAACTAGCATTGAATGTGTTGTCGATCACTTCCGGTTCAGTTTGTGGCGGACTGCTAGACCAATCGATGGATGCAATAAATGTTTGTGGGCCCGGAGGGCCCTCACTGTTGTCGGTACCACAAGATATGGATATGCACTCCGATGGCGGTTTATGGGCCCTGCGGGCGCATAAACCTTTATTGTTTATTGTATCTATCGATTGGTCTAGCAGTCCACCACACACACAAATGTCGATCAGTCTAGTGTCTAGCAGACGACAATATCTCAAACGTAAGATTGACAACACATTGCCCCGGAAACGACCTTATGAGGCCCTGTAAGGGATGCATTTTACAATAAATAATTTGGGGCCGTTGTTAGGAGGAGTGCCCAAATTTGAAATTCTAAGTAATGTATATTAAGTAAAGTTACCAAAGACTAGGTCTAAAGAAAAAACAATAATATACTCACTATCTTCCTCTTCTTCAGCATTCCGAGCCATTGAGGCTCTTTGCTGCAGATACAATCCGTCTCCATTCATCTCTCTGGTGGACCGTCTCTTGCCAGTCGTTGATTCCAAGTGCTTGTAGATCTGTATATGTATTATCTCTCCACCGTCTTCTTGGTCTACCTCGGGGTCTACGGTCATTTATTTCCTGAGTGTAAGCGAGTTTTGTTTCCCTATTATCTTCCATTCTTTCTATATGCCCCAGCCATTGTAGTCTATTAGCCTTCATGATACCAGTGATTAGCGGGGACTTAAACAGATCATAAATGTCTTTGTTACTTCTTTTCCACTCTCCACTTTGTGTATCCCTAATGGGTCCAAAGATGCGTCTTAAAATTTTGTTCTCAAAGCTTTGTAACAAGGCTTCGTCTCCTTTCGTTGTACTCCAGGTTTCAGAGCCATACAGCACAACTGGTCTGATCAGTGTTTTGTATATTGTGATTTTGGTGTTACGAGATAGTGCAATTGATTTTAGAAGATGTTGTAGTGCATAGTATATCTTATTTCCAGAGTTGATTCTAGTTTGTATTTCTTCCCTTATGATGTTGGAGCAGTTGAAGATTGTACCCAGGTATTTGTATGTTTCCGTTCTTTTAATGGTCATATTATCTATTTGTATGTGGCCAGAGTTTTTAGCCATTCCGTCTCTTGAAATTACCATATATTCTGTCTTATCTTGATTGATAACCAGCCCCATCTGTTGGGCTTTTTCCTTTAAGTGAGTCAATATTTCCAATGTCTTTTGTTCACTTTGCCCTATAATATCTATATCATCTGCATAACCAAGCAGCTTGGATGTTCCTCCAATATCACATTCCTCCTTTACCTTCCTTACAACTTTCTCTAGAGCCAGATTGAAGAGTAGCAGCGATAGTGCATCACCCTGTTTCAAGCCAGATGTTATTTGGAACATGACCAGACTATGCATGGAAGATACTTATAATATAGTAACATATAAAGGCAGGAAATCAGACCCTTTCCAAATATACTCACTATACTATTTATATATAGACTTTAACTAGACCCAGTAACTTTCAGTAACTGAACTATGAACATAGAAACACATTGAGAATTCAGTTACTAAGTAATACAACACACACACACACTCCTACTACTACCAACTAAATAAAACCAACAGCTAATAAAAATAGGTACACAGTGTACTCACCTACTCTGAATTTTTTTGTTATTTCAGTGAGTGACCAGAGTTTGAGTCCGCTCAATAAATTTTCATAATGCCTGGAGGTCGCAGAATATTTTC
>OY992886.1:35733117-36050617 GCA_963921405.1 Cepaea hortensis
CCACACCTCCCACCTCCACCCTCCACCTCCACCTCCACAACCCTCCCTCCCCTCTCCCTCATCATTCCTCCTCCTCCTCCTCCCCCTCCTTCTCCTCCCTCCTCCTTCTCCCTCCTCCTTCTACCTCTTCCTCTCTTCACCTCCTCTCTCCTCCTCATCCTCCTCCCTCTCCCTCCTCCTGCGTTCTCATCCTCCCTCCTCCTCCTCCTTCTTCCTCCTCCCTCCTCCTCCCCCTCCCTCCTCCTCTCTCCTCCTCTTCCCTCCCCTCCTCCTTCCTCCTCCTCCCTCTTCCTCCCTCATCCTCCTCCTCCTCCTCCTGCGTTCTCATCCTCCCTCCTCCTCCTTCTTCCTCCTCCCTCCTCCTCTCCCTCCTCCTCTCTCCTCCTCTTCCCTCCCCCTCCTCCTTCCTCCTCCTCCCTCTTCCTCCCTCCTCCTCCCTCTTTCTCCTCCTTCTCCTCCTCCCTCCTTCTCCATTCTTCTCCTCCTCCTCCCTCTTCCTCTTTCCCCCCTCCTCCTCCTAATCCCTCCTCCTCCCTTTCCCTCCTCCTCCCTCTTCCTCTTCCTCTTCCTCCCTCTTCCTCCTCCTCCTACCTCCTCCCTCTTCCTCCTCCTTCCTCCTCCTCCCTCTTCCTCCCTCTCCCTCCTCCATCCTCCTCCCTCTTCCTCCTCCTTCTTCCATCCTCCTCCTCCCTCCTCTTCCCTCTTCCTCCTCCTCCCTCCTCATCATTCCTCCTCCTCCTCCTCCCTCTACCTCCTCACTCCTCCCTCCTCCTTCTCCCTCCTCCTTCTACCTCTTCCTCTCTCCACCTCCTCTCTCCTCCTCATCCTCCTCCCTCCTCCTCCTCCTGCGTTCTCATCCTCCCTCCTCCTCCTTCTTCCTCCTTCTTCCTCCTCCCTCTCCCTCCTCCTCTCTCCTCCTCTTCCCTCCCCCTCCTCCTTCCTCCTCCTCCCTCTTCCTCTTCCTCCCTCCTCCTCCCTCTTTCTCCTCCTCCTGCGTTCTCATCCTCCCTCCTCCCCCTCCTCCTTCCTCCTCCTCCCTCTTCCTCTTTCCCCCCTCCTCCTCCTAATCCCTCCTCCTCCCTCCTATTCCTCCCTACTCCTCCTCCTCCCTCCTCCTCCTCTCTCCGCCTATCTCTTCCTCCCTCCTCCTCCCTCCTCCACCCTCTTCCTCCTCCTTCCTCCTACTCCTTCTTTTTCTTCTTCTTCTGCTGCTGCTGCCGCCGCTCCATTTACCCAAGTTAATTGTTGGGGGAATATGTAAAGATCTTTCAAGTGCTCTTTCTAATGCTTTTTGTAAGTTGGTCTTCGTTTATCTAAGGTTGTTCTAATCGCAACCAATAAATGATTAGACAGACAGACAGACAGACAGACAGACAGACAGACAGACAGGCAGACAGGCAGGCAGACAGGCAGTCAGTCGGTAACGGGAACGAGAACTTATATGACTACTTATATGAATTAAATGAGATGCTCCCCACCAGGGTCTGGGCGAAGCCGGGCAGGGTCAGACAGACAGACAGACAGACAGACAGACAGTCAGTCGGTAACGGGAACGAGAACTTATATGACTACTTATATGAATTAAATGAGATGCTCCCCACCAGGGTCTGGGCGAAGCCGGGCAGGGTCAGCTAGTACCTAATAAAGGTAATAAATCTTATGCTAAAACACATGGCAGTTTAGTTATGAGACATAAATAATACATCCATTATTCAAATGTCAAGCAGTTAAATTAGTAAGCAGTAAATCCTTATATCAAACCACTTCTGATGCTGCTATCTGATTTAAGCAGTCGGTTTTAATGCTCTGCCAGCTCCGGGCGTAGGGGTTACCAACGCAATTCGTAATCCCACATACCATGTTCAAAATAAAGCTGCAGGCGATTTGGCAGCAGACCGCTTTGCGTTGGTTTTTTTAATGAAATGGTATAGGTGCCCTTTGTTCAGAAAGCAATGGCAAACTACTGAATGTAAACTTGCCCAAGAATCATGAACAGTCAAAAAATGCTGGGGTTGTCTGCTACGTCCTGTAAAGGATACACAACTTTTATTTTTTAATACTCTGGATACTCTTTGATGCTGATTTCATTTTCTAATTGAATATTGTCTTTCAGTGCGGTGATATATATGGTGATGTTTGGCTTCACAGTGAAGCCACTGTATCAGAAGCATCAAGCCTGGCCGAGACCTGCACTCAGTATAGACAGACAGGCCGGACCTCAGAGGACTAAAGTCAGGGTTGGTTTAACAGTAATTTCAGAATCAAATGTGTGACTTCTTCTTCCTCTGCTGCTTTGTTTGTTTTTTTTTTTTTCAAGAGGAGGGCATCACACCTAGTTAAACACCTCAAAGACCGATGCTTCTGAATTAAGTGTGTATTTGTGTAAGGTTTACTTCCTCTTGACAGATTCCATCCAAGGTAACAGGCTCTATCTCTGTGTGGGTAGGTTTACTTCCTCTAGACAGATTCCATCCAAGGTAACAGACTCTATCTACCTATGGGTAGGTCTACTTCCTCTTGACAGATTCCATCCAAGGTAACAGACTCTATCTACCCATGGGTAGGTTTACTTCCTCTAGACAGATCCCATCCAAGGTAACAGACTCTATCTACCCATGGGTAGGTTTACTTCCTCTTGACAGATTCCATCCAAGGTAACAGACTCTTACCCATGGGTAGGTCTACTTCCTCTTGACAGATTCCATCCAAGGTAACAGGCTCTATCTACCCATGGGTAGGTTTACTTCCTCTTGACAGATTCCATCCAAGGTAACGGGCTCTATCTCTGTGTGGGTAGGTTTACTTCCTCTAGACAGATTCCATCCAAGGTAACAGACTCTATCTACCTGTGGGTAGGTCTACTTCCTCTTGACAGATTCCATCCAAGGTAACAGACTCTATCTACCCATGGGTAGGTTTACTTCCTCTTGACAGATTCCATCCAAGGTAACAGGCTCTATCTCTGTGTGGGTAGGTTTACTTGCTCTAGACAGATTCCATCCAAGGTAACAGACTCCTACCCATGGGTAGGTTTACTTCCTCTTGACAGATTCCATCCAAGGTGACAGACTCTATCTACCCATGGGTAGGTCTACTTCCTCTTGACAGATTCCATCCAAGGTAACAGACTATCTACCCATGGGTAGGTTTACTTCCTCTTGACAGATTCCATCCAAGGTAACAGGCTCTATCTACCCATGGGTAGGTTTACTTCCTCTTGACAGATTCCATCCAAGGAAACAGGCTCTATCTCTGTGTGGGTAGGTTTACTTCCTCTAGACAGATTCCATCCAAGGTAACAGACTCTATCTACCCATGGGTAGGTCTACTTCCTCTTGACAGATTCCATCCAAGGTAACAGACTCTATCTACCCGTGGGTAGGTTTACTTCCTCTAGACAGATTCCATCTAAGGTAACAGACTATCTACCCATGGGTAGGTTTACTTCCTCTAGACAGATTCCATCCAAGGTGACAGACTCTATCTCTGTGTGGGTAGGTTTACTTGCTCTAGACAGATTCCATCCAAGGTAACAGGCTCTATCTCTGTATGGGTAGGTTTACTTGCTCTAGACAGATTCCATCCAAGGTAACAGACTCTATCTACCCGTGGGTAGGTTTACTTGCTCTAGACAGATTCCATCCAAGGTGACAGACCCTATCTACCCGTGGGTAGGTTTACTTGCTCTAGACAGATTCCATCCAAGGTGACAGACTCTATCTACCCGTGGGTAGGTTTACTTCCTCTAGACAGATTCCATCCAAGGTAACAGGCTCTATCTCTGTGTGGGTAGGTTTACTTGCTCTAGATAGATTCCATCCAAGGTGACAGACCCTATCTACCCGTGGGTAGGTTTACTTGCTCTAGACAGATTCTATCCAAGGTGACAGACCCTATCTACCCGTGGGTAGGTTTACTTGCTCTAGACAGATTCCATCCAAGGTGACAGACCCTATCTACCCGTGGGTAGGTTTACTTCCTCTTTCCATATAAGGTGACAGACCCTATCTAACCGTGGGTAGGTTTACTTGCTCTAGACAGATTCCATCCAAGGTAACAGACTTTATCTACCTGTGGGTAGGTTTACTTCCTCTAGACAGATTCCATCCAAAGTAACAACTCTATCTACCTGTGGGTAGGTTTACTTGCTCTAGACAGATTCCATCCAAGGTAACAGGCTCTATCTACCCATGGGTAGGTTTACTTCCTCCATACAGATTCCATCCAAGGTAACAGACTCTCTGTCTACCCATGGGTAGGTTTACTTGCTCTAGACAGATTCCATCCAAGGTAACAGACTCTATCTACCTGTGGGTAGGTTTACTTGCTCTAGACAGATTCCATCCAAGGTAACAGACTCTATCTACCTGTGGGTAGGTTTACTTCCTCTAGTCAGATTCCATCCAAGGTAACAGGCTCTATCTACCCATGGGTAGGTTTACTTGCTCTAGACAGATTCCATCCAAGGTAACAGGCTCTATCTCTGTGTGGGTAGGTTTACTTGCTCTAGACAGATTCCATCCAAGGTAACTGACTCTATCTACCTGTGGGTAGGTTTACTTGCTCTAGACAGATTCCATCCAAGGTAACCGACTCCCTGTGGGTAGGTTTACTTGCTCTAGACAGATTCCATCCAAGGTAACCGACTCTATCTACCTGTGGGTAGGTTTACTTGCTCTAGACAGATTCCATCCAAGGTGACAGACCCTATCTACCTGTGGGTAGGTTTACTTGCTCTAGACAGATTCCATCCAAGGTAACAGGCTCTATCTCTGCGTGGGTAGGTTTACTTCCTATAGACAGATTCCACCCAAGGTGACAGACCCTATATACCATTAGTTAGGTTTGCTTTACCTAACAATTGTACCAAGTCAGCGACATCAGGCCCTACTCTCCCAACTGCCATGGGATGTTTAATCTGCACAGCTTGCGAACAGGACCTCCTGTTTTTGGCCCTTATCTGAAAAGGCTTCTATGATCTCTAGATTGGTTAATTGACAACGCTAAGTAAAAAAGTGCAGGATTCTCTTACATGCCCTGGGATGTACTGGCTATATTATGCCAGCCCCATATTTTATAGACCAGTCGGCACTTGATGAGTGATGGGGTCAACTTGACACCAGTCACCTTTAATTTTCAGATTCGACCTGGGAGCCCAGAACAATTTTAAAAAAAATCTACCTTGATGAGGATTCAAACTTATGATTACCGCGCCAGAAGGCATGCATCCTAGCCAGTACATCACTAGTTTAGTTTAGTCGATGGATCAACATCACGTCAACACAGGTGTAAAGGGTTAAGAGATTGTACTGGCTGTGATGGACCTCTTTAGTTTCAGTTCACCAGCAGTGTGGGTAAAAGTTGAAAGGTCAATATATCTGATATTGTCTTGAAGGTGTCATATTTTAGATCTTCACATATATTATGTCACATCACAGTGAGATACCTGCCAGTGCCACTGCGTTTCCTTCTAATAAATTCTTTCAGGTGTTGTATGCAGCTGGAGTGACCCTGGACTGTAAAAGGTAAAGGTAAAGGTCTCATGGCAACATTACTGATGGCGTGTGAAATGTTAGAAATTCACACATTCAGGACCACAGCATGATGAGATGGAGTGACCTGTTGCCTTACTCACCACCTCTCCTTCCCAGAACATTCCAGTTATTGATTTTAGGAGGCTGGATTGATCCCCAGAACTGTGCTAGTCAGAAAAATTCAGACACTCTTAGGGATTGAACTCACACCTCCGTCTTTGTACACTAACCACTACAATGTAAGAGCTTCCTACACAATATTTACTTCACATATTTATTTTATATATATATATATATATATATATATATAGCCGGTCTCCCTGGTCAAGGGGTTAGCAGCTTTCTCCGTAACCCCGAATACTCTCGTGGTTGACGTGAGCGCACGAGAATTGGAAGTGGTTCGAGTCGCGCCAGTGACTTATGAGAGTATGGAGCCGGTCGCTCAGGAAGTCGTGGCGTGCTGATGAGCGTAATCTAGCCTAGGAATCAACATACAGCTGAAAGATGCTGATGTTGACCGCAATATTCTGAAACAGGATGGAAAGGCAGGAAAAAAATATATATATATATATCATCAGTAAGCACCTGTATTCGGTCAGAATCTTTTGTTGAATAGATAGTTGATTATTAAGTTCACTTTCATCATGATTGAACTGATTACTTAGGTCACTTCATTGAGATATGACTGAACTACCGTATGACAGTAGACGCTACTACCTGCTTTCTGTTAGTGCCGAATGTTGGGCGGCGCTTACCAAACCCGACACCCCACATTGTGTCAATGGCTTTGAGTGGAAGAGTGCAATTGGGAGGGTACAAGCCTTATCCTGGTGCAAGGAAATGCAACCTAAAGACAAAATGTCATGTCAGGGCAGACCATGCCCTGCCTTGGTTGGCAGCTGGTCTAGGATCAAAGCTCCGACAGGCGGACAGTTAGAGCATTGCTTTGCTGATCCGGCAGCTTCTGCAGCTTGTCTTGTTCCAGATGTATAGGTGTTACCTTTCCTCTGGAGTGAACTAGGCAGGCTGAGAGAGGGATCATGCTGCATGGGCAACACAAGGTCTCTATATTTTAGCCCAGGCTTTGTGCTATGGAGATGCAATAACTCCATCCCAGGTCTTAACCGGTCTCGATGGTTTGTAGTTATTAAGCCTTTTTGAAGCATCTTGTACCAAACTATCGTCTGTCAAGACGGAAGTTCACTTTATTGTGATTGAACTAATTACTTAGTTCACTTCATTGTGATTGAACTAAGTACTTAGACACACTTTATTATGATTGAACTGATTACTTAGTTCACTTCAATGTGATTGAACTGATTTAGTTCACTAAACTGTGATTGAATTGATTGCTTAGTTCACTTCATTGTGATTGAACTGATTACTTAGTTCACTTCAATGTGATTGAACTGATTTAGTTCACTAAACTGTGATTGAATTGATTGCTTAGTTCACTTCATTGTGATTGAACTGATTACTTAGTTCACTTCAATGTGATTGAACTGATTTAGTTCACTAAACTGTGATTGAATTGATTACTTAGTTCACTTCATTGTGATTGAACTGATTACTTAGTTAACTAAACTGTGATTTAATTGATTACTTAGTTCACTAAACTGTGATTGAACTGTTTACTTAGTTCACTAAACTGTGATTGAACTGATTACTTAGTTCACTAAACTGTGATTTAACTGATTACTTAGTTCACTAAACTGTGATTGAACTGTTTACTTAGTTCACTTCACTGTGATTGAACTGATTACTTAGTTCACTTCACTGTGATTGAACTGATTACTTAGTTCTTTTTACTGATTGAACTGATTACTTAGTTCTTTTACTGTGATTGAACTGATTACTTAGTTCTTTTTACTGTGATTGAACTGATTACTTAGTTCTTTTTACTGTGATTGAACTGATTACTTAGTTCACTTCAGTGTGATTGACCTGATTGTTTAGTTCACTAAACTGTGATTGACCTGATTACTTAGTTCACTAAACTGTGATTGAAGTGATTACTTAGTTCACTTCATTGTGATTGAACTGATTACTTAGTTCACTAAACTGTGATTGAACTGATTACTTAGTTCACTTCATTGTGATTGAACTGATTACTTAGTTCACTAAATTGTGATTGAACTGATTACTTAGTTCACTAAATTGTGATTGAACTGATTACTTAGTTCACTAAACTGTGATTGAACTGATTACTTAGTTCATTAAACTGTGATTGAACTGATTACTTACTTCAAATCATTGTGATTCAACTGATTACTTAGTTCACTTCACTGTGATTTAACTTATTACTTAGTTCACTTCATTGTGATTGAACCAATTGTTTAGTTCACTTCATTGTGATTGAACTGATTACGTAGTTTTCTTCATTGTTATTGAACTGATTACTTAGTTCACTTCATTCTGATTGAACAGATTACTTAGTTCACTAAACTGTGATTGAGGTTATTACTTATTTCACGTAACGTTCACTTCATTGTGATTGAACTGATTTGATTAATTAGTTCACTTCATTGTGATTGAACTGATTTGATTAATTAGTTCACTTCATTGTGATTGAACTGATTTGATTAATTAGTTCACTTCATTGTGATTGAACTGATTTGATTACTTAGTTCACTTCACTGTGATTGTACAGTACAGAATTACCCTGTAAATACAATGTGCTCACAGATTTGTGTCTTATCTTATTTAGGATGATGCTCCACTAGGTCACACCTGTGCTTTAGTTCCTGACATTGTCCGGGAAGAGGTTGACACCCTGAAGAAGGACTTCAATACCCGACTCAAACAAGTCCTGTTTAACTCTCTCACAACCTCATTTTACGCCACAGGTGTTCCAGTGTGGTTCTCACAGGTAAGAGGCATATGTACACATCTTCTGTATTGTGGTTATATAATGAAAGCCAAGTCTGTGAAGGTATTCTGTACCTTTCTTTAATTTTACCTGAGTTTAATGTGTATTCTTAAACCATGTTGTTAGTATAGTATTAATGTATACAGATGTAAGTAATTTTCCCAACAGTGTAATGAGTCCAGACTTGTTCTCTATTTTGGCAGTTAGGTTATGACAATTCCACTAAATAATTATCAGCTAGTGAAACATTATTTATAGTCTGTTCACACCATGTAATGTTCATTGATAATTGCTTCATTTGCTTTCAATAGCTGTTTGGTAAATGTAATCAGGGATATTTGCATAGTAACTAACTTCACTAAAGTGACATGGCTACCTGCCTTTTTTAAATAGCTATTATGATTCTGGCAGTCAGGTCTTAGTCAGATATGACTGAGCTACCGTATAACAGTAGACGGTACTACCTGGTTTCTGTTAGCGCCGAACGTTGGGCGGCGCTTACCAAACCCGACACCCCACATTGTGCCAACGGCTTCGGGCGGAAGAGCGCAATTGGGAGGGTACAAGCCTTACCCTGGTGCGAGGAAATGCAAGCTAAAGACAAAATTGTCATGGCAGGGCAGGGCAGACCAGGCCCTAAGCCTTGGTTGGCGACTGGTCTAGGATCGAAGCTCCGACAGGCGGACAGTTAGAGCATTGCTTTGCTGATCCGGCAGCTTCTGCAGCTTGTCTTGTTCCAGATGTAGGGGTGTTACCTTTCCTCTGGAGTGAACTAGGCAGGCCGAGAGAGGGATCATGCTGCATGGGCAACACATGATCTCTATATTTTAGCCCAGGCTTTGTGCTATGGAGAGACAAATACTGAAGTATTGGAAAGATCAGGTTGTGTGACAGTTTATTCCATGCTCAGTCTTCGTAGACTTAGATGGATAGGACATCTTAGGCGGATGGATGATGGTAGAATACCAAAGGATATCTTTTTTGGTGAATTACAGATGGGTAAGAGATCTCAGGGTCGGCCTCTACTACGATACAAAGATGTGTGTAAGCGGGACATGATTGATACAGGCATTGATAATGCACATTGGGAGCAAGTCGCAGCTGAACGTGTTGCATGGAGGGCAAATATCAGAAATGGAATAAAGTCAAAGGAGAAAATTATTGCAGAAAAGTCACACACCAAGCGTTTGAGACGTAAGATGGTGCATGATGGTGGAAATGACCACGTGTTCACATGCACCCACTGTGAACGGATATTTACAGCGCAAATTGGCCTTATCAGTCACACTCGCTACCGCCATAGTTAAAAGTTATTATGCCTTTTTAAAGCACAAACTATCGTCTGTCAAGACGGCAAGGTGCCAATGTGTGTTATGATTTGGGCTGGATAGTTAAAATGTGTATTCTTGGGCTCTGTACCTGTTAGCTTTGTGCCTTACATTAACACATCTCTAAACTTTAGCTTATGTGATTTCTGTTAATGCATTTTACCATTAACATGTAATAGAATTGTATATGTGCAAGTGAACTATAAGTACCTGTATGAGATTTCAATGTTATAATTGTTTGTTAGTAAAACATGTTTACACATTTTTTACATTTACCAATAAGTAGTTAAGTTACATTACAGAGTTCTTCTTCTGTGTCAGCTGCCCTTTGTCCTCTGCATCAGCTGCCCTTTATCTTCTGCTTCAGCTGCCTTTTATCCTTTGTGTCAGCTGCCCTGTATCCTCTGCATCAGCTGCCCTTTATCCTTTGCTCCGGCTGCTCTCTGTCCTCTGCATCAGCTGCTCTTTATCCTCTGCATCAGCTGCCCTCTGTCTTCTGCATCAGCTTCTCTTTAACCTTTGCATCAGCAGCCCTCTGTCCTCTACGTCAGCTGCCCTTTATCCTCTGTGTCAGCTGCCCTTTATCCTCTGTGTCAGCTGCCCTCTGTCCTCTGCATCAGCTGCCCTTTGTCCTCTGTGTCAGCTGCCCTCTGTCCTCTGTGTCAGCTGCCCTCTGTCCTCTGTGTCAGCTGCCCTTTATCCTCTGTGTCAGCTGCCCTCTGTCCTCTACGTCAGCTGCCCTTTATCCTCTGTGTCAGCTGCCCTCTGTCCTCTACGTCAGCTGCCCTTTATCCTCTGTGTCAGCTGCCCTTTATCCTCTGTGTCAGCTGCCCTCTGTCCTCTGCATCAGCTGCCCTTTGTCCTCTGTGTCAGCTGCCCTCTGTCCTCTGTGTCAGCTGCCCTTTATCCTCTGCATCAGCTGCCCTCTGTCCTCTGTGTCAGCTGTCCTCTGTCCTCTGTGTCAGCTGCCCTCTGTCCTCTGTGTCAGCTGCCCTCTGTCCTCTGTGTCAGCTGCCCTCTGTCCTCTGTGTCAGCTGCCCTCTGTCCTCTGCATCAGCTGCCCTTTGTCCTCTGTGTCAGCTGCCCTCTGTCCTCTGCATCAGCTGCCCTTTGTCCTCTGTGCCAGCTGCCCTCTGTCCTCTGTGTCAGCTGCCCTCTGTCCTCTGTGTCAGCTGCCCTCTGTCCTCTGTGTCAGCTGCCCTCTGTCCTCTGTGTCAGCTGCCCTCTGTCCTCTGTGTCAGCTGCCCTCTGTCCTCTGCATCAGCTGCCCTTTATCCTCTGCATCAGCTGCCCTCTGTCCTCTGTGTCAGCTGGCCTTTATCCTCTGCATCAGCTGCCCTTTATCCTCTGGGTCAGCTGCTTTTTATCCTGCCTTATACTGTTGTATGCATGTGAAACATGGACAATATGCAGGCAAGCTGAGAAACATGTTATGGTCTTGGAAATGTGGTTTCTGAGGATAAACAGAAAAATGAATGATACAGTCCTTCAAGAAACAAATGAAAACCATTAACTGGTTAGGGAAATTAGATGTAGACAGTCAACATATTTTGGGCACGTTATGAAGAGAAATAAACTTGAAAACTTAGTATTCTTGGCAAACTTGATGAGGAAAGAGAATTGGAAAGCAGACAGGTAACTTGGGTATCAATGTGCAGTGACATCATTTGACATAACATAATGTAACACAACATAAAGAGATAACTATCTGGATGGCCGGGCCACTTGGCTTAACTGGGACAAGAACACAGTGATCATGTGAGGTGGTGAATCATGACCCCTCCCCCCCCCCCCCAATGTTTATCAGTGTGGCACATGATGATGACGTAGAACAAGTAAACAAATGAAAATGCTTGTTGTAATCATTGTTCTATTAACGGGTTCTAAGAAAACAGAAACGATACAGAAAAGAACAAATGCATCCATACAACAAGATCTGTATATTGAAGAAGGTTGGCAACTAAAGACGATAAAACAAAGAAACTTGAAATATTTTGGTCACTTGAAACATCAAGTTTGGAGAGAACAATAATGGAGGGATATATGTCTGGGAAGAGAGGAAGAGGAGGGCCAAAGACAAGATGGATGCAGGATGTGGCAGATGATCTCCAGATTGGTGTATCGGACTTGTGACATCTTGCTTATGACTCAGAACTTTTCCGGAAGGTTGTTGTGGGAGCGAGGTTCTGCAAAGGACATGCTATTGAATGAATGAATGAATGAATGAATGAATGGATGGATGAATGAATGAGTCATTATTCAATGAATGATTAATTACTTAGGTAGTGAGTGAGTGAATGCTACATGTTTTACCATATTGATTTTGTGTCTCATTCTAGTAGTGGTATTTATTTGATATGTAATGTTAACATCTTAATAATATGTGGATAGCATGCTCACAGTAATTGTGATGCTTGTTGGGTAAGTGGTTCTTCTGTATTAAATGTTGTTTCACTTTTGAGTTCTTCTACGTGAGCAGCAAAATATGCACTTATTTGTTTTGGTTTCTCTTTGTTTATTTATCTGTTGTATTAGAACAGTTATTTCTAGGAGGAATACACATTAGTTTAGTAAATATAAGCATCAAAATTTGTCTTTATTTATATGGTGTATTACAACAGTTGAGAAGCTTTGATGCAGATTATTTCTTTGAGAAATATGCATGAATTTAGTAGCCATTGCAAGCACCAACCCCTGCTCATTGCTTATTTATCTGTTGTATTTGAGCTATTATTTCTGTGAGAAATACACATACATTTTGTAGTCAATACAAGCATTGTATTAGAGCTATTATTTCTGTGAGAAATACACATACATTTTGTAGTCAATACAAGCATTGTATTAGAGCTATTATTTCTGTGAGAAATACACATACATTTTGTAGTCAATACAAGTATCAGCACTTGCTCTGTGTTTATTTATCTGTTGAATGAGAACAGTTGAGAATCTTTGATGCAGAGAATCTATGAACTTAGTAGTCAGTACAAACACATTTGCTGCAGTGAAAATGTGAGGAAAATTTTATAGTATTTATACTATATAGAGATACATATACTGTATATATACTGTATAGAGATGTCAGCTCCATGGCAAAGGGGTTACGGACGCAGTTCGTAATCTCGTATAACCACGTTTGAAACACAGCTGCGGGCAATTTGGCAGACTGCCTTGCGTTGTTTTTTACGAAATGGTATGGGTGCCGGTCATTCAGAAAGCAATGGCAAACATCTGAATGTAAACTTGCCAAGAGATCACAACAGCAAAATATGCTGGTGTTGACTCAAATGTTCTGTAAAGGATATGCATTTAACTTTTTAAAAACTGTATATAGATAGGAATAGCATAGTGGCTAGAGACTCTCCTTAAGCCTATTAGTTCTAGGTTCAAATGCCCTTCGTAGTCCACCCAATCTCATAAAACAGCTACCAAACATTATCTGGGAGCCATGGTAGTGCCGTGGCTAGCGTGCTTGCTTAGTGGTTATGAGTTCCAATTCCCTGTGAGGTGGGGATGTTTTCTTCATGGACTGAGGCTCCCGCATTGTTAAAATGGGTGCCAGAACTTAGGTTCCCACATTGTTAAAATGGGTGCCAGGACTTAGGCTCCCGCATTGTTAAAATGAGTGCCAGGACTTAGGCTCCCGCATTGTTAAAATTGGTGCCAGGACTTAGGCTCCCGCATTGTTAAAATGGGTGCCAGGACTTAGGCTCCCGCATTGTTAAAATGGGTGCCAGGACTTAGGCTCCCGCATTGTTAAAATGGGTGCCAGGACTTAGGCTCCCGCATTGTTAAAATGAGTGCCAGGACTTAGGCTCCCGCATTGTTAAAATGGGTGCCAGGACTTAGGCTCCCGCATTGTTAAAATGGGTGCCAGGACTTAGGCTCCTGCATTGTTGAAATGGGTGCCAGGGGATTTCTTGGGAAGTAAAAGTAGCCAGAGTAATATTGACCACATCACCTTTGAGTAGCAGTTGGTCTAAAATATAGGGCTAGTCACATAATGTTTCATGGTGTGAAAATGGTTCCTTTTACTTCCTTATGGGCAGAAGCCCAGCCGCTGCTGGATCAACCACAAGAATAGCATAGTATAAGGATATGAAATACTCTGAAATTCACTTAGTAGTTCATATCTTTATGAGGCGAAATAACAAACTGAGTCAATATTAGTATCAGCACGTGATCTTTGTTTATTTATCTATTGAATTAGAATAGTTGACATCATTGCCTTTTACCTTTTGTAACTTATGACAAAGCAGATCGCACAACCAGTTTTCAATCTGCTATAAATTTTACAAAACCATGATAGTCAAATGTATAAATGTAATTAATTAATATGTCAAATACGCAGTGAATGTGGTAGAACATATAAACTGTCAACTGTCATCTACTGCCTGTAGTACCTTGCGGCGTGGAACATGGGGGTCTTGAGCCTGCAAAATTAAGGCTGACTGAATAGTGCAGTCGCCACAAACTGTACAGGTTAGGGTTTTCTTTTTGCCCCTGACAGAAGATTTGATTCGAACCCAGGCCTCCTGAAAGAGAACCTGGCATTCTAGCCACTTGGCCAGCCGCTTCTCTCGCACATATAAACAATTACTATAATAGTTGCTTCATGAATTTGGTAAACTTTAAAAACATTACTTTTGTGGTAAGTACACAGTGGCATTCAGTGAGAGTAATATTCTTGAATGTGTTTTGTCTTTGTGCTGTCAGTTGTAGCTTTTCACATACATATCAGTCCTTTGAACCTTGGCTGCCCAGCACTTAAAGCTCTTTGCCCTCAAACTCCTTAGCAAAAATGACACTAGAGAAACTAGTTATACTTTGACAAAGCTGTGTGCTTAGTTTTCATTATTCTGCATCATATTGAATTTTTAACACGCCAACCAGCCTGTTGTTATCATTGCTCACTGATTCCCATGATTTATTATATGTGTGTAGGAAAATATTGTCTATGCTTCACATTTCAGTGAAATTCATACCCTTTATCCTCAGGGGTTCAAATACAAAATACATAACTTTTGGTTTAATGCTGTCATGTGACACCATGCTTGTTTATAAATGTTTTACTCATGATGTATGTGATAATGTCGAAACAGAATTTTCCAGGTGTTCATGCACATACACATATGCATGCGTGCACATTAACACATGCAGGCTTGAGAACATTTGCACACACACATATATGGCTTATTTACACAGATCAAGTGCAAAGAAGGGAGATTGTGCTTGTGCGTGCGTGTTGGTGCTGTCATCTGTGGCGTGTCCTGGTGACATGGTCCTGCAGGTGCATTGTATGTATCCGAGGTACCAGCTTAGCATATCTGTGGCTCAGAGGTAACACACCCAGCCTATTGACATGGATGACGAAAGGTTGAAACTTCCTATTAGTCTCTGGTCATAGTCTGCCAATTGCAAATCAGGACAGGGAGGAAGAGAAAAAAAAAGAGTGTGTGGGAAAGAGTCAGAGAGAGATAGAGAGAAGTGGCAGATAAATTGAGAAGTAGAGAGAGAGGGGAGGGAAGAGAGATAGTGTGTGTATGTGTGTGTTTTTTATTTTGTTAAATGGAGAAGAAGATATTACCCTATTTTCCTCTAGACCAGGGTTTTCAGCCTTTTTTGACCCATGCACCCCTTCACCATATGTTCAAAACGTCATCCCCCCTTTCATATTCCCTCCCTATAAAGTCTCCCCCCCACCCCCACACAGTATGCGTAAAAATGGAAGCTAAATTTAATAACACATACTAGAACAAATCTAGACGTCTATATAAAATGTGACTTGCAGGTCTACTTACGTTTCATCCATTATGTGCCATGCCGGAAAGCCACTCGCCATTTCACTCGATCACCAGAGTCATGGATCAGCTCAGTGTTCCTGTCTCGACCATGCCATGTAGCCAAGCCATCCAGGTATTTACTTCTTGGTCTTCCCCTTGGTCTGTTCCCTTTGATCTTGCCAGTTGTCACCAAGTTCTCCAATTTATTTCTTCTCATAACATGTCCAAAAAATTTTGACTGTCTACGTCTAATTTCTCTAATCAATTTACAATTTTCATTTGTTTCCTGTAGTACTTGGTCATTGGTTTTTCTGTCAGTCCATGGTATTCTTTGCATTCTCCTCAGAAATCACATTTCTACAGCCATCAGATATTTTTCAGCTTGACTGCACATTGTCCAAGTTTCACATCCATACAAAAGTACAGGCTGTATGTATCCCCTCAACACACTTTTTCTCGTTTCAATTGACATCTTTTTATTGGTCAGTATGTTTTTCATCTTGCTAAAGGCTACTTTCAACATGGTGATTCTTGTTCTAATCTCTTCAAGGCGTCTCCCATCAGATGTTATGACTGTTCCGAGATAATTGTACCGATTCACTTGTTGAAGAATATTCCCATTTACTTGTATATTCAATCAATCAATCATGTGCCATGCCGGAAAGCATGGGCGGTCTTGAATCACCATTTCACTCAGTCGCCAGCGTCGTGGATCAGCTCAGTGTTCCTGTCTCGTCCATGCCATGTGGCCAAACCATCCAGGTATTTTCCTCTTGGTCTTCCTCTTGGTCTGTTCCCTTCGATCTTGCCAGTTGTCACTAAGTTCTCCAGTCCATTTCTTCTCATAACATGTCCAAAAAATTTTGACTATCTACGTCTAATTTCTCTAATCAATTTACGATTTTCATTTCTATAAAAATATAATTCCAATACCATATTCCCAATGATATTAGCACCATTTCTATAAAAATATAATTCCAATACCATATGCCCAATGATATTAGCACCATTTCTATAAAAATATAATTCCATTACCATATTCCCAGTGATATTAGCACCATTTCTATAAAAATATAATTCCATTACCATATTCCCAATGATATTAGCACCATTTCTATAAAAATATAATTCCAATACCATATGCGAATGACATTAGCACCATTTCTATAAATAATACAGGTCCGATACCATATGCTCAATGATATTAGCACCATTTCTATAAAAATACAGGTCCAATACCATATGATCAATGATATTAGCATCACTTCTATAAAAATATAATTCCAATACCATATGATCAATGATATTAGCACCACTTCTATAAAAATATAATTCCAATACCATATGCCCAATGATATTAGCACCATTTCTATAAAAATATAATCTTGCAAAAAGTCTACCTTTGCCATATTCTCTGTTAAATGAAACATGACTAACTTGGCATCTGTAAAGACCTCAGTCTCTCTAGGTTCCGCGGGTCTTTGCACGACGGTTTATTATAAACCAACTGACTTCCAACAACGACTTCCATCAAAAGCCCACGAAATGCTTGATTTCTTTCGCCTTCGTGGCTATCCTGAGAATGTTCTATCTACAGCTCTTCACCGCTGCCAGTCTATCAGTCGCACTGAGGCTCTATCCTTCAGGCCGAAACCACGAAACAATAGACCTGTCCTCTCACTTACTTACCATCCCCACAATATTGCTGTCAAGAATATCCTCTTGAAACATCTATCCATTCTCCGGGCAGACTCGACCACTCGTGATGTCTTCTCAGAGGCCCCTCTGGTGGCGTATAAGCGGGATCGTAACCTCAGGGATGTGCTGGTCCATAGCAAGCTACCCCAACCTCACCAGTCTCTTCCTGGCACGGTGGCTTGTCTTCGATCGCATTGCAAGACCTGTCCATAAGTACTTCAAACCCAGAGTCTGACATTCCCTAAGACGACTTTCCACATCCGTGAGTGTTTCTCATGCATCAGTCGCAACGTCATCTATGCGATTACCTGCACACGTAGCGACATGAGATATGTCGGTGAGACAGGCTTACGTCTTGGTGACAGATTTAGACAACATCTTTCTGATATCACCAGCGGCGCCCAGAAACCAGTATCCATGCATTTCAACAGTCCTGACCACCATGGCGTAGCCGACATACAGGTCACGGCCATCATATCATGCGCATCCCACGAACGGGATCGGAAGACATTGGAACACCATCTCATCTTCCAGTTGGGCACACTCTCCCCTCACGGCCTTAATGTCCAACACAGCTTCATTTAACTCCCTACCCCACCCCTCCCACCCCCCCAGCTTACAGTCCACCATCTAGGTACGTGCAGGTCCTTTATAGGACATCACAGTCAACTTTCTTGGCAGGTTTGCGTTCTGTGTTTTGCCATCGTTTTCTGAACGACTGCCACTCATGCCCCTCTGTCTGGAGCAACACTATGTAGTTTTCTGCAGCGGTGTTCTGAGCGCTTAACGAGAATTGCTTATTGCCTACTGCGTCCGCGACATCTTTGCCGGTCTTAATTTTCACTTTTCCGCATACATGGGCGCTTCTCCACCCCACTCCCCTCCCGCTTGACCTTTGACACGTGTACCATACATCCGGTCTATTAATCCACTGGAGACCTACGCGTGTCAGTCTTTCCAAGCAAGGACACAGAATCAGATGAGTACATGTAATTACTTTAATAGTTTAATATTGTCATAGTGTGTTTCATGTAGTTTTGTGTTGGTTTGTATTTGTTTGTCCTGTGCTGACGAAGGCTTTGGCCGCAACGTCCAATTTGTCTCTTGTAGTCGTGTTTTAGTAAAGCTCACAATCTACTTCTCATTTTTTGGGGTGATTCATTCATCTGTAAAGAAGGTAGTTTGCCATTTATTTCCTTCTTAGCAGCGACCACACTTGTTGATGGCCGTAGCCATTGTCATACTACTTATAATTTATTGTGAAACTTGGGCTATCAAAGACATGGAATCTGATACAGAGGAATTATTTGTACATTTATAATTTATTGTGAACTTTGAGACGTGGAATCTGATACAGAGGAATTTTGCGTACAGATATAATTTTGCATGAACTTGGCTATGTTATACTTCCCTCTAAACCAGAGTTTAAGAATCAGATGCCCACCCTTTGTGAATAAAGATGAAAAAGTACCAAGTGTTCAGTGTGTGAAAGTTCAAGATCCCTTGGTAGTTGGAAGTCCTAAATAATCGGGTGCATTTGGCTACTGCCATGTCAGACATTCTAGACATGAGAAAAATGACACATTGTGCAATATTGACACCATTTAAATCTCATGCAGGAGTGAATGTCATTAATTTCCCAGTGAAACATTTATGGGCAGCTACAAAGCTAGCTTAATGGTGGAGTGGTATGTTCATCAAAATGTTGTTCAAGTCTTTACACTGAGTATCCTGACAAGACAATATAGCACTTTGTCACTAGTTCAGAATTTGCTTTTATTGAGTTAATTATTTTTGCGTGTTCTTTGCATGAGTAACTTGCTATATTCAGTGCTTGTGTTTACAGTTACATGTCTTGTTTCATTTTACCAATTGTTTGTGCATGTGTTGTAATGTTGTGCTATAAATCACTGTGCTGTGTATAGTTATAAAATGTGTATACATTCATTACATGTTTTTATATGATATACTAGATGACCCGGCCCGGCTTCGCCCAGGCCCTGGCGGGGATCTATCTATCTATCTGTCTGTCTGTCCTGTCTGTCTGTCTGACCCGGCCCGGCTTCGCCCAGCCCCTGGTGGGGAGCATCTAATTTAATTCATATAAGTAGTCATATAAGCTCCCATTCCCGACTATCTGTCTGTCTGTCTGTCTGTCTGACCCGGCCCGGCTTCACCCAGTCCCTGGTGGGGAGCATCTCATTTAATTCATATAAGTAGTCATATAAGCTCCCGTTCCCGATCTATCTATCTATCTATCTATCTATCTATCTATCTATCTATCTATCTATCTATCTATCTCTCTCTCTCTCTCTCTCTCTCTGTCTGCCTGCCTGCCTGCCTGCCTGCCTGTCTGTCTGTCTGTCTATCTATGTTCGGCCCGTTCCCGTTAAAAATATAGATAGAATAGAAGAATAGATAGATTGCTAGTAGAAAATATGATTGGAAGAGATCTATCTGAAGTAAACTTACCAAGATATCATGAACAGCCAATAAATGGTGGGCGGTGGGTTGACTGCAGAGTACTGCAAACGATATGCAACTAACTTTCTCTCACAAAAAATTACTTTTTTTTTAAACGAACGAAAATTGCAGGCCCGACCTACATTCTGCCCTTCTTCTCTATTTCCTCTCATACATTCTTTCATTCAACATCTCTTATGAAGCAATTCTTTGACAACAAAAAATACCCAATGTAGGTGTAACGTGCCATACATATGAGAATGTTAAAAAAAAAAATTAATGTGCTGTTGAAGAAAAATAAAAAGATGAGTTAGAAAATTTTCATCACTATTTAAATAGATGCATTATTTTTATGAAAACTATGAAAATGCCTTAAAGATTATATCATTATTTATTATAACTCATATGCCTGTAAATAACTGTAGACAAAGAGTTTATAAATCTTTGAAAACAATGCAAGAATCTATATGTAAAATAATAGCAATGTTATTAAAAGTTATGCCCCTTGAAATAACGTTTCTTATGTTAAGTCCCCTTGCTATATAGAAATGATAATGTAAATTTAAATTATTAAATTTTAGTAAGTAAATAGCTTTTAATAAGTACAAAACTATGACAGTTGGTTGCACGGGAATGAAAAGAAAACATGTAGAAAATTTCATCTCAATCGGATGGACCGTTCGCGAACGCATAAAGAACGGACACACATACATACATACATTGCCTTTTATAGTATAGATTATATTCTTACTGCTTGCCTGTTTGTTTGTTTAAACTTCCTATTTTATCTTGTCTGCCTGTTTTTCATTTACTATCTGCCTATGTATGTATGTCTTTGTCAGAATATAGCTGATTTATGGTCTGACAATGTTATTTATGCCTTCAGTGATAATGACATCTCTACTCTTGATATTTCTAAAAACTGCAACATAATATAAAGTAAAGAATATTTTCCCTGTTGTGTCTGGAATCTGTGGTGGATATGCATGATCTGTGGTGGTTGTACACGGTTGCTCTGGCAGGGCCACTGTGCCTGCTGCCCCAGAAGCCTTACAGCCCATCAGCAATCTGGGTCATCTTAGGCTTGGGCTTTTTGACCCATGGTTAAGTGTTTACTTTTTGAGCCAGGGTGTGCTCCCCTGGCAAGTCTCCATGAAAATCTGGACATGCCACATGCCAGTGGGCCCAGCATCATATCATTTGATGAAGGGCTGGCTCTACCTGAGGTTTCTGTGGGGTTTCCTCACTCATAGTCTAGATTTACCTGAGGGTACTCTGGGGGTCTGGTTTGATAGCACTAGATGTTCACTATTCTCAAGAGCCACCTTAACCCTTCACTGGGCAAAACGTCCAAATGCGTCTTTACCCCCGACCGGGCAAACCATCCTAAAGCGCCCATGACTATTTTATGCATTGTAAAAACGTGATCTCTTGGCTTTCCGAGACTTCTAATTGTCTACTTTCGGTTTCACTGATAGCTTGACATCGTTGCTGCCATTCGCAAGCGTGTACTTTGAATTTGAACGGATTTTAAAAATAGTGTTTGGGGGTTTTACGCTTTGTATTTCAAAATGGATTTTGATGATTCTTCAAGTGATAGTGGAGATTTTGCTGGGTTCATTTTAAGTGACATTTAAGTGCACGAATTTGACTGAATCAGAGCTAGATATCAGTGATCAGCGTTACTTTGCATTAGCAGTCATGAGTCGGACTTTAAAAACAGTGATTCTGATTCTGAAAATGTGTGTGTAAATTGCCTTATAAATGACTGACAATCACAAACAATATGTTGTATTTTGTAAATATTTGTGTTCATGTGTGGATTACCGGGAATATTCACGTGAGTAAAATACTCTGCTTGCTTTTTACTTCATTTTGTTTTTCATTTAAGTAAAATCGGTTGACTAACACCTTTAATGTGATGACTTTACTAACATAACCCGAAATTTTACCGAACCTCAAAATTCTTCTTGCCCGTTCAGGGCTACAAAACAGACAAACGTCTGCCCTGTAAAGGGTTAATAGTAACTGAGCACACGAATCACAGATTGGGCCATTCGTGAAATTACATTTGACTTGATTGCCAACATTCTTCATTATTTATATGAGACCTTTAGCAACCCTTACTCCACATTTGGATACAATCCCACTAATGTCCTTTGCTGTGTGCTTGTTTTTTTTTTTTTCTTAAAGAAAAGATGAGTTGGCAGTGATCATGTTTTGTCTGTGTGATATTTTTGGTTTAATATACTGAGGTTTGTCATCACAAAGCATGTCCTTTATAATACATTGCTCTCCACTTTACAACCCACTTGAAAGACTATCAGTCATTCACTACCTCTATCCATTTGACACTTGATCCTCCTGGTCATCTCTAAAGTCAGCTTCTTTGTTTGTAGACACCAAGTGCTAGCTGATTGGGCATCATTCTCACAAGATGTCCTAATCTCTTATATAGTTAACCTATCAGCTCATTAATTTACTGCTGCAATCAGGTTATGCCAGTCTCTGTGGCAGAGGGCTTACGTACACGATCCATAAGGTTGCTCGCCTGCATTCAAAACACTGCGGCGACTGATTTAGCAGCAGATCACGTTGCACTGGGTTTTAACGAGTTGGTATGGGCACCAGTCGTTCAGAAAGCAATGGAAAACTACTGAACGTAAACTTGCCAAGACATCAACAACAGCAGTAAAATACTGATGTTGACAGCAATGTCCTGTAAAAAAGGATATGAAAAAAAAAGTTGGGTTTTACTCATATCACCGTTATGTTAGCAGTGTTTACGCACAATCAACTTGCTAGGCCAGTCACAGCCATGATGATGCTGAAGTATTTCTAGTGCTTTCGAAAGTGTAAAATATTTATATATGGTACTGATGCACTTCTAGTACTTTTGATGTGTAAAATATTTATATATGGTGCTGAAGTACTTCTAGTACTTTTGATAGTGTAAAATATTCATATTTCTGTTCCTCTATCATTTTCAGTTGTCTGCCAATTTTCTATAGTTTATTGAATACTTAACCAAGTAAATAAATGCAAATATCCAGAGACAATTATAACATTAGATGGAAGATATGTGGCAGAGACGAAGTGTAGAATAGGCTGAGCAAATGTGGCATGTTAGAAGATAAAATCGTATCTTGTATAAAAAGTCACTCTCATTAAATGTCAGATAATACTGAAATGTTATATAGAACTTGTCCTGCTGTATGGAAGAAGATCTTAGAATGTGAACGAACAAATTAGGAAGAGCTTGGAGGAAACAGAGATGTGGTTTCTGAGAAGAATGATGTGAATACACTGGACTACCATGGTAACCAACAATAATTGCCTGGAAAAGGCAAATAAAAGTCTTAAAAAAAGGTAGTTGCATATCCTTTACAGGACATCGCAGTCAACTCCAGCATTTTTTGGCTGTATGTGATGTCTTGGCATGTTTACAAATGACCAGCACTCACATCATTTTATAAAAACCAATGCAAGGCAGTCTGCTGCCAAATTGCCCACAGCTCTGTTTCGAACATGGTATGCGGGATTATGAACTGTGTCTGTAACCCCTTCATCAAATGAAAGTAGAACATTATAAATAACCTTAAGAAAGAAACGGTATTCTTTAGTCATGTGATGAAAAGAGAAGTATTGAAGATCAGTGGCCGAAGAGGCAGGGGCCGAACAAGAGACATTATGCTGAATGGCCTCATACAGTGGCATAGAGAGATATCATCAGTAGAATTGATTCACAATACCAAGGATGAAGATCTGTGGAGCTGTACAAACACCTATACCAGTTTGCAGGACATATGATGATAGTACATGTTTACACTAATACTAATTTAGCTTTCATGTCTGGATAGAATGTTGGATATGAATGGCATCATTTTGTTATGCAGAATTTTATTTAATTAAACATTGATATATTGCATATTTTTCAGCTTTATATGGTGATTGTTATTTTTTTTAAACCTTTGCTTTAATTCCCCCAGCTTTTATTTGTTCATTAGCCTTTGATGATGACTTTCCATTTTAACAAATTAGTTCAGAAGTACTGATTCTTTGCATGTCAGATGTCACACTGTAATATGTACTTGATGTGATGTCATGTTGTATATGTCAAATTCGGCTCTGTGGTGAAAGGGGCTAAGGAAGCAGTTTGTAATCCTGCAAACCTGCGTTTGAAGTTGGTATTTTATGAAAAGGTATGGGTGCCGGTCGTTCAGAAAGCAATGGCAAACTACTGAACGTAAACTTGCCCAGGAATCACAAACAACCAAAAAATGCTGGGGTTGACGGCTACGTCCTGTAAAGGATATGCAACAACAATGCCATCTTCATCAAGTGCCTTGCCCGCTGGCATAGGCGTTCATGTCTCACCACAGATCTCGGTCTTTGGTGTTCTGAATCAACTCTGCTGATGATACTCCTCCATGCCATACTTATAAATAAGATCTAACAAACTTAACTTGTTATATATTTCACACTGTGTAAATTGATTGTGATATTGTCATGCATGGGATGTTAGAACAACCACTTTGCATGTCAGATGTGACACCACACTTTGTATCAGAGCTGTCTCTCTCTAGGTGTTGTGTTGGAGTCTGTTGACCTAGCTCTGTGCAGGACACTACACACCCAGGCCTACCCCCAGCCAGCTGTCTGTACACGCTGTGCTGAATCATGACCAGGTTACATTTTAATACGCCTCTCTGCAGATGTGAAGTTTCAGCATCAGTCATGCACACCCCCACTGGATTCTGGGCTTGGAGAGAGTATGGGGAGTTCTGCAACAGTCTCCATTCTGATAGTTGAGTTGAGTCAAGAGCTGACATCACAGCACTAGGGACATTTCCATACATGCTTCGTTCTCATCTGCAACAACCAGCACAGAGTCCCAATACTAATGGTACCAGGAGCCCGTCTGATAATGTATCCATCTGATCTTTCCTTGGAAATTTGAGTGTCAGCGAGACTCTCTGGTCACTCCCTACAGCACCATTCTCTCCTAGCCGTGATGATCTATCTGGTCTTCTGCACTATACATGCGATTCTAAAGGGCCCCAACCACATCCTTATAGAAGACAGCCTTTCGAGGCTCACACAGTCTGAACGCCAAAGCATTGGACTTCAGAGCTGAAACAGTCTTACAGATATTCACCAACCAACCAGCTGTATCAAAGCATTGATTATGCATTAATCTTATATGTAACTTAACATCTGAAATTAATATCACATGTTAACTGTTCCTATTATACTGCACTTTACTATACTTTGTATTTGAGGCCAGACATCATACTTTACATGTCAGATTTAAAAAAGACCACATTTTACATTTAGATGTAATACTATCTTTACAAATTAGAATTTTTAAAAATTGACTTGGAATGTCTTTGGAAGTGTTACTAACCACATCACCCAGCAGGCCCTGATTGGTCTATGAAAATATTGGTGTATCCCCAGTGTGCCTGATGATATCTCTGCAAATAATGGTGTCATATACATGTAAGGTGACACATATCACTGCTATAATGGTGTCATATACATGTGGATTATCACATACCACTACATGACAGGTAACACATACAAGTAAGTTATTACACACCATCATACATTTTAGTTACTACATTCCAGTATATGTGTAAGGTAAGACACCACACTTGTACAAGTGAGGTTTACCACTTGTGTGAATATACCACATCATCATGTTTTCATTGACGGCATGTCCTTGTACCAGAACACGCTGTACTATGATTCGTGGTGGATGTGGCAGCATGTCTGCTTGACCTGGCTGAGTGCTCTCCTGATGCTCACCTCCCACTTTCTGCCACCGCACTACCTCCACCTTCTCCATAAAAGTGCCAGGCATCTGGGTCGGTGGCAGAGAATTGAGGCCAGACATACCCATGTGCCGTATAATGCGTAAGTTATATATGTACAGTTTTTTGCTTTAGTTTTGTATTCATATCATTATTAGCAATTACTGCTCCAACTGTAGGTGATCATGGGTCTCCACATCATGGCTTCCACATCATGGTTCTCCACATTATGGTTCTCCACGTCACTGATCTCCATATCATGGTCTCCACATCATGGTTGTCCACATTATGGTTCTCCACATCACTGATCTTCATATCATGGTCTCCACATCATGGCCTCCACATCATGGGTCTCCACATCACTGATCTTCATATCATGGTTGTCCACATCATGGCTCTCCACATCATGGGTCTCCACATCATGGTTGTCCAAGTTATGGTTCTCCACATCACTGATCTCCATATCATGGTCTCCACATCATGGCCTCCACATCATGGGTCTCCACATCACTGATCTTCATATCATGGTTGTCCATATCATGGCTCTCCACATCATGGGTCTCCACATCACTGATCTCCACATCATGGTTGTCCACATCATGGTTCTCCACGTCATGGTTCTCCATATCATGGTCTCCACATCATGATTCTCCACATCATGATCACATCACGGTTTTCGAACATAATGTATCTATTCCCATGCTAATAAACTTTCATGGCATATTGAAAGATTCTCAAGTATCTTCTCTCACTGTCTTCTATCTCTTTACTCAGTCTTTCCAGTTGTTACAACATGTTCATAATGTTGACTGCCCCTTTCTGATACTTGTGATAAGTTGTCTTTATATCTTAACATCTTTCACAACATTTATATTAACCATTTTGTCTATTCAAAGAAATGTGAACACTCCTGTTAAACCTCATTTTTGTGGTGTCAAAGGATTTTCTTTGCTTTGTTTATTATTTGTCCATTATACACAAAAGTTGCATATCCTTTACAGGATGAAGCACTCAACCCCAGCATGTTTTTTGTTTTGGCTGTTCGTGATTTCTTGGCAAATTTACGTTCAGTAGTTTGCCATTGCTTTCTGAACAATCGGCACTTATACCTTTGTATGGGAAACCAACGCAAGGTGGTGTGCTTCCAAGTGGCCTGCAGCCGTGTCTCAAACCCTGTATGCAGGATTACAAATTGCATCTGTAACCCCTTTGCCACAGAGCCGCCCATTATACACAGCCACATGTTATAATTGTTTCTGTGTAACATACATGAACTCTTGCTTCAACTTCCTGTAACAAAGGACATATTACATAAGATACACTTTATTGACTAAAATGCAGTTTTTTTCTAGTCCTATTCTGTTCTTTATTTTAGTGATGCATCTCTCATGTGATGTTATCCATGTACATACATATTTTTGTAAAATAATTTTATAATGTTTTTAACATGTTATATAGTAGTCGTCAGTTTAGTTCAGAAATTACATACCTGACAATGTAGTTTTCTTACACAGATAGCATTGTTCAATTTCCTAGCTTGTGAGTTGCTTGTGTGCGTTCCAAATTAAAACTAATCTCTTTACAAATGTGTTTAGCCTCAAATAACAGTTGAGTATTTTCATCAATAGTCATGTTTCGTTTAATAGAAAGTCAGAGAAACGGTGTAAATAGGTGCACCATAGGAGAAGCCTCGCCAGGTAGAGGTAGTCATGTGCACCAGGTGACTCCAGACCATCAGTAAGCGACTGAGTGCAACAGATTAACAATATTTAATTTGGGCATGTGGACAGACAGAAAATATTTTCCAACATTTTAATCAGTTCATCATGTTTTACTTTATCAAATGCCTTAGTATAATCTATGAAGCACAAATATATGTCTTCCTGTGTCTCTGTTGACCTTTCTATTAGTGTCAGTAATGCATATATTGCATCGTTTGTATTCTTTCCTTCCACAAATTTATACTGTTCTTAACTAATTTCCATTTTTTTTTCTGGTTCTTCTCATTATAATTTTGAGTAGAAGCTTAGTGATATGGTTTATGAGGTTAATTGTACGAAAATCTGCACATTCAATTGCTCCTGGTCTTTTTAGTATAGCTATAAATACAGATTTCAGCATATCGCTTGGTAACTATCCACTGCTATAAATATCATTCAACATTTTGGTTAATATATCTACTCCAAATTCTCCCAATACTTCTAATTCTTCTGTTGTGACTTCATCTAGCCCAGCTGTTTTTCCTTTCTTCATATGTTTGACAACATAGTGACTTCTTCTTTTAAAATAGGTGGACCTAAGTTAAATTTTTCAGTTAATTCTTCCATTTCTCCATCATATAATTCTCTTATTGTATAATACTAAATATTTAAAGAAAAAAACAACAATCAACCATTTACAGCAGGGATTCTTAGCCTATCTGTATTTACTTCTGGGCATCACATCCTGCCATACAATTATTGTTCTTCTTTCACCCTTTATCCCCCCTCGGGGCACAGGTCCCCCAACCAACTCGCTCTAAGCCATCCAATCCTTGGCTAAATCGTGCAGCTTTGTTGATATTCTCCCCTGACTATTCTGTCTCTAATTCTCTAGTCTGTGTGTTTTTAAAACTCCTATTTCATTTGTCCTAAGTGTTCTTCTAGACAAAGGACTTTCTACTTAACACTATTCTCAGGCTCTCTTTGTATGTACAATCAGGTGTTCTATGTTTATACTATCAGGTGTTCTATGTGTGTACTGTCAGGTTTTCTATGTATGTACTATCAGGTGTTCTATGTATTTACAATCAGGTTTTCTATGTTTGTACTATCAGGTGTTCTATGTGTGTACTATCAGGTGTTCTATGTGTGTACTATCAGGTGTTCTGTGTATGTACTATCAGGTGTTCTATGTATGTACTATCAGGTGTTCTATGTATGTACTATCAGGTGTTCTATGTATGTACTATCAGGTGTTCTATGTTTATACAATCAGGTTTTTTATGTATGTACAATAAGGTTTTCTATGTATGTACAATCAGGTTTTCTATGTATGTACTATAAGGTTTTCTATGTTTATACTATCAGGTGTTCTATGTATGTACAATAAGGTTTTCTATGTATGTACAATAAGGTTTTCTATGTATGTACTATCAGGTGTTCTGTGTGTGTACTATCAGGTTTTCTATGTGTGTACTATCAGGTGTTCTATGTATGTACTATCAGGTGTTCTATGTGTGTACTATCAGGTGTTCTATGTATGTACTATCAGATGTTCTATGTATGTACTATCAGGTTTTCTATGTATGTACTATCAGGTGTTCTATGTTTATACTATCAGGTGTTCTATGTATGTACAATAAGGTTTTCTATGTATGTACAATCAGGTGTTCTATGTGTGTACTATCAGGTGTTCTATGTATGTACTATCAGGTGTTCTATGTATGTACTATCAGGTGTTCTATGTATGTACTTTCAGGTGTTCTTTGTATGTACAATAAGGTTTTCTATGTATGTACAATCAGGTTTTCTATGTATGTACAATCAGGTTTTCTATGTTTATACTATCAGGTGTTCTATGTGTGTACTATCAGGTGTTCTATGTATGTACTATCAGGTGTTCTATGTGTGTACTATCAGGTGTTCTATGTATGTACTATCAGGTGTTCTATGTATGTACTATCAGGTGTTCTATGTATGTACAATCAGGTTTTCTATGTATGTACTATCAGGTGTTCTATGTATGTACTATCAGGTTTTCTATGTTTATACTATCAGGTGTTCTATGTATGTACTATCAGGTGTTCTATGTGTGTACTATCAGGTTTTCTATGTATGTACTATCAGGTGTTCTATGTGTGTACTATCAGGTGTTCTATGTGTGTACTATCAGGTGTTCTATGTATGTACTATCAGGTTTTCTATGTATGTAAGTAGACACCTTGCAGTCTTGACAGACTAAAGTATGTGAGTGGAATGTGGCCAATATTCCATCACAATGTCTGGGCAGAGCTTCAGAGATCATGTGATGCCCAAACGACATGACCCCTCTCTCGGCCTAGTCTTGTGTATTCCAGAGGAATGGGTAACCAATACGTCTGGCACAAGGTAGGCTGCAGACGCTGGTGGCTCAGCGTCAATCCACCGAGACCTCACCACCACGAGCCGGTGGCGAGTTATGGCCAGACCCTGACACCCAAGGGACCAGGCTTAGAGACCTTCAGCCATGTCCCACAGGTGAGGGCCTTTTACGAGCCCGGACCATGAGGGCGCGCACATCTGTCAATCACAAGTGTCCGGACCTGTGTAAAGAGTGCACTATCGTCAGACTCCCCACCTGACTTATAGCGGTCCCCGCGACCAGCGGGAATAGGTCCGCCATAGCTACCGCAGGAGATATTGCCTGTCTATTTGCAAGCAAATCTCCCATACTTCCACTGTGCGGATCTCGCGACCAGTGAGAATAGGCCCGCCGGAGATTTGCTCGTCTGCTGCGAACAAATCTCTACCGAGAGAGACTGAATAAACGGGCTTGGTAGAATCAGCGGGGAAAGAAGACCCTGTTGAGCTTGACTCTAGTCCGACTTTGTGAAGACACATGAAGGGTGTAGCATAGGTGGGAGCGCAAGCGCAATTGAAATACCACTACTTTTATCTATGTATGTACAATAAGGTTTTCTATGTATGTACTATCAGGTGTTCTATGTTTATACTATCAGGTGTTCTATGTATGTACTATCAGGTGTTCTATGTATGTACTATCAGGTTTTCTATGTTTATACTATCAGGTGTTCTATGTATGTACTATCAGGTGTTCTATGTATGTACTATCAGGTTTTCTATGTATGTACTATCAGGTGTTCTATGTATGTACAATCAGGTTTTCTATGTATGTACTATCAGGTTTTCTATGTTTATACTATCAGGTTTTCTATGTGTGTACTATCTATCCAGCATCAGCATCTTTTCCTCATCTCTTGATTCACGATTATCTTAGTTCTCTCCCATGAGCTCCACATTAGTGATTCTGTCATATCCACAGCCATCAGATGTTTTTCAGTTTGACTGCTCATTGTCCAAGCTTCACATCCATACAAAAGTACAGGCTCTATGTAGCACCTCAACACTCCCGTGAGCTCCACATGAGTGATTCTGTCACATTATTTGAGTCACATTCTCTGCAGGCACCAATTGAATGTGTGTAGGTTATTAGCAATTGTTTCAGTTGTTCTGCATGCTTCTGACCCATATTGTAATAGAGATTTGACATTGTGACATATCAGAGTTAATAAGTCGTTGTTGGCTAGTGACAGACCACCTGCAATGTTTCATCTACACTACTACATTTCTTGTATTATTTCTCAAATATCTAATCCAGATTAAGATACAAACTGTTCTTTAAGACTAAGGACTGCTAAATCTCCATACAGCTTTGCATATGTGGGTCATATTTAGAGTTTCAAATATGTGTATGTAATGTACTATTGATGGATATCCTCATCATGTGCCATGCCACTATGCCTGGGAGGTCATGACTCGCCATTTTGCAATCTCACACGCACGATCACCAGATTGGTGGATCAGCTGTGTTTTTGTCATGGCCATGCCAACCAGATATTTACTTCTCTGCCTTCCCCTTGATTTTCCCCCTTAATTTTGCCAGTTGTTACCACGTTCTGTAGTTTATTTTGTCTCATTAAAGTGTCCAAAAAGTTTTGACTGTCTACATTCTACATCTAATTTCTCTAATAAGTCTACGGTTTTCATCTGCTTCTTGTAAGACTTTGTCATTCGTTTTTCTGTCTATCCATGGTATTCTTTGCATTCTCCTCAGAAACCACATTTCCACAGCCATCAGATGTTGTTCAGCTTGACTGCTCATTGTCCAAGCTCCACACCCATACAAAAGTACAGGCTCTATATAGCACCTCAGCACTCTTTTTCTTGTTTCAATAGACATCTATTTATTGGTGAATATGTTTTTCATCTTGCTAAAGGCTACTTTTGCCATGGTGATTCTTGTTCTAATCTCTTCAAAGTGTCTCCCATAAGATGTTGTTACTGTTCCGAGATAATTATACCTATTCTCTTGTTGAAGAATATTCCCATTTACTTGTATATTACATTGTGGTATTTCGTTCTTCCTAGTGATGATCATAGTCTGTGTCTTTTTGCAATGTAATTCTAACCCTAGTTGTTCACTGTGTGCAACAACCACATCTAATTGTTTCAGATCCTGCTCATTGTCTGCAATCAATAATGTATCATCTCCCTATTTAGCGAATTAATAATGAGAGAGACCAAAGAGATGCCAGGAATACTAATTGGAGGTTATAATATAAATAATATACGCTATGCTGATGACATAGTATTGGTGGTGGGTAATTCAACAATTGCTGGACATTGTAGTAATAGAGAGTGCAAAGAAAGGACTCTCCTTGAATATCAAGAAAACAGTAACAATGTGGTGATACCAAAGATAATGATGACACCAAACTGTGACATAGAAATAGAAGGGAAAATTCTTAACCAAGTGGATAATTTTAAATACATTGGGGCATTTATGCCAGTCTCCCTGGCAAAGGTGTTAAGAGCGCTGTTTGTAATCCCATATACCCACATACGAAACACATCTGCGCGAGATTCGGCAGCGTATCGCGTCGTGTTGGTCTTATGGAAAGGTATGTGAGCCGGTCGTTCAGATATCAGTGGCAAACTACTGAACTTAAAACTTGCCAAGACATCAGCAGCCGCTGAAAAATGTTGGTGTTGACTGCAATGTCCTGTAGATAGGATATGCAAAAAACAAAAGGAGGTGGGGGGGGGGGGGGGGGGCGGGCATTTATAACATCAGATGGAAGATGTACAACAGAGATTAAGAGCAGAATAGGGCATGTAAAAGCCACATTTCAGAATGTGAAGAGTACCTTAAGCAATAAGTCACTATCACTGAATGTAAGAAAGAGAGTGCTGAAATGCTGTATAGAACCAGTTTTGCTGTATGGCATTGAATCTTGGAATGTAAATAAACAAATTAACCCTTTGAACCTGACGCACCGGTATACCGGCTTCCACGTGTTTTCTGTTTACATCTCAATTTTACTTGGCAACCAGCTGACCAATTAGTATCCAGCTTACATCTAGACATGGCTAACATGTTTGAGATCACTCTCATGTCAAAGATTCAAAAAGTTTTCGATAGTTTATGGAGTTTTGGACCAAAATAAGCTGCGAAAATGGAAATTGGTGAAGAACAGTATGGATTTGTGGAAGGAAAGGGTACAAGCATTGCAATATATATATATTACAGACACTAATGGAATTATAGGGGCTGCGTGGTTTCATATGGTATCCGCCACGAGTGCTAGAGGCCCCGATGAGGACGGCGGATGTTTTTTTTTTCTTGAGTGAAGTTTTGGAAAAATCTGCGAAAACGATGGCAAATTTACACTTTTTCCCAAAACTGCATAAATATGATATTTTTAATCACTTAGAAACATTTGTCTTCTCACTTAGAAACATTTCTTATGTTTCTTGTTGTTCACAAATGATTTTTTTCCAGAAATAATGTCTGTTTCAAGTTGAAATATTATTAGAATGCAAAAAAAAAAAAAAACAGATAAAGACCCGGGAACCCCAGAGTTCAAAGGGTTAAGAAGAAATTAGAAGCAACAGAGATGTGGTTCCCAAGAAGAATGTTGCGAATTTCTTGGACTCCCAGAGTAACTAATAACGATTGCCTGAAACAGGCTGATGAAACTAGAACATTATATACAACAAAAAGAAAGAGGCAAACAGCTTTCTTTGGTCATGTGATGAGAAGAGAGGCATTGGAGAACATCGTGACAACTGGAACGATCGAGGGGATGAGAGGCAGAGGCAGACGAAGAGAAATTATGCTGGATGGATTGAGGCGGTGGCACAGAGGAATATCATCAGCAGAGTCGATCCAAGGCACCAAAGACCGCGAGATCTACGGAGAGCCATGAACGCCTACACCAGCTGTTGATGATGATGATGATTTAGTGTTATAACTGATTTTTATAATTTCTGTTTAACAACTGAGTATCATCACTGATTGATTTTTTGTTTCTTTAAATAATTAGTATCATGATTGATTGTGTTTTTTGTGTGTGTGTGGTAAATGTATAGTATCATGACTAGTTGAAGACATCATCATTTCAAAGATGTGTATGTTTTAATTTGTATTTAGATGGTCAGAACTGGTGGTTTGGCCGCAGGGAGCGTTGGTGAAGCATGTTAGAGGATTGTTCAAAGCTGAGGGTGTGAATGTCACGGCAGAGCCAGGAAACAGTCTTCACAGTCGCTTCTATGTACGTACACACTGTAGAATCACGTTTCTTCAGCTGGATATGTGATGTGAAATAGTTATTAAATGTTGTGTACTCCATGGTTTACCTGGCAAATGGTATGAGTTCTTACAGGTTTTGTGTGTTGTAAGTTTGTAGCCATGAAAGTAGGATGTGGATTGAACTTTAGAGCAGCTGACAGGTAGTTGTTGGTTATTATCTCAAGTTCATGATGGTCGTTAGAGAATCTCTTTATAGAGACAATGGCTGCAGTCACCGACCTGTATGGTCACTGCCAAGAAGGAAAGCAATTGCAGACTAATTAATTTACAGATGCCTAGAAAACTATAGCTGTCAAAGAAAGTATGGAGAATGATTGTTATGGGGCAGAGTTCTGCAGAGGATCTCCACAGGTTCCACTATGGATGATCTGTGTATTATTGTTATTGGTCTAGCAGTACTTTGGCTCTAACCCTTTAGCACAGTGTGTGAAGTGATGTAGAGTGTCCATCAGCTGTTATATTGCTCCATAGAAAGTGTTCCTTTTACCTGGCTCAGTTGGAAGTTACAATTTTCTGACGTCTTCAAAAGCTGGTCACTCAAAGAGGTGATGACCATGAATCTTCTAAATTATGTACAGAGATGACACACTAAAGTGAATCTTTGTTGGAGTTTGTTCAGGTGCATGTGTGTTGTGTTCAGAGTCTGAAAATTGTGATCTAGTTTCTTCCCTGTCCCTTACATCTATATACTACTTTCTTGGTGTCTGCAGTGGTTCATCCATGCAACCAAACTTCTCAGTTGCTGCTTGGCTATTCTGAGTTGTTGCTGTAAATGGTTGTTCATGTCTAGATCTGTTTTCTAGTCTGTTTGCCTTATCATTATCAGATTTGTGGAAATAACCAGTGACCCAGTCAATGATTAACCTAGCATTGTAATGTGTGTACACATGTATCTAGTCTGTTTGCCTTATCATTATCAGATTTGTGGAAATAACCAGTGATCCAGTCAATGATTAACCTAGCATTGTAATGTGTGTACACATGTATCTAGTCTGCAGTTAGAGCTGTCTTGCTAGTTTTCTAGCTATAACAGCACAGACAATAAGTCATTGAACATTATGATGCTCTGGGTCATGAAGGAAAACCACCAAAAGCTACTCTTTAGGTATGATCATGCACTCTCCAGTGCAGTGCTTTCTACCTCATAGTGCACCTTATAGTGCAAGTGACAGTGATTTTCTGGAAGAGGCTGCTGAAAGTAGAACAGTATATGCAACTGTAAGAAGGAGACAAACAGCATCATTTGGTCATGTAATGAGAAATATTGGAAAACATGTTGACGATTGGAAAGATCAGCAATCAGAGAGACAGGATGAGAGAAATGGTGCTGGATGGTCTCAGATGACAGCAAGGAGGAAAATCATCAGTAGAATTGGTCCAGAACAAGAATCAAGGTCTGTTCCGGGACATGAATGCTTCTGTTACATGGCAGGCCACATGATGATAATGATGAATGGATTCTGGTGTACACATATTGGGACCCTTGATGGTACTGTGGAGTTTGTGCTCTGAGCTGAGTTTCATCTGATGTGAGCTGAAAGAGGACATGAAAATACCAATGATTTTATAAGGAATTACAGATCAGAAGTGAGATTTCTAGAAAGAGAAGCCACCGAAGAATTATGTGCCGAGGTTAAATCATATGTCTATGATGTTATTAATTTAAAGTTTATATTCATCACTATTTTAAATTTATTCTGACTGATTTTCAGATGATGTTTCACCAGCCACTGAGAATAATGAACTGGCTGGTGTTTCTAACCTGCCTTGTGGTTGGCTACCAGTTTTTCCGTCTGGTGCAGAGCTCCGAGTGGAGCCACGTTGTGTCACTGGCTCTTTTAATGTTCTGTAATTTTTACACACTTTTCAAATTGATGAGGGACTGGTTTATCATGCGCAAAGTATATAAAGACCATGATTATGAAACTTCTAATTAGAGCTTTCTTCTCCCGCCCCTTTCTGCCTTTCATCTCTCAAAGGGGCATAGGTCCCCAACTCAAGCCTAGCCCATCGAAGTCTTGTTCATGATGGCTGGATGTTGTAGCTACAGTTTTCTACAGGATGAGCTGACCAGCCTTATGCCAACCCTCCTTGGTCGCCTCTTATGACATGCTTGGTAGGTTACAGGGTTACTGTTCTGTGCTACCCTTATGGGACCTGGCAACACATGGGTGAATTAGCAATTTGCTGTGGGTTAATTGTGTAAAGCTGGAGTCTGGTAATGAAATGGTAATCTTGAATTTAGAAAGACAGCGGTATTAAATTCACAAACAGCAACAGAAGTTGGGGAGATGCACATCTCAGGTGATTTAGACGACCATGTAACTTGAAGAAAATATCTTATTATTTACAATTAATCACTATTTAAATGAAGTTTGGTGTGACTCATGAAATTCACTGGTACATTTGCTGTCTTGACAGATGATAGTTTGTTACATTGTGCTTCAAAAAAAAAAAAAAGCATAATAACCTCTTCATAGCACAAAGCCTGGGATGAATTGCAGAGATCATGTGTTGCCCATGCAGCATGATCCCTCTCTCCGTCTGCCTAGTTTACTGCAGAGATCATGTGTTGCCCATGCAGCATGATCCCTCTCTCCGTCTGTCTAGTTTACTGTAGAGACCATGTGTTGCCCATGCAGCATGATCCCTCTCTCCGTCTGCCTAGTTTACTGTAGAGACCATGTGTTGCCCATGCAGCATGATCCCTCTCTCCGTCTGCCTAGTTTACTGCAGAGATCATGTGTTGCCCATGCAGCATGATCCCTCTCTCCGTCTGCCTAGTTTACTGCAGAGGAAGGGTAACACCAATACATCTGGAACAAGACAGGACTCATAAATTAACAGCTTACTAAACCACCATTTCTGACTAGATTCATGCACCCTTTGAGTATAAAGCTTTCAGCAGGCACAAGCTCGGGTTTATATGTATTTCCACCTGAAAACATATTGTTTAAATGGAAAAAGAACATACAGTGTAGATAAAAAAAAGTACTATTTGTGGGGGGTTCATTCTGCATTAAGAAAGAAGCTATGATATCCTGTCCTTGCCTGTAGAGTCTGTATAAAGTATTCCAGGAAAATGCATAAATGCTGCGCCTCCCTCAGAGAATGTTGCTGGATTAATCTTGGCTAAGGTCATCTTTACAGAGACAAAACTTAACATGGCAGCCTATACACAATAGACACCACATGTCTTGGTCATGTAGACAAGAATTTATAAATATATCTCTTCTGCGTTCATCCAGTTTTTTTTCCCCGGATGTGATAAATGTGAATATTTGTGTACACATATTTAGAATCAAATGGTACCCTGTACAAATGTAATTATTTTGTATATCAGTGTAAAAATAGCTGTAAATTGTCTATTTGAGAGAGTGGTGTGTGAGGCAGTAAGGTACTTGAAGACACAAAATAAAAATGATCACGTCAGAAATGTCTGGTAAAAGAATGAGGTGGGGGATGAATATGTAGAAATGTACATGCTACATAAGAAAAAATAGTGGCAAAATTAAAACAGTATATATCTGATAAGAAGAAAATTGGAAGATTTCAGAATATTAGAAAACTGTTACTTGTGGCTTTGTAGAAGGCAAGGGTACAGTAAATGCTGTGTATATACTGAGAACCGCAATAAAACGTTCTATAGAAGTAAACAAAGATCTACACCTTTGCTTTATTGACTACACAAAGGCTTTCGATAAAGTGAGACATGTCGACATGATAAGGATGCTTGAAGATCTACAAATTGATGGAAAAGACCTTAGACTTGTAAAAACATATATTGGAAACAACAAGCTGCCATAAGAGTTGATAATGAAGTAGGCCAATATCAGCCTATTAAGAGAGGTGTGAGACAGGGATGTGTAATGTCTCCAGATCTGTTTTCCCTGTACAGTGAAAGTATTTTCAGAAATATTGAAGATATGGAAGGAATCAACATTGGGGGACGATACATTAATAACATTAGATATGCAGATGATACAGTCTTGATTGCGGACAATGAACAGGACCTGCAAAATTTAGTAGATGCGGTTGTTACACACAGTGAACAACTAGGGTTAAAATTAAATTGTAAAAAGACACAGATTATGGTCGTCACAAGGAAGAGCGAAATACCACAATATAATATACAAGTAAATGGGAATATTCTTCAACAAGTGAATAGGTACAATTATCTCGGAACAGTATTAAAATCTGATGGGAGATGCCTTGAAGAGATTAGAACAAGAATCGCCATGGCAAAAGTAGCCTTTAGCAAGATGAAAAACATACAGACCAATAAAAAGATGCCAATTGAAACGAGAAAAAGAGTGTTAACGTGCTACATGGAACCTGTATTTTTATATGGATGTGAAGCTTGGACAATGAGCAGGCAAGCTGAAAAACATCTGATGGCTGTAGAAATGTGGTTTCTGAGGAAAATGCAAAGAATACCATGGACAGCCAGAAAGACCAATGAACAAGTTCTTCAAGAAACAAATGAAGATCGTAAACTGATTAGAGATATTACATGTAGACAGTCAAATTTTTTTGGGCATGTTATGAGAAGAAATGAATTGGAGAATTTGATGACAGCTGGTAAGATCAAAGGGAACAGACCAAGGGGAAGACCTAGAAGCAAATATCTGGATGGCTTGGCCACGTGGCATGATCGAGACAGAAACACGAAGCTGATCCACGACTCTGGTGATCGAGTGAGATGGCAAAACATGACCGCCCACGCTTACCGGCATGGCACATGATGGATGGATGGATGGTTACTTGTGGCAAATATAGTTGGAGTAACAGAAATGGCACAAAAGATGATCACTGAAGCAAAGCTTTAGTACGACAGTGAAGAATATTTGCAGTAGCTTCCGATTTCACAGGCTTTTTTTACTGCAAGTTGTAAATGTTTCTAATGATCATACCGTATTAGTTAAACTCAGATCTAATTGTTCTTCCATTTCTCAGCACAGATATGCTCCCTTTAAAACATCCTACTCTTCTGAGTATTCTATCTTGTTCTGCGGTATATCTTCCTTAGACACATTAGATTTACCATTATAATAATTAGTCACTTTGTTGAATTTTGCACATTTCTCATGCATTTATAATGCATATTATTGTTGTTGCTTGAGATTATTAACCCAATTAATAAATATTGTATGAAAGGAGGAGATAAAAGAGGCAGAATATTAGACGGGCATGCGTGCTTCATTTATAATCCTATGAAAATAAAGTTTGTAGTTTATAGCTTTTCTGTGGTTGTTATACCTAGATTTTCTGGTTAATAAAAAATTTTTTTCATTTTTACTGTCAGGATTTGTTTGTTTAAAGTGATGGCTTCAGCCCCATGTCCTCTTCTTGTGTTCAAGTCATATCAGAAGTCCCATACGTAGGTTTACTGTGTGCTGGCCAATCCTGAAGGATGCGTTCTGAACTTGTGGTCATTCATTTGTCTTGATTTATTGTTTTGAGATATTTGAAGGTATATGCTAGTTAACTTGCATATATCTACACATACACAAAGATTGGTCCTGTGGGAAACTGAAGCATGTTCTGTTGAATTCTGTATAAACAAATCATTGATAGAACAGTCTGTGATGTACATTAATTTTCTTGATCTGTTTTTTTCTTTGTCTGGATTCATCTATTAGGCATTATATCATCTGTGGTATTTCATAACATTGTGACAATTGATGGGTGTTATAAGGTCATACAGTTTTATTAAAGTTTATAAACAGATACTCTTGTAAAAATTGGTTACACCTAAAAGTGTATGCAGGTGTTACAGATAGAACAAGAACATGTGACAGTGAATACTCTTAAATGTGTTCATCTTCTGCAATGAATTGCTCCTCTCCTGTTAATATTTCAAGTTTTTATTTTAAGAGCTAATACATATGTATGTACATTGATAAACAAATTCATCAATTTAATGTTGGTCATTTTATTTCATGCAGTTGTTGGTTTGGTTTGATGAATATTTGTGTTGTTGAGTTAAAAACTGACATTGCAGCACACGGGACATTCCCATGCATGCTGCATCCTCATCAGCCAGCAGAGTCGCAATACTGATGGTACCAGTTAGTCTGATTGTGTGTCCGTCTGGCCTTGATAGTACTGAATGTTGGCACATCCTCTGGTTTCTCATATTTGATTACAACTTGATTGCGAGATAGATAGATAGATGATGCAGTTAGCATCATGTTAGATATCTTGTGTATATAAAACAGTAAAATTGCAGTGGCATGATGTCTACAAGACATATCAGAACATGTCTGGCCCATACCTTCAGTGATCAAGTGGACCATGAAGGGTCATGTCAACATGGTAAAGGTAGTTCCATAACTGGCACTGCCATTGTTGTGTGAACTGTTCAACCTTCACATATGACAAATGAGGTGAAGTAGCCATTTCCCTACCTCATCACATTTCCTTCTCAGATAACTCCCAGCAATTTTTTAAAATGATCTGGCATCTATTTTCGTGAAATGGGTGGACCCTAGAGCTTTGCTAGTCAGAAACAATACCCCAGCCTTTGTTGGGGATTGAATACAGATCACTGTCTCGGTAGACAAGCCTACTGACCACTGTGCTAGCACGACCTCAAAGGATATGATCATTATAAAGTGGCCAAACTTCACTTTCGCCAGGGAATTTCCATATGATGAACCTTGTTGAGCCCAGAGATCTCTCACTGGGGATAAGATCTCTAACCTTGGCACACCTGGCTGTTTATGCCAGGCCAGGGGGGGGGGGGGAGGTGAGTACATGAAGCACTGCATCATCCCTGGCAGGGGACAGCATTGATAAATACTGTGTATTGGGGGAACTTGGCTTGGTAGGCATGCCAACAAAATGCAGTTAACACCTGTAGCACTTCAAAGATGCATTCGGGGAAATTCGTGGCAGTGCAGTGGCTAGCAGATTGGTTGCCAGCTCGGTGGTCGTGTCTTGGAGTCTCTAATTAGACAGATTTACAATTTACCCGGACTCCCAGGACCAAAGGTCACAATAAACAATGACGAAATTGAAGATGTCAAACTTTGAATATCTTGACTCCATAATCATCAACAATTGAGACTTTAAAGAAGTTAGATGTAGGCTGGCCTTAGCACTACAGGGGTTTAATAGTATTAGAACCTATGACACAACACCAGTAAAGAAGTGTTTGAGAATATGCTTCTTCTTTTGGCAACATAGGGATGTGAGTCAGGAACCACATTAAAATCACTACAGAAGAACATTGGAATTTTGAGCTTAATTACAGACAAATTCTTAGAAATTCAAAACAATGTTTTTTCAAACAATATTCTTAGAATATTGTGGACAAAGACAAACACCCGAGTCTAAACATTGATGAAAAGCGTATCTAGTCTAGGAAGCTGGAATATGTTGGCTTGGAAAAAATTGATGGAATGCATTGTTTCTAGAAGAAAAAGCAGTGGTCAACCAGCAGAAAGATGGGTACAGGAGATTGCAAACACTTTGGGCGTGAGAGTATGCGGCAGGAGAGATGGCCAGAAATGGAGAAACATGTCAGCGGGCCATGATGAGCAACGTTCTGTACAAGCTCTGCTACATGACCGGCTCTCAGGTCGAGCCAGCCTTAAATGGATACCAGGAAATATCTTGAGAAGTATCGGCGCCCAGCGTCATGTTGACCACACATCCATTTTGTTCCAGTTAGTTAACATGGGACTAACACCAAATACCCAAGATGATTGAGTCTTGGCAGCAAGAGACAAGGCGTCATGGCATGGAAAGTGGCCACACATGAGTTGGTACACGCTGTAGATCTAACATAACCATGATAGCCCATGCCAGTCGGCAAAGCCCATGATGAAAGGGTATCATTGAATGTACAGGAGTTGTGTACAGGTTTGATCAGTGAAGAAATCAATTGGAGAACATAGTGACAGCTGGCAAGATCGAGGGGAAAAGAACAAGGGGAAGACAGAAGTAAATATCTGGATGGCCTGACCACGTGGCATGTTCTAGACAAACACTGAGCTGATCCACAACTCTGGTGATAGTGAAATGGCGATCATGACCGCTCACGCTTATATATATATATATAAACAGCTGTGTGCTACATAGCAAGACACAAACCACATATATTTGACAAGAATACACAAGACAAGCACAGACAAAACAATCGTATAAGACAAGACACATTAGTTAGTTGCATATCCTTTACATAACGTTGCAGTCAACCCCACCATTTTTTGGCTGTTCGTGATTTCTTGGCATGTTTACGTTCAGTAGTTTGCCATTGCTTTCTGAATCATCGGCACTCATACCATTTTACAGAAAAAACCATCTCAAGGCGTTCTGCTGCCAAATCGCCTGCATCGTGTTTCGGACGCGGTAGCGGGATTACGAACCACGTCCGTAACCCATTCGCCACAGAGCTGGTTGTAGTGGCCTCGAAGGGTTCCCCAATTGTTATTTATAGCCTTCCGACTGCGCAGGGATTCCTGTAAACTTTTTTTCCCCACCCACACTGGTATACGTTCTGCTACTCGATTTGCTAATTGTCTTTCAATTCTACCTATACAAGTTGCTTGGCACTCACATCGGAATTAATAAACGCAGTTTGATTTGGTGTACGGAGACTGATCTGTCGAAGTAGATACCGGGGTTGGTTTATACCTGGTTATTGGTTTAGTAGCAAAGAATGTTCGTTTTATAGTCAAGTCGATCGTGTATTCGTTTCATTATGTCATTTCCTCGAAAGGCCAGTTGAAGAAACCCTTGAAGTTTGGGAACCGTTGATTCTATCTGTGGGAGTGGGTTTGGGTGGCTGGCAGTGACGCTTGAAGTCGCTGGATATCCATTAGATTTTAGAGTGGTTCGTTTCCTCTTAGTGTTTCATGGGAGCAAATCTTTCTGGTTCGATTAAATAAATAGAGTCCTTACCAAACCAAGCTTATAATGGATAGGTGCAAAGTTATTGCAATTTATATATTGACCCACCCTTGTTTCTTTTCGATAGATCGCTTTTTTTTTGGGGGGGGGGGGGGTGTTTGAGTGGTCTCGATGCATGGTGTCCGCCTCGAGTGCTAGAGGTCCCGGGTTCAAGCCCCGCTGAGGACGGGATTTTTTCACGTGGACATCCAGTAATAAAATGTCCCCTGGTCTCTGGGTAGTGAGATCTGACGCCCGTGTGTATTGTTGCGCACGTAAAAAATCCCTTGGCAGTTGGAAATCGAAAAAGAGTAGCCTAACGGCGCTGCCCGGGCAAAATTTCGAGTTAAAAATCTACCCAAAGTATTTCAGGATCCTCGCCGATGCTACGGAGTTCGTGCATTGAGCTGAGTTTCTCCAGACTCAGGTTTGAGTTAGAAGGAAAACAGAGCACTTATGGTTAAACCTGTGTGCCGTGACGTTGATCCGTCGACTAAACTAAACAGATCGCTCTTTTGATGGTGTCTTCCTCTTGACGTCGGGTTAAGATGTCTACGAACGAGGTGGTGTCATTTTCTGGTCAATAGACACATGTTCTTGTGCGCTATAAAGATAACGATGTCCACTAGAATGGGACAGAGAGACTCCGATTGCCACTCCCTCGACTAGAGGTAGGATGATGTTTTACGAAAAATGTAATATTGGATGTAGTAGTTTCTAGAGTTTGGATGTTGGTAGGTCTAACTTCAGTTTCTTCTTTTATGCGATCACAAATGATCTTCAAAACTTCTCCCAGGGGAACGTTGGTGAAAAGGGACGCAATGTCCATTGACGCCATGAACTTTTGTTTAATTAATAATCGATGGTGTACAATAGTTTGACCAGTTCAAGTAAATTTTTTAGTATTAAGGGGTCAAAAGATTGTCGCATCAGTATGAGAATTTCGGCAAGCCATTTCGCCATCCTGTGTTAGTTGATCATAGATAAAATAGGTCTTAGTGGTAGCCCATGCCTGTGCAATTTAGGAAGGCCATAAACATGGGGGTTGGGGGGGGGGGGGGGGAAGATACTGTATTCGACACGAACAATAAGAATGAACGATTGCTGTAATTTTGTGAGGCTTAAGCAATTTAGCGGTTCCTGTCGATTTTATGTAAGCACAAAGAGTTCATGTTTAACGTGAAATTACCGTGAGGATAACTTCTGTTCCATTTTCGAACAATACCCGTGACTGTTTTAATTGTTTTAGGCAAAGTATTCATTTATTCACTTCACGTGATATATAATTCTGCAGTATGCACCTGACGAGATGCAACAAAATATGCCAGACAAATCGTAGAACATGCCTGTGGCTTCTGTTTAATACCCACACATAAGACAACCTTGTATAACACAAGATGAAAACACTCATTTATAACAGGACGTGTTTTGTTTTTCACAGTTCAGTTACTTTAATAGATAACTAAGTCAGCGGGTAGATGTGTTATTCTTGCCTAGAATATCACCGAGTTGATTACACATGCTCTACAATACTGTTGACCAATTTAACCTGGCGAAAATCCTTGAAAGTTAGTAAGCAAGCGAGAACCGCAATTAACATCCAGTGTTACAGAAGAATTAATTGCAAAAATACATATTTTAAGTGCCATGGGCAACACAATTAGACATGGGAGTGTAATGGGAAAAAAGGTCAAGAAACTAGAAAACGTGTGCATGAGAGAAAAGAATGGTGGGAACAGATGATGTAGTTGCGTGTGACGAGGAAAGATTTACAAACAAGCAATAGACAGTAAGCATTCTGGGGCAAGTCATTTGGCAAGTGTCATTGACACTACTGTACTTATATTCATTATAATTCGTTCTTAATATATTCTTCATGAGTATCATATTTGTGCTGGCTAATATGTGATCTTTTGACATTCGCTTCTGTATCAAAACGGGGGGCTGTTCGTAGATGTGCATCAAGTAGATATCCAGTGTCATTGACAAACACTTTCCAAATCCTCATATGTGGGTTTTCGATAGCTACAAACGTGTTGGGCGTTTTTATAAGTTGAAGACTATTGGAAACAAACCACAGCCAACCATTCTCATCCAGTGCGAACGTGTCTGGCCACTGTATATTCTTTTCGTCCTGAATTAACTTCACTTGAGTGGCCAAGGTCACTTGATCAATCAGCAGATTCTGTTCCTCCATGTCGTGGTACATGTCCCAATAGTAGACCGCATCTAGACTCACCGCCCCGTAGTACAGACGTTTGGTCCCGTGAATCATGCCATCGGTCTGTGACACCTTCTTCCCTACATTTCTAACTTTGCCCTCTAGCGTGGTATAGTTCCTTAAAGCTGATGTCGGCACTTGGAACAGATCGTAGCCTCCGAGCACGCTGTAGTAAACATACTGAAAGTCCGGGGACATGGCTATTCCGTCTATAGGCACTGGCATATTATACAACTTATTGCCTATTTCCATAACAGAATCGTTGATATTGTTAACTTTCATAGTTAAGTGTTCCATGCTGTAAACTCTTCCAGTCTGAAAATCAAAGCCAATCAATTGGCCATCATTGGCATCAGTGATGTAGGCGTACCGTACTTCCCCGTCGACGTAATCAAGAACTAGATCGTTCAAGAAGTTTCTAGTTTTACTGACCACGCAGTCAGGTAGCTCAAACAGTTGCACTTGTTTGTCAGTCTTTAAGTCATACACGACGATCTTTGCAGGACACAGGTTCAGCTTCATCCCTATGCGTCCCGTGTCGATCACGTACATGAGGCCTGTGTTGGGATCTATCTCCATACTCCAGACGTACTGCAAAGCCTTGCAGTCGCCTTGTTTCTGGGCAGCCCAGTTCGGGTATGGCCGGACCTTCGCCTGTCCTTCAACCTCGACAAGTTTGGCTAGTGTTACCGGCATTCCGGAAGTCCAGAACCACCGAGGAATCGACAAGTAGACGCTACCTTTGTACGTCTGTAGAAAAATGAAATCGTGATTTAGACTAACATTTACAGCAAGAAATATTCACTTTTACACCGGAAGTCAGCATTCTTCCCCCCCCCCCCCCGTAAAAAAATCTCTCAATTATAGGCCAACTCACGCCAAGCTCATTGAAGACTTATGTTTGATTTGTGGGGATTTTGTTGGTACCGTTTTCTACGGATGAGATAGCCAGTTTTACGCAGCATCCTTTTACACCACGACAAAGTGAATTGCTTTCTGTTTCGTCAAACCTATGGCTCAGCACATCCGACTTCAACAAGCATTTTTTACGAGTTTGCTTTCCTGAGCTTTTGGCTGTCAGTCTACCCATAAGGCAGCAGGTTTGTCTCTCTTCGTCTGGTTCTTAACCTTTGACCTGTCTGACATGACGTAAATGAACACGAAAACGCCTCTACTGGTCGCCTGTGAATGCTTGAAAATATATCAAATACTGGCTTTCTTCCAACAAAAATTATTGGCCCGAAAATAGTGGGCTTCCGCATTACCGTGTGATAATGACAAAAATACTGGCCAGCCGTAAATACTACGCGATCATAGGTTAAAAAAAAAAAAAAAACTGCATGAAAATAGAAAATAATGCAAACAAATGTTGGCACCATTCGATACTGTAAAAAAAAAAAAAAAATGGGCTTCAAATATTGACTTTTTGTAATGCACATTGGCAAGGTCTTCTGGTGTGTTGCATGTTTCATAAACAACTTACTTTTAATGATTGTTAACATGTTTAACTTTGCTAAATGCGATTGATCTTTGAATATCCTGCAGGGCATAATAATAATAGGAGTCTTCGATGTATATATTCCTGGCATACCACGAGTGGAGACAGTATTTAATCATCGTTCAACGCCATGTGTGCCAAGGCTTTAATCAATGTTGCACTAGATGAAAGCTGTGTGCCGTTCCACGATGGCTGAAGTCGTGAGCTATACACAAAAACCCAATCCCATAATCGAAGTTTCCCAATGGACATTGTGATTTTGCTTGACAATGAAATAAATCATGTGGATTAATTACCAACCTAGGCCAGTCCCGGACAATACTTTTGTACTGTACTGGATAACGATCTGGTTACATCCTAAAATGATACAGCAGATATGGAGTTCCAGGTTAGATATGGTACACCCATCTGGTTTATGGCATTGGAGAGGGGAAGAAGAGCGTCGCAATAAACCCGTGAAGATGGTACTTAGGTGCCAGGTCAAGGGACAAGGTGCAAGCCCTTTTCAAGTCCCCCACGCCCTATACTCCATCGGCTTAAAACATTTCAAACTTACATTCAAAACCATCAGCCAGTTTCATATTTACCACTACACCCTAGGAGACATGTAAGTAAAAATAAGTCGCATTCCACGAAACAAGCAAATGAAACGAAGTAATATTAGTTGGGAATTAAAGAGCCGTTGGAAGAAATACGTTAAATGTTGGCCACCTTAACTAGGACAATCAACACCATAACCCTGTAGCGAACACTTTGAAAAACGTCGCTCTCACCACGGCCAGCCGAAAAGATTCCACGCTTACCAGTTCTACCTCATGCATTTTCATGCCCAAGAAGTCTGCAAATCCCACGGTGTCTGCGGTATCCTGTATCCATCTTGTGCTCGTCGATTGCTGTCTCTTCTACCAGGAAGAAACCATCCCTTCCAACCATCTGTCCGAACCACCGTGGTGCTTTACAATAGCTAAAGTATTTAAGTTTCCGAGAGATGCCGATGTTTATGAGCCAGTTTTCTTCTTCAGATTTGGCAGAATGTCTACTTTTCTTGGTCCACGATATTCTAAGAACTTTTCTGTAACATTTCAGTTAAAAAACCCTGATGTTCTTTTGTTGTGATGCGAAGTGGCCCATATCTCACATCCGTAGGCTGCCACGTGAAAATTGCACGTTCTCAAAAATGTTTCCAAATATAAAAGACAGCCAACAAGATTATACAGTCCATAATACCACACTGGAGTTAAAATAGGGAGGCAAGCAAGGGGAATGCAACAACTCAAATGGGAAGATTGACAGCATTCTGTCTGCCAAAGCGAGTCAAAGTACTTGAGCCAAATTTCACACTGGAGATGGTGTTTTGGTTAAGTCAATATTTCTAGAAAATTGCAAAGTGCATTGAATATTTTAAATATGGTTATTGGGGACGATTACAACAAATTGGCACAACCACATGTATACACATTAAGGATTGGTGAATGAGCCTAGTGTACATGTGGATTGGAGCTGCAGATACTCCAAGACTGTCCAAAATACGACATAGTTAGGCAAACTTGGCCTAGAGAAAATTGGACGATAAACCATGGAGGAGTGAACTAAAAGACATTCATACAAGAGACAACATAGCAGATATTCACAAATTTCAAACGAACGAAACAATACAATGGCATACTTTGATTCCAGCGATCACGCTTCTCTCTGGTATGTACGTCTGGTTCTGGATGGATTCTTCCCGCTGTTCCTTTGTGGGCCAATCAAACTCCAGGACCGACCACTCATGCACCAGCTCCGAGTCACCAAACTCCAGGCATTGTACACTTCCGATGACAAAGGAAGCAGCCACCAAGAGTATAAAGTCCATGTCGTGCCACATTCTATTACAAAATATACATCATTGATATATACAACATGGACATATACAACATATACAGTGGTAATGCATACAATGGTGATATATACAACATGGACACATACAACATATACAGTGGTAATGCATACAGTGGTGATATATACAACATGGACATATACAACATATACAGTGGTGATGCATACAGTGGTGATATATACAACATGGACATATACAACATATACAGTGGTGATGCATACAGCGGTGATATATACAACATGGACATATACAACATATACAGTGGTGATGCATACACCGGTGATATATACAACATGGACATATACAACATATACAGTGGTGATGCATACAGCGGTGATATATACAACATGGACATATACAACATATACAGTGGTGATGCATGCAATGGTGATATATACAACATGGACATATACAACATATACAGTGGTGATGCATACAGTGGTGATATATACAACATGGACATATACAACATATACAGTGGTGATGCATACAGTGGTGATATATACAACATGGACATATACAACATATACAGTGGTGATGCATACAGTGGTGATATATACAACATGGACATATACAACATATACAGTGGTGATGCATACACCGGTGATATATACAACATGGACACATACAACATATACAGTGGTGATGCATACAGCGGTGATATATACAACATGGACATATACAACATATACAGTGGTGATGCATGCAATGGTGATATATACAACATGGACATATACAACATATACAGTGGTGATGCACACAGTGGTGATACATACAACATGGACATATACAACATATACAGTGGTGATGCATACAGTGGTGATATATACAACATGGACATATACAACATATACAGTGGTGATGCATACAGTGGTGATATATACAACATGGACATATACAACATATACAGTGGTGATGCATACACCGGTGACATATACACCATGGACATATACAACATATACAGTGGTGATGCATACAGCGGTGATATATACAACATGGACATATACAACATATACAGTGGTGATGCATGCAATGGTGATATATACAACATGGACATATACAACATATACAGTGGTGATGCATACACCGGTGATATATACAACATGGACATATACAACATATACAGTGGTGATGCATGCAATGGTGATATATACAACATGGACATATACAACATATACAGCGGGGATTCATACAACTGTTATATACAACATGGGCATATACAACATATACAGTGTTGATGCATACAACATATATACAACATGGACATATACAACATATACAGTGGTGATGCATGCAATGGTGATATATACAACATGGACATATACAGTGGTGATGCATGCAATGGTGATATATACAACATGGACATATACAACATATACAGTGGTGATGCAAGCAACGGTGATATATACAACAAGGACATCATTATCATCATCATCAAGGGCCGGCCGACCGTAGGCGTTCATGACTCTCCACAGATCTCTACCCTTGGTTTTCTGGATTAACTCTGTCGTTGATATTCCTCCATGCCACCGTCACAATCCATCCAGCATCCTTCCTCCTGGTCTGCCTCTGCCTCTCTTCCCCTCGATCTTTGCAGTTGTCACGATGTTCTCCAGCGCCTCTCATATCACATGACAAAAAAAAAGCTGTTTGTCTCTTTCTTAATGTATATAATGTTCTAATTTCGCCAGCCTCTTTAAAGCATTCGTCGTTAGTTACTTTGGCAATCCAAGGAATTCGCAACATTCGTCTAAGGAACCACATCTCTGTTGCTTCCAATCTCTTCCTAATTTGTTCATTTATATTTCAAGATTCACAGCCATACAACAAAACAGGTTCTATATAACACCTCAGCACTCTCTTTCTTGCATTCAATGATAGCGACTTATTGCATAAGATATTCTTCATTTTTTGAAATGCAGCCTTTGCTTGCTCTATTCTGATCTTGAACTCTGTTGTGCACCTTCCATCCGATGTCATAAATGTCCCTAGATATTTAAAACTATCCACTTGGTTAAGAATTTTCCCTTCTATCTATATTTCACATTTGGGTGTCACCTGTTTCTTTGATACCACCACTGTTACTGTTCTCTTGATATATACAACATTTACAGTGGTAATGCATACAACGGTAATATATACAGCATGGACATATACAACATATACAGTGGTGATATATACAGCATAGAAATATACGGCATATACAGTGGTGATGCATACAGAGGTGATAATACAACATGGACATCTACGACATTTACAGCGGTGCAACTTCATCATCAAGTGCCCTGTCAGTTGGCGTAGGCGTTCATGACCCTCCACAGATATCGATCTTTGGTGTTCTGGATCAACTCTGCTGCTGATGATCCTCCATGCCACCGTCCCAAACCATCCAGCATCCTTTCTCTTGGTCTGCCTCTGCCTCTCTTCCCTCGATCTTTCCAGTTGTCACGATGTTCTCTAATGCCTCTTTTCTCATCACATGACCAAAGAAAGCTGTTTGTCTCTTTCTTATTGTATTAATATTGTAGTTTCATTAAACTGTTTCTGGCAATCGCTGTTAGTTACTCTTGCAGTCCAAAGAATTCGCAACATGCGTCTCTGGAACCACATCCCTGTTGTTTCTAATTTCATGGTGATCCATACAGCGGTGATATATACAACATGGGCATATACAACATATGCAGTGGTGATGCATACAACGGTGATTTTTACAACAGTGGAGGATTGGCCAGGTTATCAGCTTGTCCAATGGCTAAATTCCCCCCATAGACGTTTAAGTACCTTTGTCTCCTGGCAACCAAAAAGTGTTAGACCCAGCCCACCGCAGTAGAACAATAATGCATGCATACCCATACCCACACCCACATCTATACCCATAGCCACACCTATACCCACACCCATACAAACAAAACAATACAACACAATAAATGCAGTGATACATACAGTGATAATACAACAGTGATACATACAACAGCGATACACACAACAGAGATACATACAGTGATAATACAACAGTGATATACAACAGCGGTACACACAACAGAGATACACACAACAGCGATACACACAGAGATACATACAGTAATAATACAACAGTGTTATACAACAGTGATACACAACAGATATATACAGTAATACAACAGTGATATACAACAACAATTCATACAACAGCGATACACACAACAGAGATACGTACAGTGATAATACAACAGTGATATACAACAGCGATACACACAACAGATATATGCAGTAATAATACACAAGTGATATACAACAGCGATACAAACAAGGGATATATACAGTAATAATACAATAGTGATATACAACAACGATTCATAAAACAGCGATACACACAACAGAGATACATGCAGTGATAATACAACAGTGATATACAACAGCGATACACACAACAGAGATACACACAACAGACACATACAGTAATAATACAACAGTGATATACAATAGCGATACACACAACAGATGCATACAGTAATAATACAACAGTGAAATAATACATACAGTAATAATACAACAGTGATATACAACGGCGGTTCATGCAACATCTATACACACAACAGAGATACACACAACAGAGATACATACAGTAATAATACAACAGTGATATACAACAGCGATACACACAACAGATACATACAGTAATAATACAACAGTGAAGTACAACAGCGGTTCACACTATCAGCGATACACACAACAGAGATACATAGTGATAATACGACAGTAATATACAACAGTGATAAAACGATATAACAATGATACAACAATGATACGAACGATGTACAACAGTGATACAACAATGGGACAACAGTGACAGAACATACCACAATGGCATATACAACTGAAAAAAAAACCACACACGATAAAACGGCTACAATGATACAAAAGTGATCATTGATACAACGGTAATACAGTGATACATCAGTGGGGGTTTGTATCAGTGTAGACGTCGGATACAGACAAAATGACCTGGTTGTGAAAAGCGAAGGAGTCGCAGCTTAAATAAGACAAGTTAAGTAATGATAATAAAGGAATCCGCCGAACAGTTAAAGGCCTTGGTATTAATTGGGGCATATATAAACGTTCAATTATTTAATTAATTCAGCGCCGGATGGATTATATATAGCAAATATGCTTCCCCACCCCATTTGGATAAAAGGCTGATATATGCCATACTAGGGTCATCGTGCTAAGTTTTGTCTCGTAGTATCTTCCACAATTTCAATGCTCAGTGAACGGAAATCAACATTATAATAATTGTTCATTTGACGGTGTACCAAGTCTGGCCCAAACCTACTTGGTTGACACTGAATCAGTCGAGTACATGGGTAACAGAAGCTATCACAGAAATGAACAATAAGACCACAACTGCATCACAACAACAGCATCTTAATTACATTTCTTGACATTGTAAGTCAGAAAATATTCTTGCTCTTGCACATAATTTTATTTTATTACATGCGAATTGAAACCTTTTTAATATATGCTTCGAATTTTGTAAAGGCACATATTTTACAGAAGGATTAAAGGCAAAATTATTCTAATTTTTAATGAGACTAATGTACGAACAAATACGACCACATTACACATTTTGGAACATTACGAGGAGAGGAAACTGGGAACAACAAGACAAGTCGACGGCGATGTATTTACTGGGAAACTATAAGACAGTTGACAGCGATGTGTTTACTGGGAAACTATAAGACAGTTGACGGCCATGTGTTTACTGGGAAACTATAAGACAGTTGACAGCCATGTGTTTACTGGGAAACAGTAAGACAGTTGACGGCCATGTGTTTACTGGGAAACTATAAGACAGTTGACGGCCATGTGTTTATTGGGAACTATAAGACAGTAGACAGCCATGTGTTTACTGGGAAACTAAGACAGCTGACGGCCATGTGTTTACTGGGAAACTATAAGACAGTTGACAGCCATGTGTTTACTGGGAAACTATAAGACAGTTGACGGCCATGTGTTTACTGGGAAATTATAAGACACTTTACTGGGAAACAGAAAGACAGTTGACAGCGATGTGCTTACTGGGAAACTATAAGACAGTTGACGGCGATGTGTTTACTGGGAAACAGTAAGACAGTTGACGGCCATGTGTTTACTGGGAAACAGAAAGACAGTTGACAGCGATGTGCTTACTGGGAAACTATAAGACAGTTGACGGCCATGTGTTTACTGGGAAACAGAAAGACAGTTGACAGCGATGTGCTTACCGGGAAACTATAAGACAGTTGACGGCCATGTGTTTACTGGGAAACTATAAGACAGTTGACGGCCATGTGTTTACTGGGAAACAGTAAGACATTTGACGGCCATGTGTTTACTGGGAAACAGAAAGACAGTTGACAGCGATGTGTTTACTGTGAAACAGTAAGGCAGTTGACGGCCATGTGTTTACTGGGAAACTAAGACAGTTGACGGCCATGTGTTTACTGGGAAACAGTAAGACAGTTGACGGCCATGTGTTTACTGGGAAACTATAAGACAGTTGACGGCCATGTGTTTACTGGGAAACAGTAAGACAGTTGACGGCGATGTGTTTACTGGGAAACAGTAAGGTAGTCGACGGCCATGTGTTTACTGGGAAACAGTAAGACAGTTGACGGCCATGTGTTTACTGGGAAACAGTAAGGTAGTCGACGGCCATGTGTTTACTGGGAAACAGTAAGACTGTTAACGGCCATGTGTTTACTGGGAAACAGTAAGGTAGTCGACGGCCATGTGTTTACTGGGAAACAGTAAGGCAGTCGACGGCCATGTGTTTACTGGGAAACTATAAGACAGTTGACGGCCATGTGTTTACTGGGAAACTATAAGACAGTTGACGGCCATGTGTTTACTGGGAAACTGTAAGACAGTTGACGGCCATGTGGTTACTGGGAAACTATAAGACAGTTGACGGCCATGTGTTTACTGGGAAACTATAAGACAGTTGACGGCCATGTGTTTACTGGGAAACAGTAAGACAGTTGACGGCGATGTGTTTACTGGGAAACAGTAAGACAGTTGACGGCCATGTGTTTACTGGGAAACAGTAAGACAGTTGACGGCCATGTTTTTACTGGGAAACTATAAGACAGTTGACGGCCATGTGGTTACTGGGAAACTATAAGACAGTTGACGGCCATGTGTTTACTGGGAAACTGTAAGACAGCTGACGGCCATGTGTTTACTGGGAAACTATAAGACAGTTGACGGCCATGTGTTTACTGGGAAATTATAAGACAGTTGACGGCCATGTGTTTACTGGGAAACTATAAGACAGTTGACGGCCATGTGTTTACTGGGGAAAAGTAAGACAGTTGACGGCCATGTGTTTACTGGGAAATTATAAGACACTTTACTGGGAAACAGAAAGACAGTTGATAGCGATGTGCTTACTGGGAAACTATAAGACAGTTGACGGCGATGTGTTTACTGGGAAACAGTAAGACAGTTGACGGCCATGTGTTTACTGGGAAACAGAAAGACAGTTGACAGCGATGTGCTTACTGGGAAACTATAAGACAGTTGACGGCCATGTGTTTACTGGGAAACAGAAAGACAGTTGACAGCGATGTGCTTACCGGGAAACTATAAGACAGTTGACGGCCATGTGTTTACTGGGAAACTATAAGACAGTTGACGGCCATGTGTTTACTGGGAAACAGTAAGACATTTGACGGCCATGTGTTTACTGGGAAACAGAAAGACAGTTGACAGCGATGTGTTTACTGTGAAACAGTAAGGCAGTTGACGGCCATGTGTTTACTGGGAAACTAAGACAGTTGACGGCCATGTGTTTACTGGGAAACAGTAAGACAGTTGACGGCCATGTGTTTACTGGGAAACTATAAGACAGTTGACGGCCATGTGTTTACTGGGAAACAGTAAGACAGTTGACGGCGATGTGTTTACTGGGAAACAGTAAGGTAGTCGACGGCCATGTGTTTACTGGGAAACAGTAAGACAGTTGACGGCCATGTGTTTACTGGGAAACAGTAAGGTAGTCGACGGCCATGTGTTTACTGGGAAACAGTAAGACTGTTAACGGCCATGTGTTTACTGGGAAACAGTAAGGTAGTCGACGGCCATGTGTTTACTGGGAAACAGTAAGGCAGTCGACGGCCATGTGTTTACTGGGAAACTATAAGACAGTTGACGGCCATGTGTTTACTGGGAAACTATAAGACAGTTGACGGCCATGTGTTTACTGGGAAACTGTAAGACAGTTGACGGCCATGTGGTTACTGGGAAACTATAAGACAGTTGACGGCCATGTGTTTACTGGGAAACTATAAGACAGTTGACGGCCATGTGTTTACTGGGAAACAGTAAGACAGTTGACGGCGATGTGTTTACTGGGAAACAGTAAGACAGTTGACGGCCATGTGTTTACTGGGAAACAGTAAGACAGTTGACGGCCATGTTTTTACTGGGAAACTATAAGACAGTTGACGGCCATGTGGTTACTGGGAAACTATAAGACAGTTGACGGCCATGTGTTTACTGGGAAACTGTAAGACAGCTGACGGCCATGTGTTTACTGGGAAACTATAAGACAGTTGACGGCCATGTGTTTACTGGGAAATTATAAGACAGTTGACGGCCATGTGTTTACTGGGAAACTATAAGACAGTTGACGGCCATGTGTTTACTGGGGAACAGTAAGACAGTTGACGGCCATGTGTTTACTGGGAAACTATAAGAAAGTTGACGGCCATGTTTTTACTGGGAAACTATAAGACAGTTGACGGCCATGTGTTTACTGGGAAACTATAAGACATTTGACGGCCATGTGTTTACTGGGAAACAGAAAGACAGTTGACAGCGATGTGTTTACTGTGAAACAGTAAGGCAGTTGACGGCCATGTGTTTACTGGGAAACTAAGACAGTTGACGGCCATGTGTTTACTGGGAAACAGTAAGACAGTTGACGGCCATGTGTTTACTGGGAAACTATAAGACAGTTGACGGCCATGTGTTTACTGGGAAACAGTAAGACAGTTGACGGCGATGTGTTTACTGGGAAACAGTAAGGTAGTCTATTCAACCATGAACAGTAAGATAGACTATTCAACCATGTTTGGGTAGAACAACAGACACCACGAGACTGGGGAAACGCCATAATTATCCCAATTTGGAAAAACAAAGGCAGCAAAAGAGATTGCACACAATACAGAGGCATTTCACTGTTGAGTCATACTGGGAAAATATTTTGCAAAATTCTTGAAAAAAGATTACGAACTACTTTAGAACCCCAGCTAAGCGAAACGCAGCTTGGATTTAGGAAAAACAAAGGATGCACAGACGCCATTTTTGCTCTTAGACAACTTATAGAAAAATCAATTGAATTCAATGAAACACTCTACTTAGCCTTTGTTGACCAAGAAAAGGCATTTGATAGGGTAGATAGAAACAAGCTGTGGGAAATCCTTAAACAATATGGAGTGAGTACACATCTAACAAACCTATGTAGAAGTTTATACGACAACAGTGAATGCATAGTGAGAGCAACTGGAGGACACTCAGAACCCTTCACCATAAGATCTGGAGTACGACAAGGTTGTGTCCTGTCCCCTCTCTTGTTCATAACATATATAGACAACATATGTAAAGAAACCAGCCAAGCAGAGACAGCAAGAATACCGCATGACGAGAACACAGAAGAAGAACCATCTGCAAATCTAACCATTAGAGAACTCCTGTTTGCGGACGACCAAGCACTAATAGCAAAATCAGAAGCTGAATTACAAGACCACATGAATAGTCTAAACGAAATGTGTAGGGAACATAACATGAAAATTAGCACAAGCAAAACAGAGGTAATGACTATAACTAAAGAAGAACAAACAGCAACAATTCACCTAAACGAACATCCCTTGAAACAAGTAAAGAGCTTCAAGTACCTAGGAAGTATAATATCATCAAATGGCAGATCAGAAGACGAGATCGAAAATAGGTGCAATAAGGCAAATCAACTCATTGGACAAATGGCACCAATACTAAAGAACAAACATGTATCAATAACTACTAAGAAAGCACTTTACAACACAATCTTCCTACCAACTCTGTGCTACCAATGCCAAACCTGGACAATGACAGAAAAAGAGAAAAGAAAAATCACAACAACAGAAATGAGGTTCCTGAGAAGAATACTCAACGTATCAAGAAGAGATAAGATCAGAAATGAAGAAATCAGGACTAAAGTGGGGGTTAAAGCTGCTCTAGATTTTATTAGAAAGCAGCAAGTCAAATGGTTTGGCCATGCAAGTAGGCTACCAGTCAACAGCATGCCACAACAGGCAATGACGTACAGACCAGATGGAAACAGAGGAAGAGGCCGACCACGTAAACGCTGGACGGAGGGAATAACAGAATCCATGGGAATGTCGATATACGAAGCCCATAACCGGGCACTCTCACGAAGTTTATACTTCACCTCGACACCGCAAGGTACAAGAGGAACATGATGAGATGAGATGAGTAAGGTAGTCGACGGCCATGTGTTTACTGGGAAACAGTAAGACAGTTGACGGCCATGTGTTTACTGGGAAACAGTAAGGTAGTCGACGGCCATGTGTTTACTGGGAAACAGTAAGACTGTTAACGGCCATGTGTTTACTGGGAAACAGTAAGGTAGTCGACGGCCATGTGTTTACTGGGAAACAGTAAGGCAGTCGACGGCCATGTGTTTACTGGGAAACTATAAGACAGTTGACGGCCATGTGTTTACTGGGAAACTATAAGACAGTTGACGGCCATGTGTTTACTGGGAAACTGTAAGACAGTTGACGGCCATGTGGTTACTGGGAAACTATAAGACAGTTGACGGCGATGTGTTTACTGGGAAACAGTAAGACAGTTGACGGCCATGTGTTTACTGGGAAACAGTAAGACAGTTGACGGCCATGTTTTTACTGGGAAACTATAAGACAGTTGACGGCCATGTGTTTACTGGGAAACTGTAAGACAGTTGACGGCCATGTGGTTACTGGGAAACTATAAGACAGTTGACGGCCATGTGTTTACTGGGAAACTATAAGACAGTTGACGGCCATGTGTTTACTGGGAAACAGTAAGACAGTTGACGGCGATGTGTTTACTGGGAAACAGTAAGACAGTTGACGGCCATGTGTTTACTGGGAAACAGTAAGACAGTTGACGGCCATGTTTTTACTGGGAAACTATAAGACAGTTGACGGCCATGTGGTTACTGGGAAACTATAAGACAGTTGACGGCCATGTGTTTACTGGGAAACTGTAAGACAGCTGACGGCCATGTGTTTACTGGGAAACTATAAGACAGTTGACGGCCATGTGTTTACTGGGAAATTATAAGACAGTTGACGGCCATGTGTTTACTGGGAAACTATAAGACAGTTGACGGCCATGTGTTTACTGGGGAACAGTAAGACAGTTGACGGCCATGTGTTTACTGGGAAACTATAAGAAAGTTGACGGCCATGTTTTTACTGGGAAACTATAAGACAGTTGACGGCCATGTGTTTACTGGGAAACTATAAGACAGTTGACAGCCATGTGTTTACTGGGAAACAGTAAGACAGTTGACGGCCATGTGTTTACTGGGAAACTATACGACAGTTGACGGCCATGTGTTTACTGGGAAACAGTAAGACAGTTGACGGCCATGTGTTTACTGGGAAACTATACGACAGTTGACGGCCATGTGTTTACTGGAAAACTATAAGACAGTTGACGGCCATGTGTTTACTGGGAAACAGTAAGACATTTGACGGCCATGTGTTTACTGGGAAACAGAAAGACAGTTGACGGCCATGTGTTTACTGGGAAATAGTAAGACAGTTGACGGCCATGTGTTTACTGGGAAACTATAAGACAGTTGACGGCCATGTGTTTACTGGGAAACAGTAAGATAGTTGACGGCCATGTGTTTACTAGGAAACTATAAGACAGTTGACGGCCATGTGTTTACCGGGAAACTATAAGACAGTTGACAGCCATGTGTTTACTGGGAAACAGTAAGACAGTTGACGGCCATGAGTTTACTGGGAAACTATAAGACAGTTGACGGCCATGTGTTTACTGGGAAACTATAAGACAGTTGACGGCCATGTGTTTACTGGGAAACAGTAAGACATTTGACGGCCATGTGTTTACTGGGAAACAGAAAGACAGTTGACAGCGATGTGTTTACTGGGAAACTATAAGACAGTTGACGGCCATGTGTTTACCGGGAAACTATAAGACAGTTGACAGCCATGTGTTTACTGGGAAACAGTAAGGTAGTCGACGGCCATGTGTTTACTGGGAAACAGTAAGGTAGTCGACGGCCATGTGTTTACTGGGAAACAGTAAGGTAGTCGACGGCCATGTGTTTACTGGGAAACAGTAAGGTAGTCGACGGCCACGTGTTTACTGGGAAACAGTAAGGTAGTCGACGGTCATGTGTTTACTGGGAAACAGTAAGACAGTTGACGGCCATGTGTTTACTGGGAAACAGTAAGGTAGTCGACGGCCATGTGTTTACTGGGAAACAGTAAGGTAGTCGACGGCCATGTGTTTACTGGGAAACAGTAAGGTAGTCGACGGTCATGTGTTTACTGGGAAACAGTAAGACAGTTGACGGCCATGTATTTACTGGGAAACAGTAAGACAGTTGACGGCCATGTGTTTACTGGGAAATAGTAAGACAGTTGACGGCCATGTGTTTACTGGGAACTATAGGACAGTTGACGGCCATGTGTTTACTGGGAAACAGTAAGACAGTTGACGGCCATGTGTTTACTGGGAAACTATAAGACAGTTGACGGCCATGTGTTTACTGGGAAACAGTAAGACAGTTGACGGCCATGTGTTTACTGGGAAACTAAGACAGCTGACGGCCATGTGTTTACTGGGAAACTATAAGACAGTTGACAGCCATGTGTTTACTGGGAAACTATAAGACAGTTGACGGACATGTGTTTACTGGGAAATTATAAGACAGTTTACTGGGAAACAGAAAGACAGTTGACAGCGATGTGCTTACTGGGAAACTATAAGACAGTTGACGGCGATGTGTTTACTGGGAAACAGTAAGACAGTTGACGGCCATGTGTTTACCGGGAAACTATAAGACAGTTGACAGCCATATGCCTACTGGGAAACAGTAAGACAGTTGACGGCCATGTGTTTACCGGGAAACTATAAGACAGTTGACGGCCATGTGTTTACTGGGAAACTATAAGACAGTTGACGGCCATGTGTTTACTGGGAAACAGTAAGACATTTGACGGCCATGTGTTTACTGGGAAACAGAAAGACAGTTGCCAGCGATGTGTTTACTGGGAAACAGTAAGACAGTTGACGGCCATGTGTTTACTGGGAAACTAAGACAGTTGACGGCCATGTGTTTACTGGGAAACAGTAAGACAGTTGACGGCCATGTGTTTACTGGGAAACTAAGACAGTTGACGGCCATGTGTTTACTGGGAAACAGTAAGACAGTTGACGGCCATGTGTTTACTGGGAAACTATAAGACAGTTGACGGCCATGTGTTTACTGGGAAACAGTAAGACAGTTGACGGCGATGTGTTTACTGGGAAACAGTAAGGTAGTCGACGGCCATGTGTTTACTGGGAAACAGTAAGACAGTTGACGGCCATGTGTTTACTGGGAAACAGTAAGGTAGTCGACGGCCATGTGTTTACTGGGAAACAGTAAGACTGTTAACGGCCATGTGTTTACTGGGAAACAGTAAGGTAGTCGACGGCCATGTGTTTACTGGGAAACAGTAAGGCAATTGACGGCCATGTATTTACTGGGAAACAGTAAGGTAGTCGACGGCCATGTGTTTACTGGGAAACTATAAGACAGTTGACGGCCATGTGGTTACTGGGAAACTATAAGACAGTTGACGGCCATGTGTTTACTGGGAAACAGTAAGACAGTTGACGGCCATGTTTTTACTGGGAAACTATAAGACAGTTGACGGCCATGTTTTTACTGGGAAACTATAAGACAGTTGACGGCCATGTTTTTACTGGGAAACTATAAGACAGTTGACGGCCATGTTTTTACTGGGAAACAGTAAGACAGTTGACGGCCATGTGGTTACTGGGAAACTATAAGACAGTTGACGGCCATGTGGTTACTGGGAAACTATAAGACAGTTGACGGCCATGTGTTTACTGGGAAACAGTAAGACAGTTGACGGCCATGTGTTTACTGGGAAACTATAAGACAGTTGACGGCCATGTGTTTACTGGGAAACTGTAAGACAGTTGACGGCCATGAGTTTACCGGGAAACTATAAGACAGTTGACAGCCATGTGTTTACTGGGAAACAGTAAGACAGTTGACGGCCATGTGTTTACTGGAAAACAGTAAGACAGTTGACGGCCATGTGTTTACTGTGAAACAGTAAGGCAGTTGACAGCGATGTGACTACTGACAAAACCCTTTTGCAGTTAAAAGGGATTGACAATCCTACGATTATATTATACTTACATCATTACCCCCTACGGACAACAATCACCTTCAAATTAGTCAGCTTGTGAGGATAAAACCGCGGGCAGCTGCTACGAGGGTAAGTTAATAAGCAAAAAAAAAAAATAACTAAATATGATTACTTGAAACCAGTTTATTTTTAATCATATATTGTCCCTTTATTTCTCAACATAATTTCCACCAACATTGATGCATTTATCCCATCGTTTTATCAGTCTGACAGAATGTGCAGTCAAGGCGAGAGACAACAGTGTTGGAGATCCATTGAAACCAATGCATTTCAATCAATGAATTGATTAAAGCAAACATTATATTACATACATTTCTAATGAAAACTAAGCATCTGCATATTATCCCGTTGTGCAGTAATAGATGCCTTATATTAACAAAATGTGCAAGCCTTTCTTTTTTTTCGCATATCCTTTACGGGGCATCGCTGTCAACATTAGCATCTTTCAGCTGATTGTTGATTTCTTGGCAAGATTACGCTCAGTAGTTTGCCATTGCTTTCTGAGCGACCGGCTCACATACCCCGTTCATAAGCATAAATGACAGGTATTAGTCTGGTCTAACATACGGAATTACAAGAATCATCACTGCTAACACACAATACTACCTGAAAACACAACAGACGTCGGTCCACTGTCAACAGCCCTGTGACTAATCACTTTAAACACATTTACTTAGTCTTACAATTTTGCAACCAAAACTCACCCAGATAACGGAGAACACGTGGGTAATTTGGTTGTTTTTCCCACACGAGGAACCGTACTAATACATTGTGTTCAGTTGAAGATAAGATCACTCGGTACATGGCTCGTATTCCGTGGCTACCGTGATTGAATTCTCTCTGAGAGTGTATGCTTGTGTGCGCGTGTGTGTTTGTGTCCTCTTGATTTGTATGTTGGTTGTTTGTGATGCATTTATTTACTAGGACGGGGGTGTGAGTTAAGTAGGGTAGCTGCAGGAGAGAGTTAAAGATAGGACGGCCTGGCATGCGCTAGTTGAGGGTCAATGCATAAACTAATAACGCTTAAAGAGACGTTAAAACAATTAATTCTAAACATTTATTGCGGTAAGATAAAGATAATGAGATTAAACCAAGCAAATAACAACCCGATCTCCCTACAGAGATACTAAAATAAGAATACAAAAGGGAAGATAAGCTTTCATAGCACAGCACATTCGTGGAAGTTAAAGGAAGTTAAAGGCAGCACCAAAATTACAATGTTTAATTCCAATGTTAACTCTGTACTACTGTATGGGTCAGAAATATGAAGAATGACTAAAATAAATACTAATAACCTACAAATATTCATTAATTGGTACCTGTGTAGAATAGTGTGAATAAAATGACATGACATAATCACCAATGTAAAGATCATGGAGAAAATTAAACAAATCCCAGTGAACCAAGATACTGGCGATGGATAGGAGACACACGTTGAGAAAACCTGAGAACAATATAACTGGTCACTTTCTTGTCTGGAACCCACAAGGCAAATGAATTAGTTGAGGATGTAGAAATACTTGGAGAAGAGAATTGCAGACAGGTGAATAATATTTGAAGGTCATGGGGGAAACTCCAGGGGGCAGCAAGAAATATGACGGCTTGGCGTGGTGTGGCAAAAGAAGACGACAGACAACTATATCGTTGGAATAACGCCTTCGTCCTTTGCCATTCTTCTTCTGCAAGTCGTGTCTCGCTCAAGGCTGCAATGTCGATGTTGTACCTGCCCAGCTCTCTCCCAATCAATGCTGTTCGTCTCTCTTGACCCGACGCGCCGTCTCTGTCAAGTAGGGTGCGTACATTCTAAGTTCAGATTGTCAAGGGAATATGGTTAGCTCTTTTAGCTTTACCTGTTTTTACTTTGTTTGAATGTCGACTGCAGATAGGGTACCCACCAACCGCGCCCAGCTGGTTAGGTAATAATGGAGCAGACAATGTTTAGGGCACCTTTTCTAGCCCCTTCCTCATGCTATGGAGGTTAGCAGTGCTTTCCTATAGAGGGCTGCTCAGTCACTCAGGGGGCTGCCGAATCCCACTGCTGGTATGTATATTATCCTCAGTGTGTGTCATATCCACTTGATTGACTGGTACTTGCCTATGAGCTCATGTCCCCATGAGCTCTACATTGGGTATTCTATCATACCGTTTTATTCTGCACAGGCACACATTAATGAATGTTTGTAGTTAATTAGTAAATATTTTAGTCATTCTCAGGCTTTATGACTCATACAGTAGTACTGATGTAACATTAGAATTAAATTTTCTAAATTTAATACTAAGTTAAATTTCCTTTGACTTCCAGAAATTCCTAGTGTTATGAAAGCTCCTCTTGCGTTTTGTATTCTTATTTTAATATCGTTATCTGTTCCCTCATCTTTGTCTACATTGCTACCTAAATAGGTGTTTGATTAATCCTCTTGAGTGAGGTTTCACTAAGGGAGCTCAGATTTATCATGGACTTATTCTCATTAGCTTGATATGGGTGCTAATTACACAGAAAGATGAACAGTATTATGAAATGTTACTAGGTGACGGTGACCATCAGTCAGAAAATGATACTAACTGAATCCTAAAGGAATGAGTAAAGAAATGTTATCTGTTCTTCTGTATGAACAATGAGTAATAAAATGGAGAAGAAACTGGTAGCAGTAGAGGTGTGGTGTTGAAGAAGAATGAGCATGTCAAAAACAAGTAAGAAAAATAGACAGCTGCAGATGTTACCAGAACGTGCATGAAAACTACAAGAAAAAGGCAAAGGGAACTTAAATGGCACGTCAACAGAACAGGTGAAATATAGAAATTTGGGGGACGATATTTGGCATGAGAATCAAAGGAAGACAGAGAAAGATGCATGTGGAAAGGCTAAACAGCTGGGTAATAATCATTTACAAGAGTCTACTACGTTCTTTGAGGCGTACAGGCTCTGTGGTGCTAACCCCACATTTGAAGAGACCACTCGGCACTTGATGCGAGATGTGGTTAGTCTCAAGCTGCCTTAACTTCCCATGACATTTTCGGGTACATATTTTAAGCTGGGTCAACCTGGGAAGCAGACCACTGATTTTAACAAATTACCTCAATGAGGATTAAAAAAACACAAAAGAACGTACGGTGTAGATGAAAAAGTACCTTTTGTGGGGGATCCATTTTGTATTAAGAAAGAAGCTATGATATTCTTGCCTGGCCTGAAGTGTTGAATCCGCATAAAGCATTCCAGAAAAATGCATAAGCGCTGTGGCTGCCTCAGAGAGTGTTCTGCTTTAATCCTGGCTAAGTTGACCTTTACAAAGACAAATCTAAACTTGGCAGTCTGTATACATAGACTCCACATCTTAGTCATGTAGATTTTTAAATTTGTGTACACATATTCAGAATCAAATGGTATGCTGTACAAATGTAATTATTTTGTATATCACTGTAAATAGCTGTAAAATGTATATTTAAGAGAGTGGTGTGTGAGGCAGAAATGTACTTGAAAACAAAATAAAAATTATCAGGTCAGAAACTTCTGGTAAAAGAATGAGGTGAGTATATGTAGATATTAACATGGTACATACGAAAAATATTGGCTAAATTAAAACAGTTTATATTTGACAAGAAGAAAATTGGAAAGTTTCAGAACCTTAGAAAACTGTTACTTGTGGCAAACATAGTTGGAGTAACAGAAGTGGCACAAAAGATGATCACTGAAGCAAAGCTTTAGTCCGGCAGTGAAAAACATTTGCAGTAGCTTCCAACTTCACAGGCTTTTTACTGCAAGTTGTAAATGTTTCTAATGACCATACCGTATCAGTTAAACTCAGATCTAATTGTTCTTCCATTTCTCAGCACAGATATGCTCCCTTCAAAATATCCTACTCATTTGAGTATTCTGTGTTCTGCGGTATATCTCCCTTAGACTTATTACATTTACCATCATAATAATTAGTATGTTGTTGGTTTTTTGCACATTTCTCATGCATTTATAGTGCATATTATTGTTGTTGCTTGAGATTGTTAACGTAATGAATGAAATAATGTAGGAAAGGAGGGAGATAATAGAGGCAGAATGATGATAGACAGGCATGCATGCTCAATTTATAACCCTATGAAAATAGTTTGTAGTTTATGGTTTCTCTCTGGTTGTTATACTTTATATTTTCTGTTTGATAACATTTTTGTTTTCATTTTCATTGCCAGGATTTGTTTGTTTAAAGTGATGGCTTCTATCAGAAGTCCCATACATAGGTTTACAGTGTGCTGGCCAATCCTGAAGGATGCGTTCTGAACTTGTGGTCATTCATTTGTCTTGATTTATTGGTTTGAGATATTTGAAGGTATATACTAGTTAACTTGCATATATCTACACACACATATTGGCCCAGTGGGGAACTGAAGCATGCTCTGTAGAATTCTGTATAAACAAACCATTGATAGAACAGTCTGTGATGTACATTTCTTTACTAATTTACTTGACCTATTTTCTTTTCTATGTCTGGATAAATCTATTAGGCATTATATTATATGTGGTATGTCATAACATTGTGACAATTGATGTGTATTTATAAGGTTATACAGTTCTATTAAAGTGTATAAACAAATACTCTTGTAAACATTGGTTACAACCTAAAGTGTATGCAGGTGTTACAGATAGAACAAGAACATGTGACAGGGTGAATATTCTTAAATGTGTTTATCCGCTGCATTGAATTGTTCAACTCCTGTTAATATTTCAATTTTTTTTTAAAGTGCGAATACATATGTATGTACATTGATATATAAATTCATCAATTTAATGTTGGTCATCTTATTTCATGCAGTTGTTGGTTTGATTTGATGAATATTTGTGTTCTTGAGTTAAAAACTGACATTGCAACACACGGGACATTCCCATACATGCTGCATCCTCATCAGCTAGCAAAGAGTCGCAATACTGATGGTAGCAGTTAGTCTGTGTGTCCGTCCGGCCTTGACATAGCGTACTGAATGTTGGCACATCTTCTGGTCTCTCATATTTGATTACAACTTGATTGCGAGATAGATAGATAGATAGATGATGCAGTTAGCATCAAGTTAGATATCTTGTGTTTATAAAACAGTAACCGTAGGTCAGCATGGCCGACTGCATAAGAACGCGTGTTATTAAACATCCGGTGTGCTGATGCCGAGGTAAGCGGTTCAACCCCTATACCAGACAGTTGTACTAAAATGTTGACCTATCGTCCTTGGCTTGGGGACGTAAATTACAAGTACCTATGAAGTCGGAGTGGGTTCGCCTGATGGTAGGGGACACTTAAAAGGAGAAACTAATACACACGCAAAATTCAGTCCAGCACTACTGGAAGTAGTGTGTATGGACTACACTCGATATCAAAGAGAGTGAAAAAACAAATAACTGATATCACTACACTCGGGGCATTCGCATAAGCACCCATCTTGCTTTACCTCTGAGTGACGACTGTCGACCAGATTCTCTGACCAGCCCCTGCTGCTGCATTCTCTCTAGACCATGATGCTGTGCTCTTCCGCAGTGATCACATCTGCCCTATCATGCAACAGATCACCCCTAAATGATGTGGAACCAGCCAATCTGTCTGCCTATTCATTTCCCCACACCAGAGCCAGAGTGTACTGAAGAAAAGATCCAGCAAATGCTTACAACCCGTGACCTCTGAATCGATGCATGCTATACTTCACCTTTGCCTTTTGGATGCGAGTCAGGGACGACCACATAACAATTACTAAAGAAGAAAATTGGAATTTGAGCTTAAATGTTACAGAAAAGTTCTTAGAATATCGTGGACCAAGGACTAAGAAAAAAATCCAGATCTGAACATTGAAGAAAGCAGTATCTAGTCTTGGAAGCTGGAATATGCTAGGTTGGAAAAAGCAGTGATAAGAAGCATGGTTTCTAGAAGAGGCAGTGGTCGACCAGCACAAAGATGAGCACAGGAGATTGCAAGCACCGTGGGCATGAGAGTACGTGAGGCAGGAGAGATGGCCAGAGATGGAGAAACATTTCCCCAGGTCGTCTCTCAGTTCTAGCCAGCCTAAAATGCGTTCCAGGAAATGTCTTGGGAAGTATTGAAGACCATCGTGATGTTGACCACATCCATTTAGTGCCAGTTGGTTCAAACAATATGGGACCAGACCAGCACCATATACCCAAGATGATTTGAGTCTTGGCAGCAAGAGACAATGTGTACACGCATGAGATGGTACACGCTGTTGGAGATCTAAGACAGACATGATAGCCCATACCAATCGGCAAAGCCCATGATGAAAGGGTATCAGTGAATGTACACGAATTTATTTATATATATATATATATATATATATATATATATATATATATATATATATATATATATATATATATATATATATATATATATATATATATATATATATATACATAAATATTATACAATATTATATATATATATATACACAGCTGTGTGCTATGTAACAAGACAACATATATTTGACAGGATAGCCACATAGACAAGAATACGCAAGATATGTCAAACATATAAAAGATAACGCACAACCATGTATTCATTCATTCAGTAGCATGTCCTTCGCAGAACCTCGCTCCCATAAAAACCTTCCGGAAAACCTCTCGATCATAAGCAAGATGTCCCGCGTCTGATACACCCATCTGGAGATCATTCGTCACATCCTGCATCCATCTTCTTTTTGGCCTTCCTCTTCCTCTCTTCCCAGGCATATACCCCTTCATTATTGTTCTCTTCAAACTTTCGTGACGTTTCAAGTGACCAAAATATTTCAATTTTCTTTGTTTTATCGTCTTTAATAGCCAACCTTCTTCAATATTCAGCTCTTGAAGTATGGATGCATTTGTTCTTTACCTAAGATATTCTTAGAACTCGTCTATAACATTTATATTCAAAGGCATTTATGCGCTGTTCAGCTTGTTTAGTAAGTGTCGAAGTCGCACAGGCGTATGTTGCAATGGGGAAAATGCATGCTCTTAAAAATCTAATTTTTGTAGTTCTGTCTGTCCCATTCAATAATTTATTCAGTTGTTTTAGTCGTTAAAGAGCAATTGATAGTCGACGTTTAATTTCTTTTATTGCGTCACCGCTTTTGGTAATCAATGACTCAAGATATTCAAAATTTGCATTCAATATTCAAAAACTATGTACAGGACAAGATATATATAAGACAAGACAAACAGTTGTAGTTAGTTGCATATCCTTTACAGAACGTTGCAGTCAATCCTACCTCTTTCTGATTGTTAGTGATTTCCTGGTAAGTTTACGTTCAGTAGTTGGCCATTGCTTTCTGAACAATGGCACTCATACCATTTTAATTTTTAAAAAAACAACGCAAGGGGCTCTGCTGCCAAATCGCCTGCAGCTGTGTTTCGAACGCGGTATGCGGGATTACGAACTGCGTCCATAACCCATTCGCCACAGAGCAGGTTGTAGTGGCCTCGAAGGGTTCGCCAATTATTATTTATAGCCTTTCGACTGCGCAGGGATTCCTGTAGACTTTTTCCCCCACCCACACTTGCATACGTTCTGTTTGTCAAAATCTCATTTACTTGCGGTGTATGGCGGGGGGGGGGGGGGGGGGGGCTTTGAGCCTGATGAATTAAGGGCGCCTGGGTAGTGCAGTCGCCGCGAATTGTGCAGGTTAGAATTTTCTTTTTGCCCCGACAGATAAAAATCCCACACCTTACCGAGGATTCGAATCCAGGTCTCCTGAAGGAAAATCCGGCGTTCTAGCCACTCAGTCAGCCACTCTACTCGATTGGCTAATTGTCTTACAATCCTACCTATGTAAGTTGCTTGGCACTCACACCAAATTGATAAATGCAGTTTGATTTGGTGACTGGAGACCGATTCTTTTACAGACGAAGTACAAGGGTAAGTTAATAAGTAAGTCACAAATGGCTGTACAAAAATAACTAAAGATGATATAACTAGTTTATTTTTATACACATTGTGTCCCTTTATTTCTGAACATAATTTCCAAATACTGACGCACTTATCCCATCGTTTCATCAGTCCTCCCAAACCGGCGGCATAGAACCGCGTGCTCCGTTTTCATTTGCTGGCCATCCCACAGAACTGTGTGACTTACTTATTGACTCGCCCTCGTAATGTTTTCTACCCAGCAATGCACCGCTTTACGGGACAATCTATCAGCATAAACCGGAAACCCACTTTGGCGAGAGTCATTTCGCGAATGACGCCGAAGTTGAATGTGACGTGAAAACGGTTTAGAAAAAGAGCACGCCGTTCTATGCAGCCGGTTTGGGAGGACTGATAAAACGATGGGATAATTGCACCAATATTGGTGGATATTATGTTAAGAAATAAAGGGACAATGCATCTATAAAAATAAACTGGTTTCAAGTTATCTTTACTTATTTTTCTACAGCCATTTGGGACTTATTGACTTATCGTAGATATCGGGGTTCTTTTATATCTGATCATTGGTTCCGCAGCAAATAATGTTCGTTGTACAGTTAAGTCGATCGTGTATTCGTTTCATTACGTTATCTTATCGAAATGTCATTTGAAGAAACGTCTTGAAGTTTGGGAACCGATGATTCTGTCTGTGGGAGTGGGTTTGGGTGGCTGGCAGTACGCTTTAAGTCCGCTGGATATCCATTAGATTGTAGTCTTAGTGTGTCATCGGAGCAAATCTTTCTGGTTCGATTAAATAGAGTCCTTACCAAACCAAGCTTATATTGGATAGGTGCAAAGTTATTGAAATTCATATTTTGACTCGTCCTTGTTTCTTTTGGATAGATAGCTCTTTGGATGGTGCTTTCCTCTCGACGTCCGGTTAGGATGTCTACGAACGATAAGGTGTCATTTTATGGTCAATAGACAAAGAGATGGTTTTGCGGAATTGGTGGAGTGGAACGATTCTGCCTGTCTGGTCTCTGATGAATAATGCCACCACATGATGGTATAAAAACAAGTGCACCATAAAGATGTCCAATAGAATGAGGCCTGGGAACCTAGAGGAAACCCCCCCCCCCCCATTGCCACTCCCTCGATTAGAAGATAGGATGTTTTACGAAAAATTTAATATTGGATGTAGTAGTTTGGATGTTGGTAGGCCTAACTTCAGTTTCTTCTTTTATGCGATCATACATGATCTTCAAAACTTCTTGGAGAACGTTGGTGAAAAGAGACGCAATGTCCAATGACGCCGTGTGCTTTTGTATAAGATAAGATTGTGTATAATAGTTCGACCAGTTCAACTAAATCTTTAGTATTAATGGGTCACATGATTGTCGCATTAGTATGAGAATTTTGGCAAGTCATTTCGCCATCCTGTGTTAGTTGATCATAGATAAAATAGGTCTTAGTGGTAGCCCATGCCTGTGCAATTTAGGAAGGCCATAAACATGGGAGTAGGGTTGGGGGAGGGGGGAAGGGTGAGATACTGTATTCGACGAACAATAAAAACTAAAAATTGCTCAATGTGACGCATAAGCATTTAAACTGTTCCAGCCGGTTTTATGCAAGCACAAAGAGTTGGTGTTAAATTTGAAATTACCATGAGGATAACTTCCGTTCCATTTTCGAACGTGACTGTTTTAATTGTTTCAACCAAAGTACCCATTTATTCAAATCACGTGATATTTAATTCTGCTGTATGCACCTGGCGAGATGCAACGTGCTTGGGCTTCTGTTTAATAACCATACATAAGACAACCTTATATAACAAGATAATAACACATAACAGGACGTGCTTTTCATATTTCGGTTATTTTAATGTATAACTAAACCAGCGGGTAGATGTATCATTCTTGTCTAGAATATCACTGAGTTGGTTACACATGCTCTACAACTGTTCACCAATTTAACCTGGCGATAATCCTTGAAAGTTAGTAAACAAGCGAGAATCGCAATTCAAATCGAGTGTTACAAAAGAATTCATTGCGAAAATACAGATTTTAAATGCCACGAACAGCAAAATTAGACATGGAGGTTACATGAAAATCAAAGGTCAAGAAACTAGAAAACGTGTGCATGAGAGAAAAGAATGGGAACAGATGTTGGTAGCTCTATGTGACGAGGACAGATGCACAAACTAATAGCAAGAATTCTGGCGAGACGTGATCGGTAAAGTCATCTGGCGAGTGTCATTGATACTACTGTACTTATATTCATTATAATTCGTTCTTAATATACTCATCATAAGCATCAAATGTGCGCTTGTTAATATGTGACTTTTTGACATTCACTTTATGAGAACGAAAGGCAGTTAGTATATGTGCATCGTATAGATACCCGATGTCATTGACATACACTTTCCAAATCCCCATGTGCGGGTCATTAGTGGCTACAAACCTGTTGGGCTTTTTTATGAGGTGAAGACGATTGGAAACAAACCACAGCCAACCATTCCCATCAAGCGTGAACGTGTCTGGCCACTGTATTTTCTTTTCGTCCCGAATTAACTCCCTCTGAGTGGCCAAGGTCACTTGATCCATCGGCAGGTCCTGTTCCTCCATGTCGTCGTACACTTCCCAATAGTAGACTGCGTTCAGACTCACCGCCCCGTAGTACAGACGTTCCATACCGTGAATCATGCCATCGGTCTGTGACACCTTCTTCCCTACATTTCTAACTTTGCCCTCTAGCGTGGTATAGTTCCTTAAATCTGATGTCGGCACTTGGAACAGATCGTAACCTCCGAGTACGCTGTAGTAAACATACTGAAAGTCCGGGGACATGGCTATTCCGTCTATAGGCACTGGCATATTATACAAGTTATTGCCTATCTCCATGACAGAATCGTTGATATTGTCAACTTTCATAGTTGAGTGTTCCATGCCGTAAACTCTCCCAGTCTGAAAATCAAAGCCAATCAATTGGCCATCATTGGCATCAGTGATGTAGGCATACCGTAGTTCCCCGTCGACGTAATCAAGAACTAGATCTTTCAAGAAGTTTCTAGTTTTACTGACCACGCAGTCAGGTAGCACAAACAGGTGCACTTGTTTGTCAGTCTGTAAGTCATACACAACGATCTTTGCAGGACACAAGTTCAGCTTCATCCCTATGCGACCAGTGTCGATCACGTACATGAGGCCTGTGTTAGGATCTATCTCCATACTCCAGACGTTCTGCAAAGCCTTGCAGTCGCCTTGCTTCTGGGCAGCCCAGTTCGGGTATGGCTGGAACTTTGCCTGTCCGTCAACCTCGATAAGTTTGGCTAGTGTCACCGGCATTCCGGAAATCCAGAACCACCGAGGAATCGACAAGTAGACGCTACCTTTGTATGTCTGTAGAAAAATGAAATCGTGGTTTAGAATACAATTTGCCACAAGCAATATTCACTTTTACACCGGGAACTCAGTATTTCCTTTTTTTAAAATATAAAAATTTTTGTTTGACTTTCATCTCTAAATGTATGCCAACTCACGTCAAGCCTATTGCAGACTTGCTCTTGGTTGGTGGGGGTTCTTGTAGCTATTTTCTACGGACGAGGTAGCCAGTCTTGCGTCGCGCCTTATGTAACGTTTTACACCACGACAAAGTGAATTGCTTTCTGTATTAAACCTATGGCTCAGCACACCCGACTTCAACAAGCATTTTTACGAGTTTGCTTTCCTTAGCTTTTGGCTGTCAGTCTACCCATAAGGCAGCAGGTTTGTGTCTCTTCGTCTGGATCTTACCCCTTGACCTGTCTCATGAGGTAAATGAACACGCAAACGCCTTTACTGGCCGCCTGTGAATGCTTGAAAATGTACCAAATACTGGGTTTCTTTCAACGCTTTAAATTATTGACCCCAAAATAGTGGCCTTCCGTCATTACCCTTTGACAATATTGACGAAACTACTGGCCAGCCGTAAATACTCCGTGATCATAGATTTTACTTTTTAAAAAAACCATGAAAATAGAAAATAATGCAAACAAATATTGGCCGCCATTCGATACTGTAAATAAAAAAGGGCTTCAAATACTGACTTTTTGTAGTGCACATCCTCTGCAACGTCCTCTGGTGTGTTGCATGTTTCATAAAGTACGGTTACTATTAATGATTGTCAACATGTTTAACTTTGCTAAATCCGATTGATCTTTGAATATCCTGCAGTTCATAATAGGAGTCTTCGACATATATATTCCTGGTGTACGAGTCGAGGCAGTATTTAATCATCGTTCAACGCCATGTGTACCTAGGTCTTAATCACGTGTAGCACTAGATGAAAGCTGTATGCCGTTCCACGATGGCTGGAAGTCGTGAAGTATACACAAAATCCCAATCCTCCAACCGAAGTTTCCCACTGGACATTGTTGGGGTCCTGCTTGACAATGAAATACCTAAATCACCTAGGTCAATTCCGGACAATACATTTGTACTGTACTGGATAGCTATCTGGTTACATCCTAAAATGACAGCGCAGATGGAATTCCAGGTCAGATATGGTACACCAATTAGGTTTCTGGCCTTGGAGAGGCGAAGAAGAGCGCCGCAATATACCCGTGAAGATGTATTTGGGTACGAGGTCGAGGGAAAAGTTAGGCGCAAGCCTTTTTTTCAATACCTCAACGCCCTGCATTTCAATTCATCGACTAAAAACAGTTCAAACTCAGATTCAAAACAAACTTTCAGTTTCATATTTACTACTACATCATAGAAAACATGTAAGGAAAATAATTTACATTCCACGAAACAAGCAAACGAAACGAAGTAATATTAGCTGGGAATTAAAAAGCCGTTGCAAGTAATACTTTTAAAAAGGTTGACCACATTAAAGAGGACAGTCAAAACGATAAACCTGTAGCGGACCCTTTGAAAAACGTCGCTCTCACCACGGCTAGCCGAAGATTCCATTCTGACCAGGTCTACCTCATGCATATTCAGGCCCAAGATGCCTTCAAATCCCACGGTACCCCTTATAGTGTGGCACCAGCCTGACGTAGGTTGTCTAACAGTGTAAATAAGGGTACAATAAATGTTGGGTAGCTGAAGTTCGGGGTTAGACCCTGACATTACCGATCTAACAACATTTTTGTGTTTTGTAGTCAGGTATGTCGTATAGCAGGTCAGCATAGTCGAATTGGCAAGAACGCATGTTCTTAAACATCCGGTGTGCTGATGCCGAGGTAAGCGGTTCATCCCCTACACCGGACACCTGGACTAAAATTTTGACCTGTCGTCTTTGACTTGGAGATGTAAATTACAAGTACCTCTGAAGTCGGAGTTGGTTCGTCTGATGGCCAGGGACACTTAATAGCGAAAGTTAATCCACACGAAAAATTCAGTCCATCATTGCTATAAATTGTGTGTGTATGGACTACGCTTGAGTTCAAAGCGAGCGAGTGCACAAAAAAAAAAAAAAAAAAAAAAATTCCGCGGTGCCCGGCGTCCATCTTTGTGCTGGTCAATTGCTGTCTCTTCTACCAGGGAGAAACCATCCCTTCCAACCATCTCCTGTCCAAAACCACCGTGGTGCTTTACAATAGCTAAAGTATTTCAGCTTCCGAGAGATGCCGATGTTTATGAGCCGGTTTTCTTCTTCAGATTTGGCAGAATGTCTACTTTTCTTGGTCCACGACATTCTAAAAACTTTTCTGTAACAATTCAGTTTTAAACACCCTGAATTTCTTCTGTAGCGATGCGATGTGGGTGGCCTATGTCTTACGTCCGTAGGCTGCCACGTGAAAATTGCACTTCACAAAAATTGTTCCAAATATAAAAGACAGCTACCTAGATTATACAGTCCATAAAAACATACTGGAGGAAAGTAGGGAGACAAGCAAGGGGAGTAACTATTCAAACAGAAAGATTGACAGCATTCTGTCTGCCAGAAGAGAGAAAGTACTGGAGCCAAATTTCACAGTGGAGATGGTATTTTGGTTAAGTCAATATTTCTAAAATAGTTTATAGTCCATTGAACATTTTAAATATAGTTATTGGCTTTAAATGGAATGCGCAGACTACAACAAAATGGCAAATGTGGATTGGCGCTGCAGATAGATCTACTCCAAGACTGCCCAAAATAGGACATATCTAGACAATCTTGGCCTAGAGAAACCCTGGAAGATTATGGAAGAGTGAACAAAAAAAAAAAGATTCATACACGAGACTATACAATGGGGTACGATACATCAATAACAGATAGGCAGATGATAGTCTTGATTGCAGACAGTGAACAGGATCTGCGACAATTAGTAGATGCGGTTGTTGCACACAGTGAACATCTAGGGTTAGAATTGAATTGTAAGACGACACAGATTATGGTTGTCACTGGGAAGAAGGAAATACCACAATGTGATATACGAGTAAATGGGCATATTTTTAAGCAAGTGAATCAGTACAGTTATATTGGAACAGTAATAACATCTGATGGGAGATGCCTTGAAAATATTAGAACAAGAATTGCCATTGAGAATGTAGCCTTTTGCAAGATGGAAAACATATTGACCAATAAAAATATATCAACTGAAACGAGAAAAAGAGTTGAAGTGCTACATAGAATCTGTACTTTTGTAAGGATACGAAGCGTGGACGTGAGCAGTCAAGCTCAGTCTGGCGGCTGTGGAAATGTGGTTTCTGAGGAAAATGCAAAGAATACCATGGACAGACAGAAAAACCAATGAACAAGTCCTTCAAGAAAAAGATGAATATCGTAAACTGATTTAGAGTCATTAGACGTAGACAAAATGTTTTGGACATGTTATGAGAAGAAATGAATTGGAGAACTTGGTGACAACTGGCAAGATCGAAGGGAAGGGAAAAAGGGGAAGACCGAGAGGTAAGTACCTGGATGGCTTGGCCACATGGCATGGTCGAGACAGGTACACGGAGCTGATCCACGAATGGTGATCGAGTGAGATGACAAAACATGACCGCCCACGCTTATCGCATGGCATATGATGGATGGATGGACTAGAGAATATAGCAGATGTAAACAAATTTCAAACAAACGAAAGAATACAGTGACATACTTTGATTCCAGCGATCATGCTTCTCTCTGGGATGTACGTCTGGTTCTGGATAGATTCTTCCCGCTGTTCCTTGGTGGGCCAATCAAACTCCAGGACCGACCACTCATGCACCAGCTCCGACTCACCAAAACACAGGGGTTTTGGTGCACTTCCGATGGCAAAGAAAGCAGCCACCCAGAGTGAAAAGAAGCCCACGTGCCACATTCTATTAGAAAATATACATCAATGATATAATACACTATGGACATATACAACATATTCAGCGGGGATGTATACAGCGGTGATATATACAACATGGACATATACAACATGGACATATACAACATATACAGTGGTGATGTATACAATGGTGATATACACAACATGGACATATGCAACATATACAGCGGTGATATATACAACATGGACATATACAACAAGGACATATACAACATATACAGCAATGATATATACAACATGGACATATACAACATATACAGCGGTGAAGTATACAATATGGACATATACAACATATACAATAGTGATATATACAACATGGACATATACAACATATACAGTGGTGATATATACAACATGGACATATACAACATATACAGTGGTGATATATACAACATGTAAATATACAACATGGACATATACAACATATACAGTGGTGATGTATACAATGGTGATATACACAACATGGACATATGCAACATATACAGCAGTGATATATACGACATGGACATATACAACATATACAGCGGGGATATATACAACATGGACATATACAACATATACAGCGGTGATGTATACAACATGGACATATACAACATATACAATAGTGATATATACAACATGGACATATACAACATATACAGTGGTGATATATACAACATGGACATATACAACATATACAGCGGTGATACATACAACATGGACATACATATACAACATATACAGCGGTGATATATACAACATGGACATATACAACATATACAGTGGTGATATATACAACATGGACATATACAACTTATACAGTGGTGATATATACAACATGGACATATACAACGGTGTTATATACAACATGGACATATACAACATATACAGCGGTGATATATACAACATGGAAATATACAACATGGACATTTAAAACATATACAGCGGTTATATATACAACATGGACATTTGCAACATATACCGTGGTGATATACACAACATGGACATAAACAACATATACAGCGGTGATATATACAACATGTACATATACAACATACAGCGGTGATATATACAACATGGAAATATACAACATGGACACATATAACATACAGCGGTGATATATACAACATGGATATATGCAACATACAGTGGTGATATATGCAACATACAGTGGTGATATATACAACATGGACATATACAACATATACAGCGGTGATATATATAACATGGGCATATACAACATATACAGCGGTGATATATACAACATGGACATATACAACATATACAGTGATGATATATACAACATATACAGTGGTGATATATACAACACGGACATATACAACATATACAGCGGTGATATATACAACATGGACATATACAACATATACAGTGGTGATATATACAACATGGACATATACAACATATACAGTGTTGATATATACAACATGGACATATACAACATATACAGTTGTGATATATACAACATGGACATATGCAACATATACAGTGGTGATATATACAACATGGACACATACAGCGGTGATATATACAACATGGACATATACAACATATACAGTGGTGATATATACAACATGGACATATACAACATATACAGCGGTGATATATACAACATGGACATATACAACATATACAGCGGTGATATATACAACATGGACATATACAACATATACAGCGGTGATATATATAACATGGGCATATACAACATATACATCGGTGATATATACAACATGGACATATACAGTGGTGATATATACAACACGGACATATACAACATATACAGCGGTGATATATACAACATGGACATATACAACATATACAGTGGTGATATATACAACATGGACATATACAACATATACAGTGTTGATATATACAACATGGACATATACAACATATACAGTTGTGATATATACAACATGGACATATGCAACATATACAGTGGTGATATATACAACATGGACACATACAGCGGTGATATATACAACATGGGCATTTACAACATATACAGTGGTGATATATACAACATGGACATATACAACATATACAGCGGTGATATATACAACATGGACATATACAACATATACAGCGGTGATATATACAACATGGACATATACAACATATACAGCGGTGATATATACAACATGGACATATACATCATATACAGTGGTGATATATACAACATGTACATATACAACATATACAGTGGTGATATATACAACATGGACATATACAACATATACAGCGGTGATATATACAACATGGACATATACAACATATACAGCGGTGATATATACAACATGGACATACACAACATATACAGCGGTGATATATACAACATGGACATATACAACATATACAGCGGTGATATATACAACATGGACATATACAACATATGCAGCGGTGATATATACAACATGGACATACAACATATACAGCGGTGATATATGCAACATGGACATATACAACATATACAGCGGTGATATATACAACATGGACATATACAACATATACAGCGGTGATATATACAACATGGACATTTACAACATATACAGCGGTGATATATACAACAGACATATACAACATATACAGTGGTGATATATACAACATGGACATATACAACATATACAGCGGTGATATATACAACATGGACATATACAACATATACAGCGGTGATATATACAACATGGACATATACAACATATACAGCGGTGATATATACAACATGGACATATACATCATATACAGTGGTGATATATACAACATGGACATATACAACATATACAGTGGTGATATATACAACATGGACATATACAGCGGTGATATATACAACATGGACATATACAACATATACAGCGGTGATATATACAACATGGACATACACAACATATACAGCGGTGATATATACAACATGGACATATACAACATATACAGCGGTGATATATACAACATGGACATATACAACATATGCAGCGGTGATATATACAACATGGACATACAACATATACAGCGGTGATATATGCAACATGGACATATACAACATATACAGCGGTGATATATACAAAATGGACATATACAGTTTTGATATATATATAACATGGACATATACAACATATACAGTGGTGATATATACAACATGGACATATGCAACATATACAGTGGTGATATATACAACATGGACATATACAGCGGTGATATATACAACATATACAGTGGTGATATATACAACATGGACATATACAACATATACAGCGGTGATATATACAACATGGATATATACAACATATACAGCGGTGATATATACAACATGGACATATACAACATATACAGTGGTGATATATACAACATGGACATACACAACATATACAGCGGTGATATATACAACATGGACATATACAACATATACAGCGTTGATATATATAACATGGGCATATACAACATATACATCGGTGATATATACAACATGGACATATACAACATATACAGTGGTGATATATACAACACGGACATATACAACATATACAGTGGTGGTGCATACAACGGTGATATATACAACATGGACATATAAAACATGGACATATACGACATATACAACGGTGATATATACAACATGGGCATATACAGTGGGGTGCATACAACGGTGATATATACAACATGGACATATACAACATATACAGCGGTGATGTATACAACATGGACATATATGACATATACAATAGTGATATATACAACATGGGCATATACAACATATACAGTGGTGATATATACAACATGGACATACATAACATATACAACGGTGATATATACAACATGGACATATATGACATAAAATAGTGATATATGCAACATGGGCATATACAGTGGTGGTGCATAAAACGGTGATATATACAACATGGACATATACAACATATGCAGCGGTGATGTATACAACATGTGCATATATAACATACAACGGTGATATATACAACATGGACATATATGACATAAAATAGTGATATATACAACATGGGCATATACAGTGGTGGTGCATAAAACGGTGATATATACAACATGGACATATACAACATATACAGCGGTGATGTATACAACATGGACATATACAACATATACAGCGGTGATATATACAACATGGACATATACAACATATACAGTGGTGATATATACAACATGGACATATACAACATATACAGCGGTGATATATACAACATGGACATATACAACATATACAGCGGTGATATATACAACATGGACATATATAGTGGTGATATATACAACATGGACATATACAACATATACCGCGGTGATATATAAAACATGGACATATACAACATATACAGCGGTGATATATAAAACACTGACATATACAACATATACAGCGGTGATATATACAACATGGAAATATACAACATATACAGCGGTGATATACAACATGGACATATGCAACATATACAGTGGTGGTGCATACAACGGTGATATATACAACATGGACATATAAAACATGGACATATATGACATATACAACGTTGATATATACAACATGGACATATATGACATATACAATAGTGATATATACAACATGGGCATATACAGTGGTGGTGCATACAACGGTGATATATATATATATATATAACTGGAAGTTTGGCCAGGTTATCAGCTTGTCCGATGGTGCATTACTACATACCAATACAATACAATGCAATGTAATACAATACAATAAATGCAGTAATACATGCAGTAATATATACAACTGCGATACACAGCAGTGATACAGTGATAGTACAACAGTGATAAAACGATACAGTGATACAACAATGATACGAGAGATTTAGAACTGATACAACGACGCAACAGTGACAGAACAGATACTACAATGGTACATACAACTGATACAACGATAAAACAGTGATACAACAATGATACAACTGACAGAACAGATACCACAATGATACATACAGCTGATAAAACGACAAAACAGTGATACAACTGATAAACAGTGAAAGAACACACCACAATGGTACATACAACTGATAAAACGATACAACTGATAAAATGAGGCAAAAGTGATATGATACAACGGTGATACAGTGATACAGCAGTAAGGGGGGGGGGGGGGTATTTTGTATCAGTGTAGACGAGGGATACAGATAAAATGACGTGTTTGTGAAAAGCGAAGGAGTCTCAGCTTAAAAAAGGACAGGTATTGGTTATAAAGAAATCCGCCTTGGTATTAATTGGGGCAAATACAGACATTCAAGTATGTAATTAAATCAGCGCCGATGGATTATATATAGCAAATGTGGAACCTTCCCCCCCCCCCCCCCCCCTCCATTTGGACAGAAGGCTGATATATGCCATACTAGGGTCATCGTGCTAAGTTTTGTCTCGTAGTATCTTTCACAATTTCAATGCTCAGTGAAGGGAAATCCACATTATAATACTTGTTCATTTGACGGTGTACCAAGTCTGGCCCAAACCTACATGTTTGACACTGAATCAGTTAAGTACATGGGTAACAGAAGCTATCACAGAAATGAACAATAAGACCAGAACTGCATCACAACAACTGCATCTTAATTACATTTCTTGACATTGTAAGTCAATTCTTGCTCTTACACATAATTACACAATTGAATTCAATGAAACTACTTAGCTTTTGTCGACCAAGAAAAGGCATTTAATAAGAGTAGATAGAAACAAGCTGTGGGAAATCCTTAATATGGCGTGAGTACACATCTAACAAACCTATGTAGAAGTTTATACAACAATAGTGAATGCATAGTGAGAGCAACTGGAGGACACTCAGAACCCTTCACCATAAGATCCGGAGTACGACAAGATTGTGTCCTGTCCCCTCTCTTGTTTATAACATATATAGACAAAATATGTAAAGAAACCAGCTAAACAGACCGCAAGAACACCGCATGACGAGAACAGAAGAAGAACCATCTGCAAATCTAACCATTAGAGAACTGTTTGCGGGACGACCAAGCACTAATAGCAAAATCAGAAGTTGAATTACAAGACCACATGAATAGTCTAGACCAGTGTTTCCCAACGTGGGGCCCACTTGACTGTTAAGGGGGGCAATTCGAAAATGGAAGAAATCGGCTGAATATAACAAAACAGGGAGACTTGAGACTGAAGTTAACTAAATTGGAACCTGACATAAGATCTTTGCAGCAAGCATCAAACGCAAGGATCTCACTAAATTTAAATAATAAATAATTACTAATAATTAAAATAATATAGAAAAATCTTTCATTAAAATTATTTTGTACTTGAATTTCAGTTCTCCATTATATGTTTTGAAAATTTACTTACTGTGTTTGCTCAATAATTACCTAGTGATTTCTTCCTAAAACCTATCATTCAAGTTTCTTTAGTGAACATTTCAATTTTTGAATATTAAAAATAATGTATATGTTGAGGGGGGGGGGGCATGGGGCGGGGGAGGGGGGCAATATGAATTTTAGAAAGGCTTAAGTGGGGCATGGTACAAAAAAGGTTGGGAAACACTGGTCTAGACGAAATGTGTAGGAAACATGAAAATTAGCACTAGTAAAACAGAGGTATTGACTATAACTAAAGAAGAAAAAGCAACAACGATCACCTAAACGAACGTCCCTTGAAACAAAGAGTTTCAAGTACCTAGGAAGCACAATATCAAATGGCAAATCAGAAGAAATGGAAAATAGATGCAATAAGGCAAACCAACTCATTGGACAAATGGCACCAATGCTAAAGAACAAACACGTATAAACTACCAAGAAAGCACTTTACAACACAATCTTCCTACCAACTATGTTACCAATGCCAAACCTGGACAATGACAGAAAAACGGGGAAAAAAAATCACAACAGAAATGAGATTCCTGAGAAGAATACTCAATGTATCAAGAAGAGATAAGGTCAGAAATGAGGAAATAAGGACTAAAGTGGGGGTTATAGCTGCACTATATTTTATTAGAAGGCAGCAAGTCAAATGGTTTGGACATGCAAGTAGGTTACCAACTAACAGTATACCACAACAAGCAATGATGTGCAGACCAGATGGAAGCAGAGAAAGAGGCCGACCACGTAAACGAAGGACACGGGGAATAACAGTCCATGGGAATATCGTTAAATTAAGCCCATAAGCGGGTACTCTCCCGCTGTTTATACTTCACCTCGACACCGCAAGGTACAAGAGAAACATGAGATGAGAATTTTAATTTATTACATGCGAATTTGACACCTTTTTAATATATGGCTCCAAATTTTGAAAAGGCACATGTTTTACAGAAGGATTAAAGGTAGTCAAAACTTATAAATGTTTTTAATGAGATTAACATACGAAAAAATATGACCACAAACACCAGCAAGACAGTTCACATTCTGGAACATTCGAGGAGAGGAAACGGAACAACAAGCCAAGTCGACGGCGTGTGTTTACTGGGAAACAGACAGTTGACAGCGATGTGACTACTGAAAAAGACGCTAACAGCGTTACACCTACGGGAAAACAATGCAGTTGATATCGCTGCATCTACCAGACAACAGCAAGACAGTCTTGCACCTACGGGAAAAAACAGCAAGACGAGAACAATGTTCAATGTTGCATCTACGAGAAAACAGCAAGCCTTTCTTGCATCTACGGAAAAACAGCAAGACGAGAACAATGTTCAATGTTGCATCTACGAGAAAACAGCAAGACTTTCTTGCATCTACGGAAAAACAGCAAGACGCAGACAATGCTGCATCTACGAGAAAGCAGCAAGACAGTTGTTAGCCTTGCATCCGACAAACATGACTTTTCTACCGGCGCTGGTGTCTGCAGCAACGGTTTTCCCGAGCCAGGAAGAAAGAAAGCTTGCCTGAACAGTCGCCAAGATGTGTGCATGCTATAAATCCATTTTACCTCCGGTAGACAAACCCCCTTTGCAGTTAAAAGGGGTTGACAATCCTACGATTATATTATACTTACATCATTACCCCCTAGGGACAACAATCACCTTCAATTAAGCTTGTGAGGGTAAAATCGCGGGCAGCTGCTATTTGCGGCTGACCCAGTTACAGGATTATTAATCTGAGCCAGGGATGGACCCTAATATAACTTCTTGACGTTCAACAGGGTAGGATTAATGGTAGAATCGAATCCTACCATGTGTGGCAATTTTCCATCGGTCAACACACTGGCTTTAGGGCGTAAAACAAAATCAGAAACGCCAAATGGCACAGTTGACTCTTAAAGCAGATTCATGAATATTCACTGTGGGGAACACGTAGCAGTAAACATGGGCACTAAAGTGGCAATCATGAAAAGAAAGCAAGGGTGTGTTTTGTCGCCGGATTGTTATCACTATAGGGAAACAGTTTATAATATAAACACTCCTCATGCAGATGAAACAGTATTGATAGATGGAAACGCAAGGACAGATCACATCATAGTAGACGTAGTAATAGAGTGCACAAAAAGGACTTTCCTTAAATATTAAGACAAAAAAATCTGGCTATTCCAAAAAATTTAAGATTATTCCAAAGAATTAAAAAAAAAAAAAACAACTATACTAGAACAGAAGAGGAAAGGCTTAACCAAGTTCATTTCAAATATTTGGAGGCAATCATATCAGATGTGTAAGAGTTTAGGAGCAGGGTGGGACAACGATCAGTATTTTGTAACAAATCAGCTTTATTAAATCTCAAAGAATACTTGCCAAAAATGTGTCGAATTTGTTCTGTCGTGTTGCAGTGAATATGTCAATGTGTGCGAACAAACTAGGAAACAGTGATAGCGGTGATTTGATTCCCGAGTATTTAAGTAAGAGGTAGACAACGATACAAGTGGGAAGATATCAAGAGATGGACGAACATCAGTCTGACAGAATGTACAGTCAAGGCGAGAGACAGACAGTGTTGGAGATCCATTGCAGCCAACCTTCGTTGTGGAGACGGCACCTGATTGATTGAAGCAAACATTATAGTACATACATTTCTAAGAAAAACTAAGTATTTGCAGATTTTCCTAGTTTGTAGTAATAGACGCCTTGTATTAACACAAGCCTACATCAGCTTAAATGACCGGTACTAGTCTATTCTACCATACGGAACTACAAGAACCATCACTGCTAACACACAATACAACCTGAAAATACCACAGACCTTGCTCCACTGTCAATAGCCCGGCGACTAATCACTTTAAACACGTTTACTTAATCTTACACTTTTGCAATAAAAACTCACTCGGATAACGGAGTACACGTGGGTAATTTGGTCGTATTCCCCACACGAGGACCCACCCACACAAATACATTGCGTTCAGCTGAAGATAGATCACTCGGTACATAGCTCGAATTCCGTGGCTACCGTGATTGAATTGTCCCTGCGGTGTGTATGCTTGTGTGCGCGTGTGTGTGTTTGTTTGTGTCCCCTGTTTGTGTACAAGTTGTTTGTGATGCACTTATTGGGCGGGATGGGGTATGATTCAGGGACAATGGTTGAGAGATATACAATATTACCTTCGAATTCGGAAAAAGAAATTTGTGCGCTGGTACTCAGCTTCATGAAACAAGCACACTAACATTCAGAAGGAGCCGCGGGTGCGCACTGGCAAGCACGCATGCCTGCCGGCCCCGTGGTCTTGGATTCGAACTCACATCCAGGTGTATTTTAAACACCCAGACAGAAGAAACCTTACCTGGGTCCTTTACAGGACGTCGCAGTCAACCTCAGCAATTTTTGGCTGCTTGTGATTTCTTGGCAAGTTTACGTTCAGTATTTTGCCATTGCTTTCTGAGCGACCGGCATTCTTACAATTGAAAATGAAAATCAGCGCAAGGCTGTCTGCTTCCAAATCGGCCGCAGCTGAGTTTCGAACGCGGTATGCGGGATTACGATTTGTGTTGGTAACCCCTTCACCGCAGTGCTGGCAACAGGGTGCCAGGGGTTGTTTCTGACAACGAAAGTTTGCCGGTGCGCTGCCGACCACAACCTAATTAGGGCCGATTGATTTATAAATATGTGGAACCAGATTGATTTATAAATATATGTGACCTGCACCATGTATCCAATACATAACCAAAGCACGGAAAGGGGTCCTTTGAATGTTAAAAACACTTTAAAAGTCTTAAAAGCCAAGAGGATCGATTTCATTGCACCTGGTTTTATCCCAGATGGCTCGGTCTCTTTCTGCAGGTCTGCCTGACGAAAGCGTCGCACAAAGCGCGAGCTCCGTTGCTCCAGCGACGACCCTCAGGAGTCTCAGAGAAAAATGCACGCATGAACCGAAAGACGTAGCCCGGAATCGAACCCACGACCTTCTGAGCGCGAGGCAGACGACTTGACCATTCGCCAAAAACAAATAAGACAAGAAGTAAAGGTAGTCCCCGGACAGACATCACGCAGTTGAGCCTGAAGTGTTAGATGTTCACATGGTCTGGGCCACCGCGTCATGGCGACTCACGGTAGTCTAGTGGCTATATGCTCGCCTGCTGGCCCGGTGGTCATGGGTTCGAATTCACACAGAAGGGATTTTAAAAAATTGACCTGGGTTCCCAGGTCGACATAGCCTTAACTTCGTACCAGGACATGGCAATAGAAGTGAATATTGACCTCAGTACTCACCGAGGGCTGGCTGGTGTATACAATTATGGTTCTAGCGCCAAAGACTCTAAGATGTGTAACAGAGTCCGCTACTGATCGTTTTCTTCTTCACAGCATAACGAGGTGATGTGGTAAATTCTATTCTTTGCCACCTCTTCTCAAACAATTCTAAAAAAAAAAAAAATTATTCGGTACACATTTTGTGAGGCTGTTTCTATACTGGGAGGGTTGAGAAAAAGAACATTCTTACCACCGCTAGGGATAGCCCTTGTCTTACCTGGGCTAAACTGGAAGCAAACGAAACAGAAGGAGACACAGAACGCACGGAGAAGAAATCAGAGACAGAGATAAATCTTCTTCTTCTGCTGCGTTCATCCGGAGAGTTTTTTTCTTTTCCGGACGTGATTGCGGTGTGCCTGTTTACAGCAGAGTTGCGTACTTGCGCAGTTAGGCAGACACATCCAACTTCTGCAGGCATTTGTTGACGGGGTTAACCTTCCCGGGGACAGAGATCAATGATATGAAGCGGACACGGATGGAGCAGCAGGAGAGAGCTACAGATGGGACACATTCATGAAACTCATGTCTCGTGACATACTGATCGTCTTTACACATTCATGAAAGCCATGTCTCGTGACCTACTGATCGCCTTTACACATTCATGAAAGCCATGTATCGTGACATTTTGCCAACGTGTTAAGGGTCTCAAGTTATGATAATTTAAAAAAAAAAAAACGAACAAACAAATGTGTACATTATTACCTTACCATTGCTACACAGTGCCGGCTCCGTGGCCGAGGAGTTAGCAGCTTTCTCCGCTAACCCCGAATACTCTCGTCACGTGACGCGACGAGAATTAGCAGTGGTTCGAATCGCAAAAGTGACTTATGAGAGTATGGAGCCGGTCGCTCAGAAAGTCGTGGCGTGCTGATGAGCGTAATCTAGCCTAGGAATCAACATACAGCTGAAAGATGCTGGTGTTGACCGCAATATCCTGAAACAGGATGGAAACGCGGAAAAAAAAAAAAAAAAAAAAAAAAAATTGCTACACAGTGGATACCCCTGGTTTTCGTGGGCCGAGGGACCAACAGAACTCATCGTTATCCTTATGTCACATTTTCTTACAGTTATGCCGTGGGGTGTTAATGTTCGCATCTGTCCACAGCCTTCTGTCTCGTTACTATGCGAGCAGGAAAAGCCCACAAGCTAGGGAAGGCAATCTGTCTGTGGGAGGAGGCACCCAGAAAAGACGCAGCAACAGTCGAAGTCAGAGGATGTTGGCCTAAGTGGCCCGGAAATAGAACGCAGATATCTACGCCCTACAGTGGATGCTATTATGCACAACACATGGGACACGTTCATTGCAGAAGTGTCCCATCAATCATTTCTGATACGATATTCCTCCATTTAATGTTAAACTGCCTAGAATTGTCCCTCTCGGTCGTCCCGTCTCTCTACTTGTCTCTTTTTATGCGAGTGGCCAGTTGTCATTGTCAGTTCATCTCTGCCCACGGTGTTCTCAGCATGCTTCTATAAGACATCCCCACAGCCTTTACATAATACCCAACTGGTCTACTATTTGTACATAATTCGCTTCCGTATATAAGAGTTGGCTTGATATGGTTCTTAAAAACGCAACTCCTCACTTGGATTGATAAAGATTTATTGCAGAAAATATTGATCTCTCGAAATGCTGCATTTACTTGGGTTTTTAAATTTGCGACAAAAATGCACAAGCGCTGATGATGAGTAAAGCCAAAAGAAAACGTTCTCAGTAGAGATTATAGGCTGCCGGCTCCCATTGTAATTGGACGCAAGGAAAACGAAACACACCCGACTCAACTAAGAATGTTTCTTTGATTCTTGCAGTGGACGAAGACGTTATTCCAGCGATAGATGTGTCTGTCTTCTTCTTCTGCCCTATATTCTCTTTGGGGTATAGGCTCAACCAAACCACGTCAAGTCGGCCTATCTCTTGCAGCTTCCACCGTGACCTTCCAATATTATTAATCTCTGTCTGTAATTTTCTCCTCCATGTGTTTTTAAATCTCCCGTATTTCGTTTGCCTTGTGGGTTCCATACAAGAGTATATTGTCCTCAGGTTTTCTCACTGTGTCTCCTACCCAGCGCCGGGGCCTTCTCTTCACCGCTTGGTTCAACTGTGATTTGTTTAGTTCTCTCCACTGGCCATTCTATCATATTTCATTCCCACTATTCTCTGCAGACACTAATCAGTGAATGTTTGTAGTTTATTACTAATTCTTGTAGTTGCTCTCCGTGTTTCTGACACATACAACAGTTTCCGGGTCCGGTCAAGGATATGCAATACTGACGAGCTCAAAGGAGAGCGAAACTCGAGTTTAGTGCTTATAAATTGACGTGGACAAGGCCTTAGGTTCGTACCGGAATATGATCAGCGTTGCCAGTGGTTGGTTGTGCTCAATGTTTAAACATACAGTAGCACCGATTAAACGTTGGAGTTTCAAATTCTAAGGTTGGTGCAAAGTTTAACTTCCAGAAATGTCGTAGCTCCCCCTGCCGTCTTATTTCAGTATCTCTATTTGTTCCACCATTTGTGTCCACATTGCTTTCCAAACAGGTGTTTTATCCCACATCTTGAAGTGGGGTTTCACCAAGCTGAGGGAGATAGGGTTCTTATTTCTTCCTCTTCTGCTGCCCTGTATACCCCAAGTGGGGCATAGAGCCCTCAGCCAAACCATGCCAAGCCGTTCGATCTTCTGCCGCTCCCTCCATAATTCTTGTAGTAGTTCTCCGTGTCCCTGAGACATACAGTGGTACTGACTTAACAATAGAGTTGAACATTCTCAGTTTGGTGCTCAGTTTAACTCTCACAAATTTCATAGTGCTATAAAAGCACATCTTGCCTCTTGCGCTATATTTTAGAATATATTTATAGGAAGGTGTTGTTATTTACTTGGTTTAATCTCATAATCTTTATCTAACCTCCGTGTATTTGTAAACCTACTTGTTGTGACACCCCTTCAAGTGTAATTAGTTTATCCTGCATTTGATTACGTGTGTGCGTCAGGAGTGCAATGTCGTCGGCGAAGTCCAAATAATGAAGTTGCTCTGTTAGAGTCCATTAAATTCCATTTCAGACGGTGATTTGTTTGTTTGCTTTCTTCATAATCTGGTGCAGACAGTAAAAGTAATACAGGTAATAAACGACATCTCTGTCGTACTCCTGTTTTATTTCAAATGTATCTGTCAGTTTTTTCTCCATGAATAACTCTACACTTCATATGTTTCCTTGATTTTTCCTCAGTGCCGTATCAGCCTCCAAAGGCATTAATCCCATAGCTGTTTGTTAATGGCATCTCTTAAGCTCTCCAGAATGATACTATTGATACTGCTTAATATTTTCCCAGACATTATTCCTCTATAATTTTCGCACCTGCAGGTTACCTTTCTTAGGAAACGGACGAAATGTTTAATAGTGTGATAGATTTGTCTGTGTATTGTGCCAAATAGTTTAGTTTAGTTTTGTTGACGGATCAACATCACGGCACACGGGTGTAACCCTAAGTTCTCCGTTCTTCTCCTAACTCAAGCCAGAGTCCGGAGAAACTCAGCTCAGTGCACGAACTCCGTAGCACCGGCGAGAAACCTTAAATACTTGTTGTGCCAAATATCATCATCATTAACGTCATCATCAGCATGTGCCATACCGATAGGTTTTGGATGGTTCACTATCTCACACGGTCACCAGTAGTCGACCAGGTCAGTGGTTTTGTTCTCATTATAGCACATGACAAAGCCTTTTAAGTATATATCTTTTCTTCTTATTCTTTTCGCATTAAATTCGCCAGCTGTCACAGTTTTAACGTTTATAATCGTAAAGTGCCGAAAATGTGAAATACAACAAATGTCAGCAAACCCATTGTTCACCTCTTTGTGACGTGTCACGTTGGTCGTCATATCATGCCTACAATCTCATGCCATTTCTCTCCTGCCGCTCATCTCCAAATGAAGCATAAGCCGTGAATCAGCTAACTCCGAGCCCCACGTAGATTTGTTCCTGGCTCCTGGCATGTCGGCTTGTACATCAGTTACTGTTTTCTATGCGATAAAGTAGCCAGGCATCTCACACCAACTTCCCATATTCGCCTCTTACAACATACATGGTAGGTTACAGTGTTACTTTCTTTGCTTCCCTTAAGGATCCTGGTAACATACTGGCGAGTCCTTCGTACTGCCAATCATTTCTGTAACAGATGCCACAATACTACGTTGTCTAGTATCGTTTGTCCAGGCCTTCCGATGTCTTATCTTTCCCTCCAACGTCCCTGTTGCCACGACTTATTCCATTCTCAACTTATCATGACGTGCCCAAACAATGTGGACTATCTACTTCTGAAGCAAGCAATCACTTGCCCAATTTCTTCCAAAACGTGAGAACTGTATAGGTATTTTGCCCTGGGGGTGCGGGGGAATGAACAGGCTGATAGGCTAGCAGGGAATGCACCTCTTGGTGGTAGATTGCCTATGGACAAGGGGGAGGTGGTCGTGCGCTTGTGGGACCAGGTGGAGAAACAGATTGAGAACCCATAGGTGGAAAGAATGAGATTGCGGGGGATCGGCAGGGGGTCTGGAAGAATCTCAAAACTGAGAGGGCAGTGCAGGAGAACTTTTAATCAGATAGCGGTGGGAATGATTAGTAGCATCACTCTTCGCTGTCTGTTGAACGAGGGGACGGAGCACGTATGGGAATGTCCTAAGTGCGGTGATGTCGGTTCTTAACTCAAATCCAAAATGTCTTCATTAGCGTTACTCGTGTTACCAGTCCGTGGTGGCATCAGCAGTGTTCTATAGAACCACATCTCTACAGCCTGCACATTTGTCTGTCCCGTCGACTGTCCATATTTCACTTGCATACATCACTACTGACTATATATACACCTCTCTTTCTCACACTCATGGTCACCACGAATTGAATCGTAATGAATTCCAACAGAATGACATTTTGTCATGAACTGAATCAAGATGAATTCCATCAGATTAATGTAGTTTTATGCTCTCAGAACGAATTCCAGCGGACTGAAGTTTTGTCATGCTCACAGAACGAATTCCAACGGACTGAGGTTTTGTCATGCTTACAGAACGAATTCAAACAGATAGAAGTCGATGTGGCCAAAAAGAAAGGAACGCGCCATTTTAAATGTCTGCTGCGCTGGTATGGGGGTTCATTCAATCCTGCACCAGCATTAAGTTGGACTTAACCCTTGATTTTTCGTTCAGAAAGCGGTGGCAAACTATGGAATGTAACATTCCCTAGAAAAATCAACCTGGGGTTGATTGCAACATCCTGCAAAGCACGAGATTTTAAAGAAAATATACGTGGAGCAGCCAAAGATAGGGGACAATATGATATCTACAAAGACAATGGAGAGACAACATGGGGCTATTTAAAAAATAGAACTGAACGTCATGGACTAGGGCGGTGTCACAGGATAGATTGTGCTTGCAGCAAAGATTCTGCAGGGTCCGAGTAGCGGAAGAGGAATGTTATACAGGGCAAAACACGATAAGCAAATAACAAGATGGAAGTGACATAAATTATTGATTAAGTCTCCCATTTCCGCAGCACATACATATATACTAAATAGCACGATTCTTAGGTTGGTTGTATGTATTTTACTGGATGTTGCAATCAACCCTAGTATTCATTAAACGTTTGTAGTTTATTAGACAATTTTGTAGTCGGTAGTTTGCTATTGCTTTTTGAAAGGTCAATACTCATACCATTGAAATCAAGACAAAGCAATCTGCTTCCTTCTTCTTTGATCCTCTTTCGAGGGAAGTGCTTCACAACTTGTTATACACCTTAAAGATTAATACAGGTTCGCATCTTCTAGACAGATTCCACCAAGGTAACGGGCTCCATCTAACTCAAGGTAACTAGCTCTATCTATCCGTGTGCAGGTTTTTTTTTCCAACAATTTTGCCAGGGCAGCGATCTTATGGCTTACTCTTTGCGATTTCCAAATGCTGTTGGATGTTTAACGATCTGCTTCCAAATCGATTCTGATATTCAGGCATTGAGGTTTTCAAAGACACTCATGTGTCAGGGTTCATACCGACTAAGATCTCTATTCATTTCCACACAGGACATTGTGAGCAGACACTCTGGCAGCGGCATTATATACCTGTGCGGGCTGTTGGTTAGTCAAGACCCCTGTCTGTTCCAATTTTTACATGTGTTTGTGTGATATTTACTGGCATAGGAATGGAGCATAATGGGGCGACCCTTTGCCGTGAAGTTGGAACCGCGACTAACGACTAACTAGTCTAACGAAGGGAGGATCGACCTTGGTCTTCACGGTGATGAAGTCTGTTGAGGGCTACAAACTGCAAGAGGTACAGACATTCTCCATGATGAAGATCGACAGGGTTTCTCAAGTAAAACAACGGGCAAAAGGAAGAGCAAGGAAAAAATGGATTGAAGGCGTTACAGAGGCAATGTAATAAAATGACCGTACAACATTAGGAAACAGGAAACTAATTTACTTGTGTAGACATCACCAACACGTCTAGCAACAAATGACAGAAACATCAAGCACACCAGACTTGCACGTCTCTCCACAAGTTTCAGTCACATCAAGAGGGCCACACTTGCACTGGTGCCTGTGTGATAACTAACACTGACTCAACTATTAATCCTATTATAATTCTGTTGCTTCTGTATGTGAGAAATAAACTACCACTGCCGCAACTAATAACAACACAAGGAAACAGCCTCAAGTAACAACAACACATGCAAACATTGCCTTAACTAATAACACAATCAAACAAGGCCTCAACTAATAACACAAGCAAACACTGTCTCAAGAATAACACAAGCAAACACTGCCCTCAATTATTATAATTCTGTTGCTTCTGCGTGAGAAATAACAAATTATCACTGCCTCACTTATTATAATTTTGTCACTTCTGTATGTCGGAAAAAACAAAACTATCTCTAATATATCAGAACACATCAGCAGCAGAAAAGTATTTTAATGTTAATGAGAAAATACTGTATGATATATACATATGTATATCTCTCTTTTATTTTTGATATACATTTGTATGGAAATGTTAAAAAAACACAATGATGAAAACAATGATTTAGCGACACATGTTGTTTCAAATTTTGTTTTGTTACTGTAGTGTAATTATTGAGAAGTGGCTAGTCTGGCTAGAATACCAGATTCTCCTTCAGGAGACCAGCGTTTGAATCCTCAGTAAGGTGTGGATATTTTTTCTGTCAGGGGCAAAAAGAAAATCCTAACCTGCATAGTTCACGGCGACTGCACTAGCCAGTCGGCCTTAATTCCTCAGGCTCAAGACCTCCATGCCATACACCATACTTTGTAGGCAGTAAATGATAGTTTGACAGTGTAATAATTATCATGTAGGTTCTTTCAAAACCAAGAGATGATAAATGAAACTCACATTTAAGAAGACAGCATCAAGCAATTTTATAAGTTAACATTAGTAGAGGGTACTGAGAAAATTCTGGAGAAAAGACTACAACCTACAATAGAACCCAAGGAAAAACAAAGTATGCACAGATGCCATCTTTTCTCTTAGACAACTTACATAAAAATCAATCAAATTTAATTAAACACACTACTTAGCCTTTGTCGACCAAGAAAAGGCATTTAATAGAGTAGACAGAAACAAGCTGTAGAAAATCCTTAAATGATATGGAGTGAGTACACATCTAACAAACTTATGTAGAAGCTTATATAACAACAGTGAATGCATAGAAAGAACAAGCAGGGGACACCCAGAACCCTACACCTTTCCTATCAGCCCAGCACCAAAGTTCCATCCATACACGGACTATGTTGCACATTTCTTCTTCCCATCCACAAGCTCATACATCAGTGGGGTGTGCCAGACCAGTGCTGAAACTTTACGTCTGTGAAGAGAAATAATGGGATGCACCCAGGTCATAATTTAGGACTGTATATGTGGATTTTCAGATATCAATAGCAAACTTAAACTTGCCGAGAAATCATAAACAGCCAAAACATGCGTAGGTTGACTGAAATGTCCTGTAAAGGACATGCAACTGATTTTAATATATGGGTTAACTGAGATTAGGCCTAAGTCCGTCATGTTTTTTACACAGGTTTAAGGTATTTAATTGTCCACAGAATTCAGCCCAATGCCCACAGAGAAATCTCATACAGATGATTTCTGTGTAGAAAAGAACACTCCCTGAAACACGTAAAGAGCTTCAAGTACTTAGGAAGTATAATGTCATCAAATGGCAAATCCGAAGACGAGATTGAAAATAGATGCAATAAGGCAAACCAACCCATTCGACAAATAGCACCAATACTAAAGAACAAACACGTATCAGTAGATACTAAGAAAGCACTCTACAGGACAATCTTCCTACAAACTCTATGCTAACATGCTAAACCCGGACAATGATAGAAAAAGAGAAAATAAAAATTACAACGCAAATCATATTCCTGAGAAGATTACTCAATTTATCAAGAAGAGAGAAAATCAGAAATGATGAAATCACAACTAATGCGGGGGTTATACAGCGCTAGATTTAATTAGGAAACAGCAAGTTAAAGGTTCGGCTCTATAACTAGGCTACCAACTAATAGTATACCACGACAAGTAATGATGTACAGACCAAATGGAACCAGAAGAAGAGGCATACCTTGTAAACGATGGACAGAGGGAATAACAGAGCTCATGGGAATCTCGGTACATGAAGCCCATAAGCGGGCACTCTCCGGCTGTGTATGCTTCACCTCGAAACCGCAAGGTACAAGACGAGATGAGACTAAGGTAGTGTTGTTTTTTCATGATGAAATCATCACCTCAGTAAAAAAAGCAAACCTATTCACTCTTTCTGTGATCTTTGACAGTTCGTTCATATTCTGATCACATACTTACTTTGTGGTCAGCATGGCTGAATGGATAAGAGTGCATGTGCTTAAACTTCTGGTGTGCTGATGCTGAGCTAGTGGGTTCAATCCCTATACTGGTTAAGGCTAAAATGTTTACTTCTTGTCCTTGACTGGGGGACGTAAATTTTAAGTACCTCGGAAATCGGAGTGCATCCGACTGATGGCGAGAGACATTGTTAATAGGGAAAGTTAATACATGTGCAAAAGTCCAGTGACACTAAATTTAGTAGCATGTGTATAGACTACACTTAAGTTCAAAGTGAGTGAACGCAAATATATATTTATACATACATACATAACCACACACATTTACTCTGACTGCTTTAACAAATGCAATGAGGGAATGTGTTTTGCTCTCTACAGAAATAACACAAACATTTAGGACTAATCCCCTCTGCACTAACTCACTTTTCCGTCACAGACGGCTTATGCTTTAGCTAATTTATTAAGTGGCCTCTTTCACTAGGTTTGGTCTGTGTTATGTGTACACAATGTCTACATCAAGGTGACCACAGGTCTAATTGTCTTCTTCTTCTGACAGTCCATGCTATATGGTACTGGTGATCATGTCTGTTCACATCCTTCTGTTTCTTGTACTTCCAATCATTTCTAATAATGATGTACCTCCTTGCCAAGACGTCAAACTGTCCAGCTTCATGTTTCTTGGTCTTCCCCTGCCTCTCCTCCCCTTCAACTTTGCCCATGGTGATGACATACTCCAGTTTCTCCTTCTAATGTCATGCAAACAGAGTGGATTATCTTCTTCTGATGTGAGTAACCAGTTCTCTCTGTGAGTTAATTTCTTTTAAGATATCTTCATTGCTCTTTCTATCCGTTCACAATGTTCTCATAATTATTCTTCTATAAAACCACATCTACGCAGTTTGCACATAATCTCTCACCTGTCTGCTAATTGTCCACGCTTCAATTCCATAAATCAGGATTGCCTTAATATAACTCCTAAGACTCTATTTCTCAACTTGACTGACAAAGATAAACTGCAAACAGTCTTCATCTTGTAAAATGTTGCCTTTGCTTGATCTATTCAACATTTAACTTCCTTAATACATCTTCCAATGGCAGTTATTAAAATACTCAAATACTTAAACATATTGACTTGTTTTAGATTTGCTCCATTAACTTTGATGTTGCATTTGGGTATACAATTATTCTTTGTAATAACCATTACTCATGTTTTTCATTTATTCAGACTAAGTCCTTTGTTTTGACTTTCGGTTGCAATTATATCTATCATTTCTTTCCTTTTCAGCGATCAAAACCTTGTCATCAGCATAATGCAGGTTGTTTACATTATACACACCAACTGATATTTCTGGGGATCTTACTATTATTATTTCACCAAACAAATTAAACAGATCGGGTGAAGGTACACAAACCTGTATAACACCATCTTAAATATGTTAACAAGTTCCCAATTGGTTATCAATTCTTATGGCTGCTCGTTGTTGCCATTACATGCTCTTTATTATTCTCAGATCTTTTACCATCAATATTTACAATTTCCAACATAATAATTTGTTCATGTTTCACTTTGTGCAGTCAATTTCAATCATTATTTGTGTTAATGTTCTCAAGATATATATGGCGTCGTTTGTTCCTTCCACTAATCCACACTGCTCATCTCAAGTTTCTGGTTTTATTTTATCTTTTATTCTTCTATTTATAATTCACATTAGTTACACGACTGATTCAACTAATTGTACCATGCTCTCCACAATCCGATGCACCACATTTCTATGGTAGAGCTATGACAATAGAATTCAAGAGATCATCAGGTATATATCCACTGTTATAGATATAATTCAACAGTTTTGTTATCACTTCTATATCCAATTCACCAATAGCTTTAATTTCTTTAACAGTGAAGTTATATGGCCCATGGGATTGACCTTTCCTCTTGTGTTGTATAACATCTTCAACATCTACTTTCAATATTGGTGCTCCTTCACACTGATGGTAAATATATAATAATCAGGACTGGGTGGGTTAGTGGAACATTAGGCAAAAGAGAATTGTTAATATAAAGACTCAATCACCGGTGACATAAGGAATTAAAATATTTGTAACTGTAAGCAAAATGTAACAATGTGCAATTATTATATTAAGAAATGATAATAAGCACAACACAGCTCAAATACAAAATTAGCTTGTTGTTTCGTTTTGATTTTTCATAAATTTTGTTCTGTTAACTTGTTTTCTTTTGTTTTCTGAAAACTAAAGGTATTGCTGACAACTATTACAGCTTGAGAAATTTTTTAATGCGAGCCAGAGACGATCTCTTTTTCAGAGACAAACTAGAACTCTGACTGTCTACCGCACTGGAATCTAAGGAATGTTCTGGCGTCTCTCTCCCAGCACCAAGAGGAGTGCTGGCCATGTATGACACCGAGGGAAAGTCATAATCACTGAGCTGTTGTTGGTCCTCAGGTCTGGTTGCTTCTGAGTTCATGCCTGGTACTCTCAACATCTTTCTGTGTTCTTCCCTGTCTCTGCAGAGAAACAGAAGAAATGATATTGTAAATGTCCCAGTTGTAAATATCCAAATATTTTTTCCCCACTTCTTGCATTTGACTCACAAATCTAGAACAATGAGTGTCCAGTGGCTTCTTTCTCACCTTTTGCACCTGACACACACATCTAGGCTGTAGGACAGGTAACTGTCCAGGCTCTTCTGTCTGATCTCTTGCACACCAAGGATCTAGGACATGGAAAGACCCAGTTTTCTCACTGTTTGCACTTGCTCACTTTGAACTCAAGTGTAGTCCATACACACTATTTATTGTAGTGATGAACTGAAAAGTTTGCGTGTGGATTAGCTTTCCCTATTAACAGTGTCCCTCGCCATCAGGTGAACTCACTCTGACTCCAGAGGTATTTATAATTTACATCCCCAAGTCAAGGACGACAGGTCAACATTTTAGTCCAGCTGTCTGGTGTAGGGGTTGAACCGCTTACCTCGGCATCAGCACACCGGATGTTTAAGAACTTATGTTCTTACCCATTCGACCATGCTGACCTGTGAAAGACCCAATGACTGTCCTGTCTGTCTTTCTTATTTCTTGTATTTGATTCACATCGTAGACAATTTACTTTGTCCCTGGAAATTGAGACATGGAAACCAAGATGAGAAGGACTCAGGCCATCACCAAGAATCTATGTTGTCCCTGGAAATTGAGACATGGAAACCAAGATGAGAAGGACTCAGGCCATCACCAAGAATCTATGTTGTCCCTGGAAACTGAGACACGGGACTGCCAAGAAGATGAAGGACTCAGGCCATCACACAGAATCTATGTTGTCCCTGGAAACTGAGACACAGGACTGCCAAGAAGATGAAGGACTCAGGCCATCACACAGAACCTATGTTGTCCCTGGAAACTGAGACACGGGACTGACAAGAAGATGAAGGACTCAGGCCATCACACAGAATCTATGTTGTCCCTGGAAACTGAGACACACGACTGCCAAGAAGATGAAGGACTCAGGCCATCACATAGAATCTATGTACATTTCAGAACACTCTCAGGACTGGGGTATATTCAGATAACAGAGACAACGTTCTGGGCAGAATATGTAACACAGTGAGGATGACGATGAAAGCCTCACATAATTGAAAATTTAGGACAGAAATACAGGTACAATCATGATCATTATCAGGTACAAGTCCTTTGTACATTGCTCTCACCCACAGCCTGCTGCAAAGTCTCAATCCTTTCCCAGATCCCCTACCACATGTATAAGGTGTCTTTACTATCCTGTGTTGACCCTGATCTGATCTTAAAGGAACCTTGCCTTTCATTACTGTTGTTGCTGAACTACTGGCACAAGCACAAACACCTACATCTCTTCTAGTTCCTCTTATACCTTGTGATGTCGAGGTGAAGTATAAACATCGGGAGAGTGTCCGTTTATGGGCTTCATATATTGAGATTCCTATGGACTCTGTTATTCCCTCTGTCCATTGTTTACATGGTCGACCTCTTCTTCTGGTTCCATGTGGTCTGTATATCATTACTTGCTGTGATTACTGTCAGTTGATAGCCTAGTTATATGGCCGAACCATTTAACTTGCTGTTTTCTAATGAAATCTATAACCTCCACTTTAGTCTTGATTTCATTATTTCTGATTTTCTCTCTTCTTGGAGTATTATTTTCAGGAATGTTTATTTCCCCTTTTTCTACCATTGTTCAGGTTTGGCATTGGTAGCACTTGCATTGGTAGCATAGAGTTGGTAAAAGGACTGTGTTGTAGAGTGCTTGTTTAGTATCTACTTATACGTGTTTGTTCTTTAGTATTGGTGCCATTTACCCAATAAATTGGTTTGCCTCATTGTATCTATTATCGATCTCGTCTTCTGATTTGCCATTTGATATTATACTTCCTAGGTAGTTGAAGCTCTTTACTTGTTTCAGGGAGTGTTATTCATCTGTACGAGATTTCCCTGTGGGCATTGGGCTGGAGTCTGTGGACAATGAAATATCTAAAACCTGCGTAAAAATCATGACCAACCTAGGCCTGATCCCAGCTAATCTATATACTGAAATTAGTTGCATATCCTTTACAGGACGTTTCAATCAACCCCAGCATGTTTTGGCTGTTTGTGATTTCTCGGCAAAGTTTAAGTTTGCTATTGCTTTCTGATAATCCACATATAGTGCTAAACTATGACCTGGTTATATCCCATTAAGCCTCTTCACAGATGTAAAGTTTCAGCACTGGTCTGGCACACCCCACTAGTGTATGAGCTTGTGGAGGGGAAGAAGAAATCTGCAACATAGTCCATGTGTGGATGGAACTTTGGTGCCGAGTTGAGAAGAAAATCTCTACATCCACCTCACAGCGATACATGAAAGCCCTTTTCAGAGATCAAAATACCTAAACACAAATGCATCAGATTTAGGAGTTAAAACTCAGTATTCTAGAGGAATCTCCAACCAACCAACCATCCTAGTAAAACAAATTCATTATTTCTACTTTAAGGACATTTATATTACACCCATTTATCTGAGTATTAGTTCTATATAACCGAATATGGTAGATTTAACCAAATGTCCTTGAAGCTAATTACCTGTACTCAAGAGCTATGCCCATCAGTGCCTGTTCAACTTGTTTTTCTTCCCAGTCCATGCAAGTTGGGCTTAATGGGGTGTTTGACCTAAACCTGGAACTCTGTAATCAATGAAAAGATAATTGATAATGTGATTTCATGATCTACATATCATAACTATATTGTCACATTCTGTTGACAATAGTTAACTCTTTCTGCCCCAATCAAAGTACTATGCGTGATTGCCTATTCTTCATTTTCCAATCAACATGCCATATATTATTGCACTACTTTTATTTAGTCATGTCTTGATTTAGAAGGCTTTTACAAAATGACACTCTCATCAAGCCTCACGTTAATGCTTCTCGATGATGTGCTAGTTTTCTAGCCTCATGCACTCTCATACTCAAGGCTTCTGCAACGTCCTGTGTCTATCTTCATGCTGGTATACCCCAGCCCCTTCATCCAGCAACCAGGCCTTCCATCCCTGTTCTCTGCCAGCCCCTGTAACGTTTAATGTGGCCAAAGTATTCCAGTTTCTGAGACATGATGCTATTTACAATCCAGCTTTCTACGTTGTTCAGAACTTGTAAGTAAATAAGTCATTAATTAAAGGTCCCTTTCACATGTCTTAAGTCCACTGGGAACATGTGCTAGACCCATATCTTTAAGACCAATGACTGGTGTGGTCTGTATCATGCCGGCCGCCTTCACTTCCCAAGCATGTATTGGTACCCATCTTAGGCTGGGTTGCCCTCACAGCCCAGGTCAATATTTAATGCAGATTTGAACCCATGACCACCAGTTGAGCATCTAGCCACGACGCTACTGCTGGTCCCTCAGATCTTGTAGAATGTCTGTGTCATTCTTCCTCCTGCTCAGCAACACTCATATTGTTCCCCAGTAACATCTAACTTCAAAAGCCCCAATTTTTCTCCCTGGTGACAGCAAAATGGTCCCTATCCGCAAACAGGAAAAAATTTTGCTTTAATTTGTTTGCTGAAGATACGGAACAAATCTGACAAACTATGTGTGTACATATTTGACTCTGCCAAAGTGATATACTTGTGATTGTGTTGCTATAATCATTTCCCAATTTGACAGCTGCTGATCACTTCAGGAACATACAGAAACAAGTAGAAGGAAAACAAACGAGGACAAAATGATAAACAAGTAGCAGAATGAACAAACCTGCAGTCGAACCTTCTCTACCAGGTACGCCAAACCCTGGACACCAATCTCATCCTTCAGTCTTCTCAGCATCGTGTAGTCTGCCAGGACCTTCATTCCAAACTGGTGACTTAGGTAGCGCTCCACCTTGGCCAGGGCAAAGAATATTGCAATAGTGTGATGTGAATAGTTGGACAGAAAGAAGAATATTTTATGATTGCAATGTGAATAGTTGAACAGAAGGAAGTATTGTATTATTGCACTACAAATAGTTGGACAGAAGAATACTGAATTTGTGTAAATATTAATACAACACAAACATGCAATAAATTAAATAGAAAAAAGTAACTTGACTACAAAGGAAATTAAGATATTTAAACATACTAAACAAAAATATATGTTGAAAAAAATATTTCAAATAGAAAAAGCAAACAAAATTAGGAAATGTCATAGAAAAATATCAACAGAAGTATTACTTCATAAGACCAAACTAAAGGAAACTAGACGAACATAAGCTTTGTAAAAGAGAAAGTGTTAAGAAACTATCATTAGAGATACATGCAGGACTCAGACGGGATCAGTAAAAGGGAACCACACTTTTGAAACAATGTGGAGAGAAATTGATCAATACATTTTGGAATGTTACTCAATTTCGCCAAGATTTCATGGATTTCTTGCTGTCAACACTGTCCAAGAAATACAATCAATATATTCATCTTCCTTTATGAACAGATTACACTTTGCTAAAAAAAAAATGCATATTCAATTACACATGTATAATCAACTTTACAGATAACTTCATTATTTCATTTATTACCTTCTCATTGTTGGGAGCTGGGTGGTGCAGTGGCTAGCATGCTTGCCTACCGACCCAATGGTCATGGGTTTGAAACCCCATTGAGACACATTTAAAAAAGAAATTGGCCTAGACTCCCAGGGCGACCTAGCCTAAAATGGGTGCCAGAAAATGTCCTGGGAACCAAATATGTCATTCAATATTGCAAAATGTTTTTATAAAAATCATTTGTAATCCTTTGAACAAGATTGGCTAAATCAATGTTGTGTTCTGCTACATTTCTGTCAAACTTTGCATGGATTTCTATTAAATTTATTGCCATGTTAATATCAGCAATTGTTTACAGACATATCTGCATTTTATTGCTTGTTTACTATTCACATGAAAGAGACTAATACAAGTAGAACATGATATTGAACTACAAGAAAGAGTCAATATTCCTTGGTCATGTAATGAGAAGAGAAGTATTGGAAAATATTGTGATGACTGGAAAGACCTGCAGTTGAAGAGGCAGACCAAAAATAATGGCAGATAATCTTAAACTGTGTCATAAAGGAATAACGACAATAGAACTGATCTAAAGGTTTGTAGAGATACATGAACGACCGCACCATTTGGAATGATGATGACAATACTACTCAGGAAAGTAATATAATTCAATCAATCAATCATGTGCCATGCCGGAAAGCGTGGGCGGTCATGATTCGCCATTTCACTCGATCACCAGAGTCGTGGATCAGCTCAGTGTTCCTGTCTCGTCCATGCCATGTGGCCAAGCCATCCAGGTATTTTCCTCTCGGTCTGTTCCCTTCGATCTTGCCAGCTGTCACTAAGTTCTCCAGTCCATTTCTTCTCATAACATGTCCAAAACATTTTGACTGTCTACGTCTAATTTCTCTAATCAATCTACGATTTTCATTTGTCTCTTGTAGTACTTGGTCATTGGTTTTTCTATCTGTCCATAGTATTCTTTGCATTTTCCTCAGAAACCACATTTCTGCAGCCATCAGATGTTTTTCAGCTTGACTGCACATTGTCCAAGTCAAATATTCTTATATGGGTTAAACAATCTACTGTTCTGAGTAAAAATAATGAAACAGCAGCACATGCAGGATATCAGCATGTCACAAAGAAGAACAACAAAATGTAGATTAAGCTGTTTCATTTTAAAGCTAAGTTGAATCTGTTGCTTTCTATACTCTTCCTATTCTTCTTGGTCATGACCTGTCTGTAATTGTGTCATCAGAATGAAGCCCACTGTCCTCTCAAGGATACTCAGCCTTGCACTCTCTGGCTACCTACCTCCTTTGCATGGACTCCAGGTGTACCATCAACAAGGATATGCTCCGGTCGATAACTGAAGCGTTTCTCTTCTATTTCTTCAATCAGATCCTCACTATGTCCTGCCTTTTCCAGACGCCGCACCAGGTTTCTTAATCAGAAAACATATACATTCAATGTGAAATGAGTGCTCTGCATGCATTCTTACTACACATTACAATAACCTGTATTAGTAAAGACCAGCAGTAGGGACTGAGATTTGTGACATACATCACATTTCTTTCTATCAATTTTGTTTTAAAGTGTTTTCTGTAATTCTACTTTCTTCTGGCTGCCACTCATATATTTTTCTCCGAACTCACTATGGCCTTTATGTACAGTTGTTAAATTAGGATTCAGTTCTAGTGGTTTTGGTAATCCATATCCACTTTCTTGCATTAATGTTTGCATGTGTCTGTTGTTGGTTACGACAAATAAGATTTAACAGGGTAAAGACAACATTTATTCATTAAAGCATATGTAAAAAGGGATTCTTTTAAATGTACAGACACTGAAAGTTATTTTTTAAGATTGCAGCTTGACATCAAAAGAAATTGTTAAGATTGGTTGTATCAGACAATGTAAAAAGGTATTAAGACTGATGTTAAAGACACAGTAAGGTCATTATCATGAGTAACGTAACCTACACGAGAATCGGTAGCTGTTCTCACCGCGTTGGTAACTTACGGGGTATGTGAGCCGGTTGCTCAGAAAGCAAAGGCAAACTACTGAGCGTAATCTTGCTAGTACATCAACAGCAGTTGAAAAATGCTGATGTTGACTGCAATGTCCTGTAAGGGATATAAAAAATAAGGTCACTATTGCCGGTCTCTGTGGCCTAAAGGCTTGCGAATGCGATTCATGAGCCGCTTACCACGCATTCAAAACACAGCGGTGGCTGATTTGGCAGCAGACCATGTCGCGCTGGGGTAATAACGTGTTGGTATGGGAGCTGGTCGTTCAGAAAGCAATGGCAAACTACTTAACGTAAAACTTGCCAAGACATCAACAACAGCAGTAAAATGGTGGTGTTGACAACGATGTCCTGTAAATATGATATGCAAAAAAAAAAAGAGGTCATTAATAAGAATTTTGTGTGTGCATATATTATTTACAGGACATCGATGTCAACATCAGCACTGCTGTTGTTGATGTCTTGGCAAGTTTACCTTCAGTAGTTTGTCATTGCTTTCTGAACGACTGGTTCCCATACCATCACGTTAAAACCAGCATGACACGGTCTGCTGCCAATTCCGTCACAGCTGTGTTCCGAACGCAGGTAAGCGGTCTCACGAATCACGTCCGCAAGACCTTAGCCATGGAGATCGGCATTATAAAGATTGGTCATTAAAAATACAGAAAGTTTATTACCAATGGTTGTGCGAGACACAACACTAAGTTACTAATTAAAACTGATATGAAAGGGGTAAGACGTTATTAATTATAACTATTGTTAAAGTAATTTCTAGAAGTTATTAATTAAGATTGATGTTAAAAGCACTACAATGTCATTAACACTGACTGTTAAGAGCAAAGAAACAACTATTAAGAGTGACATTGAAGACACCATATAAAATTAATAATTGTTGCTTTAAATACTGAAAGAAGTTATTAAATTTAGTCATTAAAGACACTAACATAATGTATATCATTAATTTTTCTATCTAATCTTTTTTCAGTGTATTTACAATAATAAAGTTAGAAACCAAACAGTTTTAATAGTTTTCATTAAAAAACTCAAGATGAAGTCCGCAAATTTTTTTTTTCTAAATGTAAACCTGATTTGATAACAAATGTAAACATGATTTTGAGAACCAAATGGAGCTGTCGTAATTTGGATTCAAGCTTGAGCTGAGTTAAGATGACAATATATATCACCATCACATGCCTTGTTAAATGGCACAGTTATTCAGCCTCTCTAGTATCTTAGGTCCTTGGTGTTCAAGATCAATCCTAGTGATGATATTCCTCAACACCACCGTCTTAGACCAGTGGTTCTCAACCTTTTTTGGCTCGTGCCCCCCTTCACCATATTTTCAGAATGTCATTCCCCCCCCTTTCATATTTCCTATCTAAAAATCCCCCACCCCTACACAGTATACGTAAAAATGGAAGGTAAATTTAATAGCATATACTAAAGCAAGTCTAGACATCTACATAAAAAATGATTTGTGAGTCTACTTACTTTATATAATGAATTTTAGAAGGATGAGACGTACATAACTGTAACGTATGAAGGGAAAAACAATATCAAGTAATCGGTTCTTGTATTAACGCGATCTTGAAATGGTCTTCATTCCCCCCCTCCCCCTGGAAACCCTAAAATTCCCCCCTGGGGGAGGGGGGGGGGGAAATTCCCCACCCGTTGAGAACCACTGTCTTAGACCATCCAGCATCATTTCTCTCGGTCTGCCTCTATCTCATTTACCAATTAACTTTCCATTTGTCCAACACCTCTTTTCTCATTATATGACCAAAGAATACTGTTTGCCTCTTTCACATAGCTGAATATAATCTCCTTATATCAGCTTCTTCCATGCAATCACTGTAAGTTATGCTGGCTGTCAGAGGTATTTGAAACATTTGTCTCTATTAGATGATATATCAATTAAAATCATCTTGGCGAATAACATGTGGTGAAGCTGTCAAAAACCATCCTGCCCCTGGAAGGCAAACCTGGTCAACAAATGTTGAGAAGTTTTGAATATGTTGGTCAAAAGGAACAATTATCGCAGTCCTGCTGTAAACAAACACAATGCAATTACATCAAAAACACAAAAAAAATAAGACAAACAAAGAAGAAGAAGCAGCTGCCTGCCTTGTGCTATGAAGGTCATGGGATTGTTTTTCAGACTCCATCGTTCGGCTCACAAGTATAATTTTTTTCGGAGACCCCTGGGAGTCATTGCTGCAGCTATGGAGTTTGTGCTCTGTGCAATGTTTTTGGCAACCTGCTTTGCAGAAAGGAAACCATGCCACATGGGATAGAACCTGATGCTATGAAGTTGATGCGGTTGCCTTTAACTCTCTCTCCCCCACTTTCAACATAATAATGTCAATAAACCTATTCACTACACAATGATCACAAGTATAACCACCACAAAAGTTACTTCAAGTAGGCAATGCGGTTCTTGATTTCCTTACTCCTGGTCGAGTAGAACAGTTTTGTATGCATTTCTTCATCATACCACAGTTTTTGATTTCGCAGCTGTCAAATAAAATATATCATAGTTATACTCTCAGCCCTCAATCTATACTAGTCTGCACACGTATCTTCTCTCTCAGTCCCTCTAAGACTATGACTGTATGTAAATACAACATATTTCATTCAGAAGGAACATAAGTAGAAACAACAAGTTAAGTGTAGCCAGAAGTGAGAACACTGAATTGTTTTATTCTGCCTGTTATCCCTGTGACATGATACATCTAGATGGCTATGAAAACATCTTGTTCACTACAGTAGTGCTGATGTACAAACTGAATTCTCATCTAAGTATAGCATCCTAATGGTAAATAATGATGTTTGCGATGCCACTGATGATGTCGGCGATAAAAATACCCAGCAGTATTAGGGCGGGCAATTATTACCACATTATATATTGAAGTTGACGTTGCATTTTGCTCCTCCCCATCTTTGATCCATTATCTATAAAGTCAGTGTGACCGGGGATATAATTTTAACTTTACCACCGAGGGTAAAATGCGACATGCAATTAGTACTACAGTACCGGATGTAGAAACTATCAACTTCCACCCATATCACAAACGAACAAAGCACACATGAAGACAGATGGATTTATGAATCAGGTCCAATCCTGGCTAGATCAACCATTAGGAGCCTACTTCTGCGCAAGACAGAGGGAGCCTTGTAGTTGCTATTGCCTACACCAGAAACTGGTGACAATTACAGAGAAGCTGATTTGCTATCTAGTGGAGAGTGAAAGCAGAATCCGGAGTAGCATTGAGTACCTGATTGTATTTCGACTCACATACCAAAACAGGAGGACTAAGTTCACCTCTAGCCCTAGATGGGATCAAAACACCCCAGGTGACTCTGTATCAGCCTATCATCTACGAGAGTCTGTGCCTGCATCTGTATGTATGTATGATGACATCTCAACATAGACAGGCACTGTAGTTAATTTCATTGTCATATTATCACAAGTTTGTTTGGTTCTAGTTTACTGGTTTAACTAAGAATCTTTTTATCTTAATTTTTTTGTAGTAAAAAGATAGATTTGTTTCATAACTGCACTCTATTCTTGATTCTCTGAAAGAAAGGAGCGCGAATGAGTGTGCGTGAAAGTGTAGTATTTAACAGGGGATACCGTTATCAGTTGGGGTATCGTCAATACACTCCAGACAGGTCTGCAGGTGCTCAGATCCTCCCCCATCAGTGTCCGGTGGCTAATAGTGCCAGTTCTGTGTAGGTTGACGAGGCTCCTCATTTCCCAATGTACCTCTTGTGTCTGGCCGTACTCCCAAGTCTCTCATCCTGGACAATGATATGGATTCACTGACGTCAAAGTCCTCTGTTCTCGACATCCCTTTAAGGATGTTAATAACATCGGCGCGATCCATGGGCTGGCCCTCTACAGTGGGTGCAGAGCCAGCCGTTTACCAGCTCGTTCATTTCCCTTGACTCCCGCATGTCCCGGGACGAAGAAGGTGACCTTACGGACAACGGACTTCCGCAGCGAATCAGTCCACTGTCTATGTACATATCCTGCATCGACCCTCTGAATCATGCTCACTGAATCACTTAGTACACACACGTTGGTATAATGCTGTGATTCTAGCTATATGAAAGCCTGTGTTACTGCCATCACCTCCATCGTTATGCTGCTCGTGGTCACGGAGTGTGCGCACTGGATTCTTGAACGGTTTGTTTGGCCCGCTGAAAGGGCTGTGAATGCCCACACACTTCTCTGCTGCTTTACAACAAATCCATCTGTATAGATAAGCACTTCAGGGTTGTCAGAGTGTTCATTGATGAGCACGTTGACCTCTGCATTGACAGCAGCAGGGTTCTGTTCTCTGCACCGTCTGTCAAGTGTGATAATACAGAAGGTGCACTTAAAAGCTGGAGGCACAGGCACCCATTCCTTGCCAGGGTTGATACGGGTAGGACTGCAGACCTGTCTGATGACATCTTCCGCCCGACCCATCCATGATTTGCCCCTCTTTAGCCTGTCGCCCTTTTCTCTGTATATATCTTCATGCAAAGGGTGCTGCTCATCTGCACTTATTTTTAAGTATGCACGAGCTCTCCAGATCTTGATCCTGTGATTCATGGTCGGGAAGTCAAGGAGGTATCTCACTGCCGGGGTTGATACTGGTAGGACTAGGGGTTACAATTTCTGATAAAGCACCTGGCCAGATAAACTAGACACTCATGTTAGGTCTTCCTACATACACGAGTGTTCTTCACTTTCTGTCTCCCAAGTGAATCCCAGTCTCTTCTACTGAGACCATCCTTTTAAGACACCATTCTTAAAGCAAGCTACAATGTAAAGAGACTGTCAGCTAACTCTTGGGTAGAGTTTTCTGCCTATTTGAAACACTCTCGAGGCCTGTGACGATCCCCCAATATGGTATAGACCGCTAGCCAACTCATGTCCATCCGTCTATATTTTGCAGCTCCCCTCATGTCCTTGCCAATACTGTTTATCACTATCTCTAATTCTCTTTCTACCTCTCCTACTAGGCCATCTAAATATTATGTTTATACACCCTTATTTTCATTATAACATTCTGTGTAATTTTTAATCATCTCTAACTTTAGTAGCTCTGCTATGAATTTTTTTTTTCTATTTTGTTAAAGAAAAAAGGTTGTGAGTCTTATGCATGCTCTGTTTTCATTCCCTTCTTCCATCATTTCTATAAATGTTTTGTTCCACATGTCTTTAACCTGCTGGCAGCAGCAGTCTTCAGTACTCACCTCATCTACTAGCTTGTGCGCATCTCTGAACTATTTAGAGACAGTAATCATAAATGAGCCGGCTTCATGGCTTAGAGGTTAGCGACTTTTCTCCGTAATCTCGTAGGTAACGTGATGACGGTGAGAATCAGCAGTGGTTCGAATCGCATCGGTGACTTGCGGGGTATGTGAGCCGGCCACTCAGAAAGTAATGGCAAACTAATGAGCGTAATCTTGCTAAGAAATCAACATACAGCTGAAAGATGCTGGTGTTGACAGCGATGTCCTGTAAAGGATATGCAAAAAAAAAAAATCATAAATGATTTCTTAGTTGTTTGATTTCTGAGACATCCTACATTGTATTCATTTCCATGTTTATAAGATGTCATTTATTTTTTGAGTTTCAACTTAATTTTACTTATCAGCATTTGGTGACCTAAATCTACATCAGCAACTCTAAACCTTTTATGTCATGTAGAAATTATCTAAATTTTGTCTTAAAATAGACATGATCAATTTAATTTTATTTGTTTAGTGTGGTGATATACACATTGCCTTATGAATTCTTTTATGTGGAAACATACTCCCAGCTATGACATATTGATTGAATATGCTAAAGTCGGTGAATAATCCTCCATTTTCGTTCATTACCCTAATTCTTTGTTTCCCCATGATCTCTTCCTTACCCATGTTATCTGATCTTATCTTGATATTCAGCACAACTAAATTTTGATATTGCCATTGCTTTGATTACTTATAGTACTTTGAAGATGTTTTGATTGTTTGTTCGTTTGCTCACCTTGAACTCAAGCATAGTCCACATTGGACTGATTGTTATGTGTGGGCCAGCTTTCCCTATTAACAGTGTCCCCACCTTCAGAGAAACCCACTCTGACTTCTGAGGTAGTTGTATTTTATGTCTCCAAGTCAAGGACGAGAATTCAAGATTTAAGTCCACTTGACCAGTCGGTGTCTTTATCATTTGTTGGTGCACAACACTGGATAACATTCATATTTACTTTCTTGTTCTGTTTGTGTGTGTGTGTGGTCCTAAATATTGCTATTATTCTAGAACTCAGTGCTTTCTACTCTAATAGGGCTTTCTCAGCCTGTTTAGATGGATTAAATACTTCACTGTACTTTCATGTTGCCTGGCTGAGTTATTCTGTTATGTTTCTTTCCTTTTCTTTAGATTTATTCATGGTTGGAGAGATGCTGCATGTAAAGTTTCTATGGGATGTGGTAACCAGCACACTAACCTTCCTTAGTGGCCTCTTAAGACATACATGATATAAGTTACAATGTTACTATTCCTTGCTTGTCTTAAGGGCCTTGTAACACACAGATGAAGATAATTATTATGTTTTGCTGTTCACAAAATGTGTATAATCATACAATCTACATTACTAGTAAGTTCAACAAATAGGATACTTTTATTGGAAGATTTGAAGCACATGGTTACAATAAACTAGCAATTTACAAATAAACTTACTGTCTCCCTAATCTCATAAACTTGCTGTTCCAGTAACTTCATTTCCTTAGGATCTAGAGGGAGTGTGCAAAGCTGCTCCCCAATGTCTGAAATATGGACCAATGATTTACACTCTATGATGTGTGTCATTACCTTTGAAACAAAGTACTAGAACAGTTTACTTAATAAATTCAAGATCATATGATCTTGTACTAAGCACAAACTTCATAAATGAATCTCATATCACTAAATGCAATTAATTTGCAACAAGAAAAAGAGTGTACAGGTGTTACATAGAACCTGTACTTTTGTATGGGTGTGAAGCATGGACAATGAGTAGACAAGCTGAAAAACATCTGATGGCTGTATAAATGTGGTTTCTGGGGAACATGCAAAGAATAACATGGACGGACAGAAAAACCAATGACCAAGTCTTACAAGAAACATATGAAAATCGTAAACTTATTAGAGAAACTAAACGTAGACAGTCACAGATTTTGGCACTCTTCCGATTGACGGGTCTAAATAGTTCCGCAGTGAATAAGTCAGGGGTTAAGGGTTAGGGTTAGTGTTAAACTAACACTGACCCTAACAGTTAACCCTAACTTATTCACTGCGGAACTATTTAGACCCATCAATCGGAAGAGTGCCCAGATTTTGGTGTGAACTGGCAAGACTGAAGGGAAAAGAACAAGGAAAAGTAAATACCTGGATGGCTTGGCCATGTGATATTGTCAAGACAAGAACACTGAGCTGATCCACGACTCTGGTGACTGCGTGAGATGGTGAAACATGTCTGCCTACGTTTATCAGCATGGCACATTTTTTTGGGGCGCTTGCTCACTTTGAACTCAAGCGTAGTCCATATACACTATTTTTATAGTAGTGATGGACTGAATCTTGCGTGTGGGTTAACTTTCCTTATTAATAGTGTCTCTCGCGATCAGGCAAACCCATTCCAACTTCAGAGGTACTTGTAATTAATGTCCCCAAGTCAAGGATAACAGGTCAACATTTTAGTCCAGCTGTCTGGTGTAGGGGATGAACCGCTAACCTCGGCATGAGCATACCGGATGTTTAAGAACACCGTTCTTATCCATTCGTCCATGCGGACCTGTAGCATGGCACATGATGATGATGATCACATCCCTCACAAGGTGAAGGTAGTACCATGGCAGGAGTGTCAAGTGTTAAGCCTTCACTTATTCTAGGCCGCCACATAATGAGGTGTCTACTGTCTCTGGGCCTGTTTAGCTGATAAGCAGAAAGCATTTTCAGAGTTGTTGAAGCTATTCCAGGATCAAGCATCGGAGGACTAAACGTTAACAATCTTGTAAATCATTTCTCTCATTCTGCATCTACTTCTTCGATCATTAATCTTTCCAGTAGTCACGTTTTCCAATTCTTTTCTCACAAGACCAAAGAATATTGTCTGTCTCTTTCTTATAGCTATGTAATGGTCTTCTTTCAATATTCTCTTCAAATCAAACATTTTAGTTACTCTGACAGATAACATTTGTCTCACAAACCAGATCTCTGTTGCCTCCAAAATATTTCTAATTTGTTCATTAACATTCCAAGATTTATTGCCATACAGCAGAACAGGTTCGACAAAACATTTCAATACTCTCTAAAATTCAATGAAAGTGATTTATAATATAAAATACTGTTCATCTTCTAAAATGCAGATTGTGCTTGGCCTAGTTCTGTGTGTATCTCTATCACGCATATTCCATCTCATGTTATGATTTCCCCCAAATATTTCAAACTATTGATTTGGTTTAGCACTTTTCCTTTCTACTGTTATATCTTCTTGTGGTGTTATCATTTTCTTTTACATAATCTTTGTTTTTTTGTTTTGTTTTCTTGATACCCAACAATATGGTGTAAAAACAGTTGACATTCATATAAATAATGAGAGATTGGAACAGGTATTAAGCTACATGCACCTAGGCCAAACAATGACAGAAGATGGCACATGCAACACAGAAAATACAAACAGAATTGGAATGGCAAAGTGCACATTCAACAACTTGAAACACACTTCTCTCTAACAAATATTACAGAACTGAAGCTGAGGCCCATCAAATGCTATTTATATGCAATGCTCCCAGATGGGGTGAAAAAGAGAGTTTGACTAATAAAGATGGAGAATAAAACTTTTCAATTATGAGTCTTCAGAAGACTGAAATTAGTTATTTTTTTTTTATGAACAAAAAAAAAAAAAAAGACAAGAATGTTCCAGAACAACCGAATATAAAACTTGCACTTTTGAAGGAAATAAAATTAGGAAAGTAAAGGTACTTTGGCTACATGAAATGGCATAACAAATATACACAATGAAAAGTTAAAGGCAAAAGAGCCAGAGGGTGTCAACAGATATAAATGGACAAGCAGCAATAAGACATGGCCAGGATATAACCTAGAGGAATGTACAGCAATGGATGAGATTAGCAGGTGTTGAGGATCCATTATCATCAGCTTTCACTGAGGAGCCAGCATGGTTGATAATGCTGAATAACAACATTATTTACTAACCTAAATCTATGCAGTCCCATTGGCTCCGTTCAGCCCTGGCCTCATCTGTCATGTCCTTGAGATGAAACATATCCTGGGCGCAGTGCTCAGCCAGCGTGTTGTGAAAGTTCTGGACAGATGATACACAATCTCCCAGTCAGGGTTGGGATATAGGATGTGTTGTATAACAACAAAATATACAGTGAATAGTAAGTTTAACTACAAATTACTTAATAAAGGCTGAAATAGCAAGAAAAACCTCACATCCTCTTGCAGTGCCACACGTTTGAAGTGTGAATAAAGGATTCTTTCCCAAACCTGGTGGTTTATTGGTATATGGTGCTAGTCCAATATTTATACAGACCAATCGGTACTCAATGGGTGATGTGGTAAGCATGAGGGCTATTCCAAAATCAACCACTGATTGGATGGCAAACATAAACCTTACAGCTCGGACTCGGCACCAAGCGATAATCATCTCTTCGGCAAGATCAAGGTCTGACTGGCTACCCAGCACTTCAACACTACTGAGGAGTTCATGAATGGAGTCAACAAGTGACTAAGTACCCTGGCTGTGCCGTTCCTTGACGAGGGGTTACAAAAACTTGTGCCACGGTTCAACAAGTGCTTGCATTTGTGTGGTGACTACATGGAAATGCAGTGATATATACAACTTTTAAATGTATTTAGATATTATTGTCAGTTTGTTTAAATCTGTACCAACCAATCAGAGGTAGATTTTGGAACAGTCCTCATATCATGCTTATGGCTTCACTTGCCAGAACATCTCCTGGTACCAATATTAGGCTGGGTTGACCTGGAAGCCTGGATCAGTTAAACAAGTTCCCACATTGAGGAGAATGTGAATACATAACCACCGGACCAGCAGACAAGCATGTGGCTACTGCTACCACTTCTCCCCTGTGTAGTGCAAGTCATTGCTTGATAATGTCAATAAAGATCAATTCTAGTTACTGAGGCAGATATGTCTTGTGGAAAAACCATCACATTTACAACTGACCAACCCATCTAAAATATACACAACAACAGTATGGAACATTGAAATATAATGGACAAGGAGTAAGTAAACCAATGTTGATCTGGTGACTGAATGTGTTTGCTAGTTGATCCTTTAGGGCTCAGTGGTTGTATAGTTATACAGCACTTTCTCAATTGTTTCCCTGTAGATCATGATCAAGTGCCATCTTTGTATTGAAGGTCGGCTATTATGAGTCTCATTTGTTAAAGCATCTTTCCTTTCATTGACATTTTTTAAAAAATTGGCTTGGTACTGTTTTTGTTGATTATCAGTTTGTTTTATTTACATGCCTAAACCATTATTTAATTATCTAATTTTGGACCTTGGTTTACTAATACTTGGAGATCCTTTTCTGTTTCAACCAACAAAATTGTTTTGGCTGCATATGTTTACTGATATTTCTCAAATGATGAATCCTGGCCTTCAATCTCTGTTTGAATGTTGTCTCTGTATACACACTGTACATGGGGGTAACGCATCCTTGTTTCACACTCTAGTTTATCTATAAGAGATGGCATTCACTTTCCTGATCATTCCCAGTATAAGTTTACTATTAATCTTCTAGTTTCGCTATCAAGAACTGTTTCATTAAGGCATTCAATTAATTTTTAGTGTTTAACCCTTTACAAGGCATAGCGTCCGATTCCGGCCGATGCCATAAAACGCGCTTAGCGTCCGATCCCGGCCGATACTATTATGCATTGTAAAATCGCGATCTCTCGGCGTTCCGACACTTCCGACGACTACTTTCGCTTTCGCCGACAGCTTGACAACATGGCCGCCATTTGTAAACGCGATAGTATGAATGTGAACGGACTTTTAAGGACAATTTTTGATAGTTTTCGGGATTTTTACGCTGTTTTTCAAAATGGATTTCGGCGATTCTTCAAGTGATAGCCGAGATTTCGCTAGGTTCATTTTAAATGACATTAAAGGGCACGAAGTTGACTATTAATCGGAGCTAGATATCAGTGCAAAGCGTTACTTTGCATTAGCAGTCTGAGTCGGACTTTAAAGAAAGTGATTATGATTCTGAAAATGTGTTTGTAAATTGCCGTATAGATGACGGAAAATCACAAGCAACATGCCGTATTTCGTAAATATTTGTGTTCATATATGGATTACCGACAACAATCACGTGAGTAACATATTCTACATGCTTTTCCCTTCCTTGTGTTGTTTATTTAACTAAAATCGGTTGACTAACACCTTATTTGTGATGTTTTTACTACCGCAACCCGAAATTTTACCGAACCTGAAAAAATCTTGCCCGTTCAGGGCTAGAAAATGGACAAGCGTCTGCCCTGTAAAGGGTTAACTCGATCAAATGTGCTGTTATACTCTAAGAAACACAGATAAATACTTTTATGAGCCTCTAAATATTTATTTGCCTGTATTCTCAAACAAATATTACTTATTTCCCAGTTTTCTTTTGATAACTAAACTGTTCGCCTGAAACTTCTAAATCTTTTTCATTTTGTATTCTCCCATGTGATCCAGAGTTGTATTTTCAGTGTTTGGATCATACAACTGATTGTATTCTAAAATCTTGGCTTTCAGCTGCTCTTGATGTTTTGGGCTGTGTTATGAATGTTAATACTTCGTGACTCATAGTAGCAATGTCAGTTACCGATCTTTTTGAGTATGGGGGGAGAAAGGTGGGAGTGTTTTTCTCAGAATATTTTTAGCGACCATCCAGTTCCGGTTTTTACCATGTCTGATTTGATTTAATGTATTTGAAAACCACATGTCACATATTGGGAGAAACAACTCTAATAAATGCTACTGTGGTCTGTCTGCTAGGCTGCAAGCGACTGTTGCTTAGAACTTTCTTCTCTTGAATTTATTTAAGTTTTTTCACAAAGGGTAAGCTAATTTTTCTTACAACTCCTATATTTTAAATCTACCTTGATTTATTTGTTGCATTATTGAATTCTGCATTCAATTTTACATATATGTGAAGAGTTTCAACAATACTCGCTTTCAATAGCTTTCAGGAAAAAATGTTTAGCACAACCATGAAAATGAGATATGGCAGTATAACACTAAATTCAAAATGGCGGCACCCATACAATAGTACTATACTATAGTGGACCTGTATTTATTTATAATTAGAACTGGTAATTTAACTACTAAAGTTAAACAGAATACAAGTTTCATTTGTGGCAGTAATTTATCTGTGTACTTGTATAATTAAATAAACCACAGTAATAGAAAGCAAAAATTTAATGTTCTTAGCTCACTTTTTACTATGCCGCGATCAGCTGTGTTAATTTTACTAAGATTTCTTTGCACTTCCTGGTTGTAGATCACAACACAAAAATATTAATAACTCCGCTTAGAATTGACCTTCAGTCTTTATTGAGATACTGTTGGATTCATCTTGTCATCCAACTGTGATGGTTTCATAAGTAAAATCTCAATTTTTAAATATTGTCTATATATGCAAATTATAGTATGAAATCTGTATTATATTGCAGGCTAAATCAAATCTACGAGTCACGGCAGACAAAGGAACACACCTAGCATACAGCCCTGGACACAGTTAAAAGTTATAGGCTGATAAGAGGAAAATCATAGATGGCTCATGTAGAGAAGTATGCAGGCTTGAGAACACTGGGTCAGAATGTCTGAAGAAAAGTCAGACCTATGAGGGTCATAACCACCCTGGGCTGGGAGTGCAGGGATTGGCCGGCAGACTGCACTAAATGGGAGATGCAACGTTTGATTCATGACAATTTGCACCCAGGTAATGTAATCATCTACATGGAAGTGCCTGGAGGTTCATAGTGAAGGTTAATAGAAGGTGTTTAGTAAAGAAAGTCTGGCATTTGATACAGCATCCAGTCTAAGGATGATAATAGTGGTATTTTGATTGCTAAAGAAAAAAACAGGACACACATGCCGTGATTGTAACACTCACAGAGCATGTAGAGAAAGGTGATAACATGCATGCTTTGTATAGAGTGGCATGCTTCTATTCAAGAATCAAAGATAGGGAGCATCTGTTGGATCTTTTCCCCAGGATGTGCTGGTATGGTGGGAAATGAGCAGGCAGACAGAATGACTGGGTTTGTAGTTGGTTGGTGTATTGGTGCATGATAAGACAGATGTGGTCAAGACCCTTTGAGATCAGCTGTATAGTGTTGATGATCAGATAAAGCATCATAGCCTGGAGATAATGGCACAGCCAGGGGGTGTTCAAAGGATTTGACCAACAATCAGTGCTTCGAGGAAATGTTGGACAGACACATAATCAGACAACAACTGTTACCATTAGTATTGGGATTCTTGTCTGGCTACTGAAGATGAGGATGGAGCATGTTTGAGAATGTCCCAAGTGCTGTCATGTTGGTTCTTGACTCAGCTAATTGAAACTCTGTACTATATACCACTGCATTGTAACTCCAATTAATTCTGATTACCCCAGGATTTTTATGTGGGTTTATATCACCTTCTAGATATGTTTTCGCACATGGGACACTATTTCTAAATAATTTTTCTGATCATTGTAAAATCAATATGATTTTGGCTGGTATCTCTAAGGCCTTTCCAAGTATACTACAGCCTTCTTGAATTTTGTTTCAAAATGTGTTATAAATGACCAGCTCATGAGTAGAAAGAGCCGGTTACCATGGATGGAATCTGTCTAGAGGACACAAACCTGACACAAATGCATGTTAAATATCCATATGATCCATATTAATGATAGTTAGTTAGTTAACAGATCATCCTCATTGCACATCGAACCATTCAGTCCATAAGTGCTCGGATCCCTTCCTCAGTAAATCCCGCAGCCTGTAGCGCCTAACAACACCGGTTCTGTGTTGGATTATTAATCTTCTTTGGCTTACTGCGTAGTGTTCTTGTTTGGCCACACCTCTTTTAATTTCCTGTTCTCACAACCTGACTATAGTTGTAGATTCACAGTCATCACTTGGTTCTTACGAACAACTTACTTCTTGTAAAGCATTCAGAATGTATTAATAATAAAGGGAATTTAACTGTTTCTTTGCATTTCCTGGCAATGAGGAAAGATATATGATAGACTCACCTCTATAATTCTCTTTTTCTCATACTTCTCATCTAGAACAATCGCTATCTGTGACAGCTTTTTCTTGGCAGGCCTCAGTTCTTTTTCCAGCATAGCTATACAGAGTAACAATATATGCATCATGTACACAAACAAATTACAAATATGAACATTTTGTTAAGATAAAATGTTAAATAGTTTAAAGAAGTAAACATTTTAACAACACTGTATTCCTGAATAACAACACCAATATTTGTGCCATGGTTGAGCATAAAATTGGCATGAATATGTGACAGGAGAACTATATAGAGTTGCTGGGGGGGGGGGGGGGGTGTATGAGTGTGTGGCGTGGGTGTGTGTGTCTGTGGGGTGGGGGGGGGGGGGTTCAGAGAGAGGGGAAGGATAGGACAGCAATAGAACTCCATCAAGGTCAGTCATTGTTGCTCTACACTCACCTAGTTAGTATGCATAAGATCATAATTCTTACCTCCAACATCCAACAACTTCAGTCTTGAACAACAATGGCCTTAGAATTAGGTGCCTCAATCTATTTCAAAATTCAATTTTCCATGCGATCATATATTACATTTCAATCCACTCATGTGCCATAGAAAATTCTTCCACATGCTACAGGTTGCCAATGCCTGTAATATACTATATATCAAATGCTGTAATATACAGTATGCTGTATTATACTTTATATTAGGTACTATCAATCAATCATGTGCCATGCTGGAAAGCGTGGGCGGTCATGACTCGCCATTTCACTCGATCACCAGTGTCGTGGATCAGCTCAGTGTTCCTGTCTCGTCCATGCCATGTGGCCAAGCCATCCAGGTATTTTCCTCTCGGTCTTCCTCTTGATCTGTTCCCCTTGATCTTGCCAGTTGTCACTAAGTTCTCCAACCCATTTCTTCTCATAACATGTCCAAAAAATTTTGACTGTCTACGTCTAATTTCTCTAATCAGTCTACGATGTTCATTTGTCTCCTGTAGTACTTGGTCATTGGTTTTTCTGTCTGTCCATGGTATTCTTTGCATTTTCCTCAGAAACCACATTTCTGCAGCCATCAGATGCTCTTCAGCTTGACTGTTCATTGTCCAAGTTTCACATCCATACAAAAGAACAGGCTCTATGTATCCCCTCAACACTCTTTTTCTCGTTTCAATTGACATCTTTTTATTGGTCAGAATGTTTTTCATCTTGCTAAAGGCTACTTTCGCCATGGCGATTCTTGTTCTAATCTCTTCAAGGCATCTCCCATCAGATGTTATAACTGTTCCAAGATAATTGTACCGATTCACTTGTTGAAGAATATTTCCATTTACTCGTATATTACATTGTGGCACTTCTTCCTTCCTACTGACGATCATAACCTGAGTCTTTTTACAATTTAATTCTAACCCCAGCTGCTCACTGTATACAACAACCTCATCTACTAATTCTTGCAGGTCCTGCGCATTGTCTGCAATTAATACTGTATCATCTGCATATCTAATGTTATTGATGTTTCATCCTCCAATGCTGATTCCATTTATATCCTCTACATTTCTGAAAATATTTTCACTGTACAGGGAAAAAAGATCTGGAGACATCACACATCCCTGCCTAACACCTCTCTTAATTGGCTGATACTGTCCCACTTCATTATCAATCCTTATTGCAGCTTGTTGTTTCCAATATATGTTTTTTATAAGTCTAATGTCTTTCCCATCAATTTGTAGATCTGCAAGCATATCCACCATGCTGACATGTCTAACGCTATCAAAAGCCTTTGTATAGTCAATAAAGCAAAGATGTATATCCTTGTTTACTTCTATAGCACGTTCAATAACTGTTCGCAGCATATACACAGCATTTACTGTACCCTTTCCTTCTACAAACCCGCATTGTTCTTCCCCTATTTCAGGTTGTATCTTCTTCCTCATTCTTTGCATGATAATTCTTAGCAAAATCTTTGTGATGTGACTCATTATACTAATTGTTCTATGTTGATCACATTCCAAGGTTCCTGATTTCTTTGGGATTGCAATAAATATAGAGTTACATAATTCAGGAGGTATATCTCCAGTATCATATAATGTGTTCAGCAGTCTGGTGACTTGATCTATTCCAAATTCTTCTAAAGCTTTAATCATTTCTGTTGTGATGTTATCTGCACCGGGGGCCTTGCCAGCTTTCATATGCTTAAGAACATTTCGAACCTCCATCTCCAAAATTAGGTACTATATTATACTGTAAAATGAGATGTTTTGCTATAATGTTAGATGTTACATTACAATGTAATCTAAGAATCTGTATTATTATTTATATTAAACTATATTATAAAAAGGGGCTTCAATTAAAAACCATAAATAGTTTTGTTTTGGGGTGAATATATTCTGAAACAGTAAAGAACAAATGTATCATTTTTCAATGTAGTGTGTTCAATGAAAGTCCCCTGATAAAGTGTTTGGATTCCTGTAGAAAAAAAATTCTTTTGGTCGCGTGTGTAATCACTCATGTACCACCTGCTGTACCTTTTCACTGGACCAAAAGAAAATCTGTCAATGTCACGCCATTTTGAAACTTCCTACTCCACTCATACACTTGCTTGACTGACAGGCATGCATCACCATACTGCACCTTCATTCGCCAACAAATTTCTATAAGTTTCACCCTTTCACAGATAAAACAATGGCTGGTGCATGTTAAAAGTGGGGCGGCTATCTTTAAATTGTCTTTATGACATCATTGTGTTCATCTACACAGTGATGTCATATGCTTAACACCCTAACACTTTTGACATCTTTAATAATAATACTGAGAGGTTACAAGACAATGGCATGGTTATTGTAATTTCTATCACACTTTTAAGGTGTTCATTTGAAGCCCAATCGTACTTTATATTAGGTACTGTATTATACCGTAATGTGAGATACTATGCTGTGATGTCAGATACTGTATTACAATGTGATCTCAGATGCTATATTATACTGTCTGTTATTCTTCAGTGGATCAAAAGCTCTAAAACCATCTCATGCAAAGTCCTCTAATTCTGAAGACTTGACCATGATCAGTTGGATTTTGCAGCAAACACTTTGTATGTGATGAAGTAGCCAGCCCATTGCCAAGGCTCCATAGACACTTATGACATGCTTGGTGTGCAACAAAGGAACAGAATACCTATTTTTCTCATGATAAAGTTAAAAGAATTGTAAAAAAAAACAAAAAAGTAAAAGACCCCTTAACATGCCTTGAGTTTCACTGGGTATATGGTGCTAGCCCCATAATTCAAGAGACCAACTGGCATTCAATGGGTGATGTGATCAATATCACGCTGGCCATTACATTTTCTGGTACCCAATTTAGGCTGGGTCGTCCTGGAAGCCCGTGGCAACTCAAATAAATCTGCCTCGATGGAGATGTAAACACATTATCCTCAAGCCAGCAGGCAAGCATGGTAGCCAATGCTCTACTGTGGTTTCTCAACAAATAATTGCTCAAATATAATGAGAAACCTAAAAGCAACCAAACCTCTTTCATCCTGTAGCCTATGTATTTTTTGAAACTCCTTGAAGCGTAGTGTTTGAGCTTCTTCCTTCTGTTTCTCCTCTTGTCCTAAATGTTTGCTCTTTGCTTCCACAGTCTGTCTGGAGATGTCTGTTAGAATATGTACATAACACAAACAATTTTATATATCTTCACAATAGGCATTGGTAATTGTATTCACAAAAGTCTGTCACGAAACATTCATAACTGAGCTACATAAAGGAGTCTGTCAGGAGATATCTCCACCACAAAAGACATTCATAATGTGTACATATCAAGAGACACTCACATAACAGATATTCATAATTATATGTTATAAAAGAGATCACAAGAGATATCCACACAACAAACATTCTTAACATACGTGTAAATAGTCTGCACAATGTCTAAAACAGATTATCACCATACATGGAATGGTAAAGAAGAAAACCATTTCACATGCCTGTAGTCACAGTGGACATACCCAGATTGTCATAGATCAATCAGCACTTGGTGGCTGATGTGGTCAATAGTGGGTAAATCACCTTTACTTCCCCAGGCATTTCCTGGTACCTGTTTTAGGTCAGGCCTACCTGGCTGCCCAGGTGAATGTTTAAAAAAAAAATAATCTGTCTTAATGTGAATTCAAACCCATTACCACTAGGCCAGCAGACAAGCATATCACAATACATATGTAAAACAATCTAGGATGAGATACCTAAACTACACAATATACATTACCAGCATAATAAAAGAGCCTAAGATGAGATCCCTGCACTAAACCATGTTGGTAGGATGAGATACCTAAACTACACAATATACATTACCAGCATAATAAAAGAGCCTAAGATGAGATCCCTGCACTAAACCATGTTGGTAGGATGAGATACCTAAACTACACAATATACATTACCAGCATAATAAAAGAGCCTAAGATGAGATCCCTGCACTAAACCATGTTGGTAGGATGAGATACCTAAACTACACAATATACATTACCAGCATAATAAAAGAGCCTAAGATGAGATTCCTGCACTAAACCATGTTGGTAGGATGAGATACATAAACTACACAATATACATTACCAGCATAATAAAAGAGCCTAAGATGAGATTCCTGCACTAAACCATGTTGGTAGGATGAGATACCTAAACTATACAATATACATTATCAGCATAATAAAAGAGCCTAAGATGAGATTCCTGCACTAAACCATGTTGGTAGGATGAGATACCTAAACTATACAATATACATTACCAGCATAATAAAAGAGCCTAAGATGAGATTCCTGCACTAAACCATGTTGGTAGGATGAGATACCTAAACTATACAATATACATTACCAGCATAATAAAAGAGCCTAAGATGAGATTCCTGCACTAAACCATGTTGGTATCTATTGTCATAGTTCTATTTAATATGTGATAGATACTGACAACAGCTTAGAAGACGATAGATAGAATTAAAAGTCATAGATGATGGATACTGACAACAGCTCAAAATCAGACAGACATAGCTAACAGAGTTCAAGGACAGACGAGTGTTCTAAGTGAACAACAACTGGAGGACAAGATGATGTGTTTGAGTGAACACTTCGCCTTACGAGTTGCCTTGTAGATGAGCGATAGGAAGCGAGGACTGGAAGAAAGTGCGGGAAGCTAAAAATTGTGTTGACGTCAGACGGGAAAGGACAAAGTTAGGATGTTAGACTCAGTGAGATAGAAAGAGTTATATTGTAAAGTGTATTAGGGACTTGAGTGGATGAACAACTGTGAGTTAGAATGATTTAGTGACTGAGCATAAATGCAATCGATAATCATAGAGTAATTGATATGACGGTAGGACACCCTGTATGTAAACATAACAACCAGGCTTATGTGTGATTTTGGTATACGTGTGGACTGCCTGTAAGAGAGTTGAGCAAGATTATCTGTAAAACACTGTTTACTTATTCTCTATGGGTTTGATGTAAAATACGGTTTTTAATACAAATAAACAATTGCAATATGTTTTCTCTCCTGATGTTGGAGTGCTATGCGTTCACAAAATTGATTATTTACCTGTCTCGGATTTGTTTGTATTAGTGACTATCTTCCAACTAGTTAGAATAAACAGAAGGTTCTTGACATCCACTGACATAAAACTATATAAAAACTTCAGTGACTATGTCTTTACTACTCAATGTGAAAGCCGACAGTGCATGCTGTCAAAGGAATCTACTATTATTCTGATACCTGAAAGCTTTTAATTTAATCTTGCAAACTAAAAATGAGTAAATACATTTGTAAGGGTAGGACAGAATCACTGATGTGGCTCAGGAAACAAACTAAAATTCCAGTGAATCAAAAGATGAGGAAAAGATGCTGGCGCTGGATAGGATACACACTGAGAAAACCTGATAATAATATAGCCAGAAAATCCTTTTTCTAGAACCCACAGGCAACAGAATTTGTGTGAGACCTAATATGGAGCAGAGAATTATTAGAGACAGAGATGAATAACACAGGGAGGGCAAGGAGCTGCAGGAGATAGCAAGTGACAGGATGGCTTGATGTGAGTTAGGTAAGAGTCTATGTTCCAATGGGGGAAAGGACAGCAGAAGAAGAAGGAATTTGTTGCTCATGTGGTTTACTGTCTGTGACACTTAGGTGAACAATTTCATATGAATTTATCAATATTGCAGTGTTCTCAACCTTCATGACTTTCTTTTGTAACTAAAACTCTGTTTATTCTTACATCATAGATCAGAAATGTCAAACATGCAACCGCTTATGAATTCAATATTTCGTTATATACAAAACACTGCAAGTTGCTTTCACTGCTTAAAACGCATCAATAAAAAAGAAATTAACAAATATTTATTGTGCACACACACACATATATATATATATATGTTTTTCATACTGAATATATTACACTTTGCCAGATATTTTGAGTAGTTTGTTGCATTCTTATGAATAAATTAATCTTATAGTTAAATGTATAGTTGGATCAAACGTATGTGGCCCCGAAGACAACGTATATTAATAATAATAATATGACCACCAATCACCTTTCTTTTTGACATGCTTGCCATAGCTGGTCTCAAATATGTGGTTCTTAACTTTAAATAAAAACACTTTTCCATGTTTGGAACCACAAGTTACATATCATCATTATGTACCTGGCCGAATGGCGCAGGCAGTCATGGATCTCCACAGATCTCTTCCTTGGTGTTCTGGATTAATTCTGTTGATGATATTTCTCCATTGTCTTAAGTCATCTAGCATCACACATTTCATTTCATTCTGCTTTTTTTTTTTTTTTTTCACATATTTTCATAACATATGCCTTAATGTAATTACATTAGTGCCATTTACTTATCTCTCTCTCTCTGTATTTTGTTTTGTGTGTGGTTTGTTTCTTCTTGTTTGCCAATGAAGGCTTGTTGCCAAAATGTTTATTTTTTAATAATTGTAATTATGTACATCAAGTCTACACATGATGTTTTCCAAATGTTTAAAATTCCACAGCTCTACCGCAGTCAAACCCATTTCATTTATATGTGGAAGATGATGGCACATGTATAACCAGTGAACCAGGCAACAATCCGCAACCCTGTACTCTAACATATGCAGAAGAGGCAGAGCACTTACAGGTGTGTGCCAAGTTCAATAACATTGGAACTAGTTAATCAATCGACCAATCTTACTTGTTTGATTGTGTCTCAAAACATTTTTGATACTTCAATATTATATAAGTTAATTTTGATACTTGAACTGATTCAGTGCCAAACAAAAAGTATATTTGAACAAAACATGGAACACAATCAAATGAAAAAGTATTATCATGTAAATTTCCTTTTACTGAGCATTGAAATTGCGGAAGATACCACGAAACAAAACAAACACATTGACCTTTGTATGGCAATATATCGTCCTTCTGTCTAAATGGGAGGTGACATTTGGTGATATATTATCTGTCAGCACTGAATCAGTTAATAAACTTTTATTTTATAAATTAAAAAAAAATATAAAAAAAAACTTTTATAAATACACATTAACAATTATCAGCTATCCTATGTTTGCAATGCTAGAAATTTCAAACATTGTCTGTCATGTCATGCATGAACAAAGCAATCTTTTATATGAAAATCTTACCCAGCACCATTTTAAGATCTAGAACTGCCTGTCTTTCCTTTTCAACCATCACTTCCTTATCCATCACTCTAGCAACAGCTTTCTCCAGTTTCTCAATCATCTCTTCTGCATCTTTAGATAGCATCACATCACACTGTCCTAGATGCGTGATCTGTGACAACAAGCTGGAAATTGTTCTTAAATATTCCCGGTACTGGGCCAACACCTGTGTAGCAACACACACAAACATATAGAGCTGGGTGTCTATAAGACAACTATGTATACAATCACCTACTAACTAAATGTTAGAAAAATTGTGCTATCATCCGCAACTAAAATAGGTGACATCAAGAATCAACATCATTATGCTCGGGACATTTCCCCATTTTTCGGTAGCCAACAAAGAGATTCCATGCTGTTGGTGCAAATGTCTGCCTGCAACTCCCTATATGCATTGAGTGTCATTCAGACAATCTTCTCACTCATCGCTCAGCCTCTACAGATGTGGATCTTCTGTCTGGTTTGCTGCACTTTCCACCCAATCCCAGAGCGCCTTCACCACATCAGCCTTGTCATGATACAGCTGGCCTCAGAAAGAAGTGCTAGCAGCCTGTTTGTTCACTCCCTTACACAGCCACATGCGATGGGCAGAAGATCAATATGTTCTTGACCTTCGTCTTGTTGAGCAATGCACTCCACTCCACACAAACAATTGCCACTGATCGTGTTGCAGGGAGGGCAAAGATCAGAAATGGAATAATGACAAAGGAAAAAAAAATGATTGCAGATAGGTTACATACTGAGCGTGCGACACGTAAGAAGGTGCTTGATGGTGGAAATGACCATGTGTTCACATGTATCCATTGTCGATGAACATTTACAGGATGAACTGGACTGATCAGTCACATTTGCTACCGCCATGGGGTGTAGTTATTATGCCTATTTTGAAGTACAATGTAACAAACTATCGTCTGTCATCACAGCAAGGTACCAGTAAGCAGTGATTGTATGAACTTATATTATTTTTGACTGTTGGTCATATACTAAAATAATAATAATGTGTATCAATTAAATCCATATACAGATTACAACAAATAAAAAGTATCTAATTACTTACATCAGGAAACCACTTATTAATGACTCTTTTAGTTTCAATAAATTTCCACAACAGAGTCTAAAATGGAGCCAAGGGAGGGGAGAGGGAAGAACACAGCTTATTAACCAGTTCTGAATTTAAAGAGGTTAAATCCACAAATACACAGTGCAAGTAACCCAATTTCTTTAATACGCTCTGACCAAATGCAAAAAGTGAACACACTTTGTAATAGTTGAGATTCAGGGAAGATTCAACCAAGTCATGTGTCTCGTGGGACTGAAAGATTTAAGACTTGAATTTATACATACTGTGTGTATGTGTGCCAGAGACAGGGTGGGGGGGGGGGGGGGGGGTGTGGGGGGGGGGAAGAGAGAGAGAGTTAGAGTTAATGAGCTTTTACCCTTCATTAATTCACAAAACAATTAATATTCTTGCTGTTAACTGATGCATGAATTTGAATGAGATTGGTACTATTGGATTTCAATTTTTCAGCTCTTGTCAGTGTAATTTTTGAAACATTTGATGAATGTTATGAGAATACCTTACTTTTACCTGTATAAATACAGTGCAATGCATTTAACAACCAGAATCTGCTTTAAATCATACTTCGGAAAGAAGCATTTCACGCACATAGTAAAAAATTACAATAACTTTAACAAGTATATATTGCAATTAAGTATATAAGAAATTGCTATGGAGAGGTATGACTCAATCTATGACCTTAACCATTCTTGCTACGGTCTATGTATGTAGTTATTATGCCTTTTTGAAGCACGCATTATGCCTTTTTGAAGCACAATGTAACAAACCATTGTCTGTCGAGACGGCAATGTGCCAATGAATGATATCTTCTTCTGCGTTCATCTGGAGTTTTTTTCCGGATGTGATTGCGTTGTGCCTGTTTACAGCAGAGCTGCGTTCTTGCGCTGTTAGGCCGACACATCCGACTTCTGCGGGCATTTGTTGACTGGGTTAACCTTCCCAGAATGAATGATATAAGAAATTAACTAGACACAAACAACTTTATTATGCCTGTTGTATCAATGATTTTTAACTTAAATGTCACATATAGTATCATAGAATAATGTGGATCAAGGAAACGAAAGATAAAATAACTGACATTCTACAAGATCTAAATATTGAAGAAAACTGGCTCATAAACATCATAAATTAGAAAAAAAAATACTCTGAACAAGTCGCTTAAAAAAAAAAGGGACGACCAACACGATAGTAAATATAGGACAAAGATGCTTGACCATGAAAATGTATAAGGCAGGGAAATGCAAATGATAGTGTATGATTAAGATGTCAAGGTCTTATGTCCTCCTGCTCTTTGCAATCTACAACCCTATGTGATTTGTTATATGATTACATGCGCACAGGACCATCTGTTTTTCATGCTGCTATGCAAGGATCCATCAGCATATGTGGCTTAGGGGTAAGTGAACGCAGTTTCAGTTCCCATAAATACCGCGTCAGGGGATTGATATCAGCTGCAAGGTTTGTGGAACTGATTATTTTGCGTTGATTTTGATGGTCCGAGCATTATTCATTCACAAAGGAACGTAAAAACTGCCTAGTAACTCACAATAGCCAGTAAATACTGGGGGTGATTACAACGTCCTGGTAAAGGACACGCAGCTAACTTTTACACGATGATGATTTCTTTTCACATCTACACATTTATTTCTTCACTGGACTTCTCCTTTATTTTCATTATTAATTTATACTGTAAATAAAACGATATTACACATCATTAGTCACCCTGGGTCGGTCTTCCTGGTCCAGGGGTTACACGACTTTCTCCGTAATCCCGTATAATCTCGTGAATAACGTGACGTGCGCGAGAATCGGTAGCGGTTCTCTCCGCGTCGGTAACTTACGGGGTATGTGAGCCGGTCGCTCAGAAAGCAATGGCAAACTACTGAGCGTAATCTTGCCAATAAATCAACAATCAGCTGAAAGAAGCCGATGTTGACAGCAATGTCCTGTAAAGGATATGCGGGGAAAAAAAGTCACCCTGGGCAGAACGATAACAAAGGCAGAGTAACTGGCGAATAACCGAGTCCTCCGGCGACCTGTGATGATTGTAGTGGATTACAATGATAGGAACTAACCTGATCTAATTCTCTAATCATGTTTCCCGATCAGTTAGTAAACACGGCACACTTTAAATACAGCGAAGAACGACAGAGAAAGTCCAGGCTGCAGGGCTGCGAACAGACAACTTCGTATCTGCGCGGACTGACCACTTTTGCAAAAACGCCTAGATGAGTTCCACGTCGACAATATATGCGAAAAACGTCATTTAGTGAGTCCTGCAGTGACAAAATGGTTATTTTTGTTTTCGGCAACGCCCGGGCCTCTACCATTCGGTCCAATGTCATCTAGTGATTTTTTTCCCCCGCATATCCTTTACAGAACATTGCAGTCAACACCAACATTTTTCAATTGCTGTTAATGTTTTGGCAAGTTTTACGTTCAGTAGTTTGCCATTTCTTTCTGAACGACCGGCTCACATACCCTTGTAAGTAACCAAGCGACGCGATCCGCTGCCGAATCTCGCGCAGCTGTGTTTCGTACCAGAGTATACGGGATTACGAACAATGTCCTTAAACCCTACGCCAAGGATCTAGTGATACTTGCAAGTTTTCATCAATTGTTGACAACCATCATTATCACATGTCTTGCCAAGCGGCATTATAATTATTTTCTCCCCAGAGATCTCAGCCTTGGTGTCCGGGCTGAATTCAGTTCAGATATTCATTCCACCATGACCATTGAGCATAATCTTCTCACAGTTTGTCTCTATGGCTCTGTCGCTTCTATCTATCGTTCATGATTCCAGTCCTCACGATGTATATCTTCTAACTTTTTGACCAAAGAACATTGTCTCTTTCTTATAGTTGCATATATTATTATTATTATTATTATTATTATTATTATTATTATTATTAGCTCGCGCTCGCTTTGAACTCGAGCGTAGTCAATATACGCTACTCTAGTAGCACTGGACTGAATTTTGCGTGGATTCTGGCTGTCCAGGATATTCGAAACATTCTTCTTAGCAACCACATCTCCGTTTCTTTCAAGCTCTTCGCAAGTTGTTAATTTACGTATAATGTTGCCATACAGCAAAACACGTTGTATATAGATATAGCATTCCATCACTCTTTCTTACATGCAATGATAGTGACTTATTGCATAAGATATTTTTTATTTTATTTTCTGAGATGCAGCTTATGCTCGACCTAGTCTGCTCTTAGTCTTACTCTATCTTCCACATGATGGTATGTATCCCAACCCCCACACATCATTTGAATTTATTGACTTAGTTATTAGGCATTTTCCCGAATACTGTATCACATTCTGGTGCTATTCTTTTCTTTGATACAGTGTCTCCTGTTTGCTTGTTATTCACGATTGTGTTTTTGCACTCTCTATTATTATAATGTCCAATAGTTTTTGCAGATATTTTGCGTTTTCAGTTTTCGTAACCGTGTCATCTGCACAACACAGACTTGCTTGCTTGCTTGTGTTCGCTGGTTATGATCTCTAGCGCAAGGTCCTGTATGTTGGATGAAGACATCCTATTGTCCAACATCAGTGTGATGTCATACCAGACCTGAGGTTTGCGTGAGTATCCGTTGTGTCATGTCTGGCTTATTGGTGTGCAGACTAGTGGATCCTCGCCGTACAGGCAGATACTCTCCGACTTCGGAAGAATCAGCGATCCTACTACGTTAGCCAGAACCCCGAAGGGACCTGTTGCCCAGGACGCACGACTAGGACGTGTTAGTAGGTCTTGGCCAGTATAGAACCTGGCCCTGGTGCCTTGGAAACATCTCTGCGTCCAACAACACAGTTTTTATTATAACCTTACACTCGAACTGCTGGCTTCAATTTGATCTCTCTCAGTATTATTTAGTGAGAGAGAGAGAGAGAGAGAGAGAGAGAGAGAGAGAGAGAGAGAGGAGAAGAGAAGAGAAGAGAAGAGAAGAGAAGAGAAGAGAAGAGAAGAGAAGAGAAGAGAAAAGAACGAGGAGAAGAGAGGAGAGAAGAGAGGAGAGAAGAGAGATCCGTTGATAGTATACATCTTGTTCCCCATTTATTTCCAACAAGGCTAAAAACTAACAATATACAACAACAAGCGATGATTTACAGACCAAATGGAACCAGAAGAAGAAGCCGACCGATAGACAATCGACAGAGGGAATAACAGAGTCCATGGGAATCTCGATATATGAAGCCCATAAACGGGCACTCTCCCGATGTTTATTCTTCAACACCGCAAGGTACAAGAGGAACATGGTGAGATTATTCGGTTTCCCATTTAATTGTTGCTCTTAGTTCCCAGTAACTACTTATTTAAAAACATTGACAATCACACTGAAAAAAAAAAAAAAAACTAAACTTGTAGCTGCGTATGCCATAAGTAACATACACGTACACATATAATAGAAGTAAAGGAGACAAGCAGAAATCAGGACACCGTGCAAAATGTAAAAAACTGAAAGCTTTAGACAACAAAGGGTGGGGGTATTATGGTGCTTGCTTACCGGTACGTTGGTCATGAGTTTGAATTCGCAACGAAATAAATTTTCTACAGTGATATGTTCACCCAGGTCGACTCAAGTCTAAAATGGTGTCAAGAAATGTCTTTGGGCAGTGAAGGCGGTCGGTGTGACAATGAACACATCATCCATGGAGAGCCGATTGCTCTATACAAATATGGGGCTTGTATCGTATGCCGAATACTCATATGTTGCTTGCGTTCACTTTTAGACTTGCGTTTACTTTCAGGCTTGCGTTTACTTTTAGGCACAACGAGATTCAGAACATGACTCTTCCAAATGACAACAAAGCCTAGTAGAAGAGACAAGTGTACAACTACGCACGACCAGTTAGTCCCACAAAAGGTGCCATTAGTTCTTAGGTCTGTCACCTACCTGAATTGTGCAAAATAAAATTCTTCTTCTTTTTTTGTTGTTGCCCTTTATTCCCCACCGGTGCATAGGCTCTCAACTCTCAACGAACTCACTCCAACACCCCCCCCCCCCCCCATCCCACTATCTGTAGGTATTCCACGCAGCTCTGGTCTGGTCATGCCCGTTCCATATTTCTGTGTCTACTTTTCTCCATTTAAGTCTTCCTCTATCTCTTTTGCATTGTGGGTTGGCTTCTCTGTTTATACTGTTCTCGGGTGTTCTCACAACACTGACCCAAGCGCCAGGTCGACCCAGTCTAGAATGTGTACCCGGACATGTTCTGGGAAGTCAAGGCAGCTGACATGATATTAATCACGTCACCCATTGAGTGCCGATTGGTCTGTACATATCTGGGCCAGCACCGTGTACCCAATACACCCCAAGGCGTGGGAAAATAATCCGTTACTTTAAGTGTTATATATTATGAACATTAAAAGAAGACACTGATTGGCTTCATTGTGTATCAATATTTCGCAAGTATCAATTGTACTGTTCCCATAGCCTACAGTGGAACTGTGATGTGATAGCACCAGTACATTTTGTAGGCGTGAGAGTAATTGGAGGGGGTTTGGGCAGCAATCTTTTCATCACTTTGGCAAGCGACAAGACCAGGCGTCAAACCCTCGCCCGACCGTGCTTATGACATTACCAGCTCAGTTCCCTATCAACTTCGCTAGCGCGCTCGCAGCTGTTGTAAAGGGCGCTCTTTAAAAAATGGGGTAATATTTACTCTTCTCCTATATAACTATATAGGACAAGCAAAAACTGCATTCTATCAAATGAAGATCGCTTTGTGCAATAAGTCAGTGTCCTTTAAAGTTAAAAAAAAAGGTCTTGTATGTTGCATAGAACCAATTTTAACATACGGCGGCGAATCCTGGACAATTAGTAAACAGGCGAAAACAGGGTTTTATAGAAGATTTCAGAAAATTAACTTGGCAGCCTATTGAGCAATATGGACGTTTTGAAGGAAGCTTAGTAACAAAGATAACTTATAAACATAAGAAAGAAGCAGTCATCGTTATTTGGCCACGTTATAAGAAGACAAAAACTGGAACATGTGGCAACCAGAAAGATTTGTGGATAGAGAGATAGAGGAAGACAGCGTGAGAAGATTCTTGACAGTTGTCATTGCACGGAAGGGAGTCAACACAGAAATTGATCCATGCCGTCGGAGATCGCAATTTGTGGAGAGGTATGATTGCCCAGGCCAGCCGGCAAGGCACTGTATGATGATGGTGCTTCTTTTAGTGCCGTTTGGCTTTTATTATTTATGATTTATGGTTTGTTTCATCCTGGCTTTGGCTGCTTCTTTTGTCCATTCAATCCCCCATTTGGGCTTAGGCCTTCAACCAACTCACTCCAAGCGCCCCCCCCCTTCCCCACCCATCTTTAGATATTCTCATGCAACACTGTCCATGTTCTTCCCATATTTCTCATTTCTAATTTTTACCATGAATAAAATTTGGTGGAACTGCGATAAAGCTGTGAAAATGTAAACTATAAAATGACACAAAGTAGTGCAGCTTTACATAACAGAATTACGACACATACAGGACGTTGCGGCGATTAGCCTTCATCAGGAAACACATTCACAAAACACAACATATAGTCACGGAGATCTCCTGTGACTACATTAAAACGTGACGACAGGACGAGAAGAATAAAAAGATGAAACAAATGAAAGCAATGAAGAGAAAATGAAAATTTGAAAAAAATGTCAATGTTTACCTCAGAATTCCAAGCTGTGTATAGCCTCGGTGACCTGTCGTCACGTTTTATTGTAGTCACAGGCGATCTCTGTGACTAATTGTGTTTTGTGAATGTGTTTGCTGATGAAGGCTAATCGCCGCAACGTCCTGTATGTGTCGTAATTCTGTTATGTAAATCTGCACTGTGCCGGCTTCGTGGCTTAGAGGTTATGACTTTTATCCGTAATCTCGTATACTCTCGTCGGTAAACGTGATGACGGTTAGAATCAGCAGTGGTTCGAATCGCATCGGTAACTTACGGAGTATATGAGCCGGCCGCTCAGAAAGCAATGGCAAACTACTGAGCGTAATCTTGCCAAGAAATCAACATACAGCTGAAAGATGCTGGTGTTGACAGCTAAGTCCTGCAAAGGATATGAAAAAAAAAAAAAAAATCTGCACTACTTTGTGTCATTTTATATTGTTTACTTCTTGCCATGAATGTTTAGGTCTTCCCCCTTCCCTTCCCGTTCCCCCTGTGGTGGGTTCTCCGCTGTGTTAAAAAGCTAACTTTCCTCTTTCCCTATTTCCCGCTTGTTTGGATTTAGGTTTCTGACCAGATAGTTAAGATCATTTGGGTTTGGTAGCATCATGGTCATGTGTCTAGCCGATTAGCCTGGGTGATCTTTTCTCTCCAACAGTATATTAATGCGCTGACAACCATCTCTTTCCCCAGATCTTTCCAGCTCTCATGACTCGTGTCCAAAAATGACAAATTAAAATTTTTTTAACTCTTAACATTTTTGAATTTAGTTGCCTATATAAGGTGTTTATATTAAGTTATCTGTCTTAGCCTCTTTAGGAACTTACTCCTATTAATTAGCTGTGCAAGGAATTTCTTAGCTATCTGTAAAATCGCACCTGAAGCCTCGAGACTTGCCTGTTTACTGATTCCAGGATACACTGTCGTATTAAAACAAAGTTCTATGTAATGTGCAAGATTCTTTTCTTACCTCCAATAAGATGAATTTGTTGTACAAAATGTTTCATTAAAATGTAACTTGACCTATTTTATTAGTGCGCACGTTATGGTGGTTGGCAGAAACTACGATGATAATGTAATTAGCGCCGTCGGATGCTTGTTCTACACCAGCCTTCGACGTCTCGGCTAAAGACTGGCCATCTTTTCCCTGGATCTTTCAGGCCTACAGAATGTTTCGGTGATATCACATCAGATCTATAGCAGGTTCATGCTTCCAGTCTTTAATCCCGTTATTTATTTCTGTGCTACATCTTTCGGTATCCATTTTCCTAGATGATTTATATTTGTCACTTGCCTAGATGATTTATATTTGCTATTTCCTAGATACTTGATTTATATTTGCCCAGGGTTAATACAACTGGCTGAACAGTACATTAAGAGTTGATCGATTTCTTTGATATTACTGTTAGTTTTGACTTATTGGAGTTTATGCCTATATTTGTCGCTTTCTACAATCATTATCATTGTATTGTTCTAATGTATTGCTATCACTACGTTGTCATAACTAAAGCTATTTATATTATAACCACCAACCGTACTGGTATATTTTCTATATATATCTCATCTCATTCTTGTATCCTGCGGTGTCGATGTGAAGCATAAACTGCGAGGTGAAACGTAAACAGAGGGAGTCCTAGTTATGTGACCGAACCATTTCATTGGTTTTCTAATGACATCTAGCGCTGCTAAAATCTCCACTACAGTTCCATTTCATAATTTCTGATTTTCTCTCTTCTTGATACGTTCTCAGCAATCTTACTTCCGTTTAAAAAAAAAAAAAAAAATGTCTCCTGTTCTGTCATTGACAGCGTACAGGTGGTAGGAAGATTTTTTTTTTTTTTTTTAAATCTGATAAAATCTGATAGTGTTCTTTGGTACTGATGTCATTTGTCCAATATGAGTTAGAAAATAGATGGCAATGAAGCAAACTATCTTCTGATTTGGTCATTACCTCGGTTTTACTCATGCTAAGTTGTATATGTTGTTTACACACTTCGTTTAATTAAACAAGTTCTGCTTCCGATTTTGAAATTAGTGCTTGAATGTCCGCAAATAAGAGTTCTTTAGTGGTGTAATTTGCCGTAGGTTCTGTTCTTCATGAAGTGTTGCAGTCTCTGTTGGTATCTTTACATATGATGTCTATATACTATGAACGGCCGGGGCGGTTGAAATCCTTGTGCTTCGAAGCATATGGTGAGGGGTTCTTGGTGTCCGTTTGTTCACAACGCGCTATTCACCGTTATGTAAGCTACATAAGTTTGTTAGATGTGTACTCCATATCTTTTAAAGATGGCTAACAGCTTTTTTATATATTTATCATCCAGTTACGGCTTCGTGACCTAGAGGTTATGACTTTTCTCCGTAATCTCGTATACTCTCGTAGGTAACGTGATGACGGTGAGAATCAGCAGTGGTTCGAATCGCATCGGTAACTTAAAGGGTATGTGAGCCGGCCGCTCAGAAAGCAATGGCAAACTACTGAGCGTAATCTTGCCAAGAAATCAACATACAGCTGAAAGATGCTAGTGTTGACAGCGATGTCATGTAAAGGTAGTCTGATAATGGAGTTAGAAGCATTTGCAGCGGCATTCCGCTGGCTGAAGACAAACCACATACACGTCATTGTAACAGACTCAGCATGGTGAGAAAGATGACAGGCCTTCGACTAAAAAGAATAAAACATGAAGCGTCAGTTTTACCAGGATATTCTGGTGTGTTAAGAACGAGCTGTCGGACAGATTGGCTAGATCTGCACCGTTAGCTGGCGTATTGGTGTACGATAAGGCAGACGTGATCAGGGCCCTTTGGGATCATGCACAGTGTGGCCGAACAGAAATAATGACCTAGATAGAATACTGCTGCAGGAAGTTACAAAGGACCTGGCGACATTCAGCACTTCAAGAAAAGGCCAGACGGACATTCAGACTCAAGTGGTACTATTAGTATTGGGACTCTTCGCTGCCTGTTGTAAATAGCACGTATAAATATATTCCGAGTGCTGCGATGTCTGTTCTTAACGCAACGAACTAGTAGAACATCTTGATTCCCTTTCTTTGGTGTGTGGCACACAGTTGCTCCAACGTAAAAGGACCGATAAGAACATAAAAGAAAATGCACATTTTTATCAGATTCTTCATAGCTTAGTTTGTACACAGAATAAATGAGATATACAAAGAACAAAACAATGATATTTAACCTGTCTTTAATAAATCTACATAAGAAAAAGCGTACAAAGAAGTCAAATTAGACAACTAATTTACCTAGATATACTGTTAGTGTAATTAATATATGTTAAGATAATAATACTGTTAATTCAACTAAAGTAGGAATGATCATAGTACAGCAAATCTTCACGTATGTCGCAGATTCAACTCAGTTTGGAGGCGTCAAAACTCAAATTATCCTGGGGAAAATGAAAATAACACTTGCATATTTATACAGGTAAAACAGTTCTGTGTACATGAATGGTAACATGTTACATTGTAAGTGTACAAGAATAGTAGCTCAAAGATCCCACTTAATAAAATATTGGTAAAATAGCTCTGTACAAGACTGTCATGCCGGGGTTTTAACGTGATATGGGAACCGGTCGTTCAGAAAGCAATGGCAAACTACTGAACGTTAAACTTGCCAAGACATCAAGAACAGCAGTAAAATGCTGTTGACAGCGATGTCCTGTAAATGGGATATGGAAAAGGGGGGGGGGGGAAGCTCTGAACAAGAATGGTAGATTCCAAAACTTGCCAAGACATCAAGAACAGCAGTAAAACGCTGCTGTTGACAGCGATGTCCTGTAAATAGGATTTTGAGGGGGAAAAGCCCTGTACAAGAATGGTAGATTCCAGATCATGTATACATAAATATTGATAAAATAGCTATGTACAAAAATGGTAGCCCAGATAGACCTTATATAATCAAATGGTTTAAAAAAAAAAAATCAAAGCTCTACGAAAAGAGTAGCTGCGATACACCACCTTGTAAAAATAAAAATTAAAACAGCTGTGTACAAGAATGGCAATTCGCATATCTTTGCATAAATAAATATTAGGCCAGCATGGCCGAACGGATAAGCGTGCTCAAACTTCTGGTGTGCTAATACCGATGGTTGAGTTCAACCCCTACACAGGTCAGTTGGACTAAAATGTTGACTTTTCTTTGACTTGGGGGCGTAAAATGTAAGTACCTCTGAAGTCGATGAGGGAAGGCGAGGGTCACATATGGATAGCACGTTATCTACGCGCAAAAAAACCAACCCAGTGCATTACTAGTAGTAGCAGCAGCACGTTTATGGACTAAAAAGTGCGAACGAAAAAAAAAAATCTATATCTGATGTCCATCCAGGGTCTTACGCCTCACAAATACTTTCATTGGAGACAGTTGCCCTAAATGAACAGAAATAGGCTTAGACAACTCAGCATTCAAGTACCCGGGTGGAGCAGGTGTTCAAACCAGACTTGCTATTTACGCTATATAGCCGGCGCCGTGGTCAATGATTTACGAGCGCAATTCGCAATCCCGTATACGAAACAGCTGCGGGCATTTGGAAACATACCACCTTGCGCTAGTTTTCATACAATGGTATGAGTGTTGGTCGTTTAAAAAGTAATGACAAGCTACAGAAACAGCTACAAATGCTGGGATTGACTGCTTCGTCCCGTAAAAGATATGAAACTGTTTAATATATACGGCCTGTTACATCAGCAGTCGAGACTATATAGAGCTAGGACCAATGTGATTTTCATCGATTGGTTTTAGTTTCCATTGTTTCTACGAAATACGCCATATTCTGTACATCCACATTTTTAGGCACTTAATTCGGCTTTCTAATTGTTAGTTCATTGCCCAGAATTCTGTGCTATATTTAATAATTATAAGGGGCGTTCATCTTAAATCCATTCGTGCCGCACCGCGCGTAATTGCATACGTTGAACATGATCATGTCGTAGTCATGTGATAAGCACTGACCAATGTATAAAAGAGCAAGTGCTTATCGTCCCATGATGCATAGGTTCTGTTTCTGAAGGTTAAGAAAATGGCCGGGTTGATCCACAATCCGTCCAAAGAAGCTCAAACAGCGGTGATTCAGTTTCATTTGAAGTATGTCGACCAGTGGACGTTCATCGAAGAATGCAGGCAGCGTACGGTAACAAATGTGTGTTGAAGACAACAGACTGGGCACGAATGTTTCGGAAAGGACGTCAGTTCATGACAGATCTTCGACGGTAGAGTCAAGCGCATATTGTTGCAACAGAAAAAAAAAAAACATCGCCAAAGTTGATGCAGCAGTACAGATGAACCGTTGAAGAATACGTTCGCTAGCGATATAATTTGATATGTCAACTGGGACAGTTCAAAAGGTCGTTCGAAAGAAACTGCAATATCGGAAGGTGTGTTCAGTGGGTACTACGGATGTTGACCGACCACCAAAAAGAGGAACGCATGGGATGGTGTTTGAACCACTTGCTGCGTTACAGAGTGGAGGGTGATGCATTTCTCTTCCACATAGTGGCAGGTAATTAATAATGGTGTCACCACTTTGAACCGATCATCAAAAGAGAGCATGCAATGGAAGCATGCTGGATCACCAAAAGCCAACAAATTCAAGTTACAGGTTTCCGCTGGTAAGGTTATGCTGAGCGCAGTTTTTGACAGTGAAGGGCTATTGTTGGCCGACTTTAAAGAACCCGGTGTCAAAGTCAACTCTACCCACTACTTGCAAACAGTAGAAAAGCTGCAAGAAGCCATCAAGAATAAACGAACCGGCATGCTTTCTCGCGTTGTTATTTTGTTGCACAATAATGCTCGTCCGCATGTCGCAAAGATTGTGCAGGAAGCATTAGCAAGGAAGAAGTAGAAAATTCTGCAACACACAGCCTATAGTCCTGATTTGTGACCTCTAAAAACAAACTCAAGGGGCAACGATTTCACACAGATGCAGACGTAATGAACGCGGTAAACACTTGGTTCAGTGAGCAACCACAATCCTTTTTTGCGGACGGCACTTGCCGCCTACCTAGGCAAAGGGATGCTTGCCTGAATGCCTACGGCGACTTATTCTGACCAATCCATGGTGCATAATTTATTCAAAATTAATGCTTTGTTTAATTCTACCACACCTGTTAATGTTTCTTTCATGCTTTTGTAATAAAGCCATTGGAACGGGTTTCAAATGAACGCACCTAATATATATCGTAAATTATTTTAGTTTCCCCTAATATATTTTTGATTTCAGTTTCACTTCTGCCGCAACACCGAAGACATCTCTCGTGTGTCGCAAAAGGCAACTATAGACGGTCAGATTGGCTACTCACCACAGAAATATCTGACCAAACATGACTGGGCCGTATAGAGTTTCCTATACGTGGTTACGGGCTCAGTCCACTAGACATCTCAAAGACACCAAAGCAAAAGAATCATCCATTATGACATGATCCCGTTTATTATTAACCACTCCATTCCATTACTTCGAATTAAAAAACAATCCATTCTGCCGACATTGTGACAGGGGAAGTGATCGCGTTCCACAATACGGACGTACCACGTCGAGGGTTTTAAAGCTGCAGACGAGTTGGAAGCAGATCACCTTGCGTTGATCGATGATAGAGTCGGTTGTTCAGAAAGCAATCTGACAACTGAACGTAAATATTACCTAAAGGCCAACAGTGCTGGGATTGATTGCGACGTCCCGTATATGGACATGCAACAAAAATGCACATTCAAGTCTGCGCCGATTAACTTGCTCCACGATCTTTTCATAAGTAACACTTTACACTGTCGTCATGATGTCTAAGGTTGATTCTTCCGATGATAAATTCAGGTAATTCAACTTCGTTTAAAATTGTGCGTGTAAGTTCAAACAGCTAGGGGCTAACCAAACATTAGTGTCGTATTCGTCTGTTTATATCTGTGTGTGGTGAGTATGTTTCCTGTCTAACTGCTGCAACGTACCCCAGTATAACTTAAAAAAAATTGCTTATCCTTTTCAGACGTTGCGTAACCTGCAACCACAATCGCCTGTGTGATTTGTTAGGCAATTGTATATTCAAAAGTGTGCCATTGCTTTACGTGCCGATGACTTCCGCGCCGTTGCTTTCTGAAAGAGAAGTCCAAGTTAAGTTCAACTGACCGGTGTGTGGAATGAACTGTTACCCTGCCATCGGTGCACATGTTCTGACCCGGTGTGTGGAATGAACTGTCACCCTGCCATCGGCGCACATGAAGTTTAGGCGCACATGCAGTTTAAACCTCTCGGCTAAGCCGATCTCTTCCCGTTATGGGTTGCTAATAAGTGGTATCTTTTCCATCGAATCCATCTTGAAGGCATGTAATTAGCTGTTCATGTGCATAAATGTCCTGTCAAAAGGTATAAGTATAAAACATTTTTCAACTATATATTTTTCAGTCAATATTAAATTATGGCATTCTCTGCTCACGCTGCTTCCATGGAAACCAAACTGGTCAGGTAAAATTTTTTGGAACTCTTCCTTGTAACTTTCTGCGTTCATCCGTTTTTCGGACGTGATTGCGTTGTGCCTGTTTACAGCAGGGCTGCGTTCTTGCGCCGTTAGGCCGACACATCCGACTTCTGCGGGCATTTGTTGACTGGATTAACCTTTCCAGGTTTTTTTTTTTTTTTTTGGTATGTAGTAGTAAATTTCTTAGTTATACGACCCCAGATCTGAACTGATCGCACAAAAATAATCCTAACTGGCGGGGACTGACCAATGTCGCAAACGAACCAACCACAACGACAATAAGGATAAAACAATTGAGGGACATTAAAAAAAAAACAAACCTCATTTTGAGCTGCTTCTGCTGGAGACACACGACCACCGTGATCGTTTCCTGCTGGACCTGGCTCAGCCCGAGGTGCATCTTCGGGCATCCGTATTTCAAAATCATATTCCTCTAGTTCCTCTAATTCCTCTCTAATGAGGCTTTCCATGTATTCCCTCCTTGTTCTCTCGCTGAAGTTACCTGACACCTGAAAAATGTCATGTGAATGGTGAAGAAATGTTTCTTCTATTTATCTCTCTCTGTCTCTCTCTCCCCTCCCCCCTCCCCGCTATACGTAATTATAACGAAATTCAAACTTAGTCCTGTCTCAATATGTAGGCTTATGCATGTCTCCTTTGTCATAAATTTGCATAGCCTTATCGCAAATCATCAAGTACCTTGCGGACTGGCTTGTGCCAGCGTCTCCACATCTTGTGATCAGCGGAGATTTTAAACTCGTGTGCCGAGTCCCTTGACTCGAGGCAAACCCTTTATTTCACGTCAGGTAGCAGGCGCCGCGCAGACAGTTGCGCAAGTCTTGGCCCGACAAAGGAATGCCCATCCTTTACCAATTCTACCTTATGCAATCCCCAGCTCAAGGTGTGTGCAATATCTGGAGGCCATCCTAGCGCTGGTCGATTCTGGTCTCGTTCGAGAACTATGTCTTCCATCAGTCCTTAGCAAACCGATTAATTGATGACCCGGTGACATTTTGGGTGGCTGGCAGTGACGCGTGAAGCTGGCTGGATATCCATTAGATTGCAAAGACTGGATAAGAGTATTCAGTTTTTTTAGAGTAGTCGAAGCAAATCTTTCTAGCGCGATTAAACAATATCTGTTATCAGGCCACGCTTATATGAATATGTTAAAAGCTGTGAAATTCAAGTATTGGCTCGTAGAAAGGAAACATGGAGTATGTGTTAGGTATTTCAGTTAAAGTATAATGCGTTTATTCTAGGGCTGGAGAAGTTAACGATTAATTAATCGACTAATCGTTAATTGTTTTAACGATTAATCTTTTTTAACGATTAATCGAAAACTTTTCTCCCATCACTTATACAAATGACCGGATGTCAAAAAATTGTCGGACATTTTAACATAATGCTGCAAACACAACCGAGTTGCAAAATTGTACTGAGTCACCATTGTGTAAGCTGCAGCAAGATGTACCAACATGATGAAACAGTATGTTTATTATGCTACTGAGTTTTCTACAGGTCAGAGAAGCATTAACTTTCTACATGTCAGATGAAAAGATGCATTACAAAGGTCCAAAACTGTCAGGTTCAGATTGGGAGAAGATTTCGAAATATGTCAAAGTTTTGGACTTATTCTGTCAGACCACGGTCTTGCTTGGCGGTCAAGATTTTGTTTCATGTAGCTGTGTATTGCCACTGCTATCATCGTTGACAAAGCATATGACTGTACATGATGATGATCTGGGCTACACAGCTAAATTTAAGGCAGCAATTATTAATGACTTCAGTGAACGTCTAGCTAATATGACTAGTATTTAAATACTACAGATTGCAACAGCACTTGATCCACGCTACAAATACCTGAAGTGTTTGTCAAAAGATGCAAAAGAACGAACTTGGTCACGTATTGAACAACAAATAGCAGTTAATGTTAATGATGAGTTTGAACCAAATAAAAAAGTATCTTTGAGCCAAACAATAAGTAGGTTTGAAACAAAGTAGGTTTGAACCAAACAGAAAGTAGGTTTGTGTCAGATTGCGGGGTGCCCCACCGGCTAGATGAATGTATTATTCACTGGCGAGCAACCCCAGATAGTCAGAAACTGACTAGGGACAAAATCTATATGGCTGAACTACAGATTAAGCCCTTGAATATCCAACGTACAGTTCCTAGTGGCTCGTTACAAAATTGAAATGAACTGTGCTGAATATTCGCCAAGGATCAGGAAAGAGAAGTTTAGCTGAGATAGATGTTTAAGTCTAAATATATGAATATAGACGACTATTCTCAGTACAGGTTTTTCTCCCTGACTGCTCCCTTCCTTGGTGTGTAAGTGAACCCCCACCAATGTACACACACAACACGTATGCACAATTGGAATTAAAAGATAACGACAGAACTATGAGTTACAATACTACAACATTTATTTACTAATCATAATCATAGACATCTGATGGTTCAAGATGAGGATGATGAAATCATATACATATTGATATTGATGACAAACATTACGTAACTTTACTTGTTACTTCATCTATCTGGAACTGTGGTCCAGATCCGTACTCTCCAGTAGACTCAAAAAAGAAAAAAGAACAGCTTGCCGGTATTCTGAGATCCTGTCAGTCCTGACACTCCTAGTCAGTAGTCTCTAGTCTTGAGATCTATAACATAGGGCTCCTTGTGAGAGCTTGAAAGAAAGTCAAGAATGTGTTATATCAGTTCTACATCAGCGCAATCCTAATTAAAACATATCATAACACAAACATATACAATGACCAGTCTGGCCAAGTTTATCTTTCAGCTCGACTGCGTTCACCATCCTCCTTCTCCCTACTGTCTTTAGTCTGGGACGGGCTTTTCAATTGTCTCACACGCCTGTAATGATTACATTTCTGCCGCCCCATGTCCATGTCACTAATACAGAAATTCTGTGTCGTACAGCCGCTCCGTCCAATGTTAGTTTAGCAGCTCACAGGGTCGGTAAGGGTATTATAACAATGCCTGATCATCCGGGCTTACAAGCCGTGACCAATAGCTGTGCCAGGTTTCCATGCATTACCGTGGACGCACGCCCACAATACACTGAGAAAGTTTAGCACCATATACCCCATAACACTTGTGGGTAATGTCTGTACCATTACACCTCTGCTACAAATGCAATCGATGGTTAGTGTGCCAATGCGCACACCATAATATAACACGTCATATTGATAGGCTAGCATATGACAAATCAATATACCAAACATGAAATACACATAAAACATTAATTAAACTAGACATATTATGATACTTTAACATAGCATAATGCACTAGTTAGTTTATGAAATTACACATACATACATCCAACATATCCGTAAACATTATATTACTTCAAGATAGACATCTAATGATACTCACATAATAGCATCAGGCATTATTAATGAGTACTAATATTGTATAGCTACAAAATGAGATATACAACAAGTCTAATTGAAGTTACCACACAGGCCAGCCATATTTGCTGAGCTGCCCGGTTTAATCACCACCGAGTTACTGCTGTTGTAAGAATTAAATAAATAGTCAGTTGACTATATTCTGTACAACAAATGCACACACCAAAAGGCAACTAGGATAGTGTACAAAGAAATGACAAGCATCTACCAAGACACCTAAAAGTCTACCCAGACAAGATCTGTCTCACATAAGGCTCTATTTCTCAGAAGAATAACACTTTAAAGCAATATGATATTGAACGCAGAACTTAGAAAGAACACTCAAGTAATCTATGACAATGATAGTTCTTGCAATAACCTAGATCAGATATAGACTGAAAATCGGTCCATCCATCTAAGAAACTAAGAGACTTACTAAGGGACTAGTTACTAAGAAATAATTCCTAGCAGCCAACAAAAAAAATCATGCATATGACTACAGACATTGAGATAGTTCCTACCTGTTCTGAAGTCACACTTAATCTAACATAAAACAGGCTAGGGACCCTTATTTAAGCTGAGTCAAGCAGACCATATTATCTCCTGGCATTCCCCTCATAAATTCTTCTTATCTCCATCGGACGGTAATTGCACTTATCACTGCAATTGGCCATCACACCTGTGGGTCTGACAATTATTAGCCCACTAAGTCTTATCAGTGATTTCACACCTTGCAGAGTCTGCCAGTCCGAGTGGACGGGGCTTGTTTACCGCCCTGGGGCCATTATCTCTCCCTGTGTCAATGTTGTTCACGCCTGGGTGGTTTTATTTCACTCACTGGCCCAGTTCATTGTTGATTCAGCATGTCTGGGTCAGCAGTTTCCCAAGGTGTATACTAATTATCTAGTTGCCATTTTACTTGCCATCTGCAAGCTTACGTCATGGCTAGAGGCTTTTTGTGAATAATCTTACCTCACGACTAGATAATTTTGGAGTAGTGTGATTAATTCATTCTTTCTCAATTTGGCCTCTCAAATTTGGAGACCGAGAAAAATATTCTGGGATGTTAAGGCGGCCAATTCGTGACAGTTTGAACCAAACAAAACGTAGGTTTGAACCAAACAAAAAAGTATGTTTGAGCCAAACAATAAGTAGGTTTGAAATAAAGTAGGTTTGAACCAAACAAAGTAGGTTTGAACCAAACAAAACGTAGGTTTGAACCAAACAAAAAAGTGTTTGAGCCAAACAATAAGTAGGTTTGAAACAAAGTAGGTTTGAACCAAACAAAGTAGGTTTGAACCAAACAGAATGTAGGTTTGAATCAAACAAAACAGTTTGAACCAAACCCTGGCCTAGGGGTTAACGGCTTTCTCCGTAATCCTACGTGACGAACGTAACCTGCGCGAGAATCGGTGGCGGTTCTCGCCGCGCTGGTAACTTACGGGGTATGTGAGCCGGTCGCTCAGAAAGCAATGGCAAACTACAGAGCGTAATCTTGCCAAGAAATCAACAATCAACTGAAAGATGCCGATGTTGATTGCGATGCCCTGTAAAGTATATGAAAAAAAAAGTAAGATTGAACCAAGCAAACAGTAGGTTTGAACCAAGCAAAAATAGGCTTGAACCAACGAGAAACCAGGTTTAATCAAAACAAAAAGTAGGTGTGAACCAAAACAGAAGGTAGGTTTTAACCAAACAAAGTAATTTTGAACTAAACAAAGTAGAAGTGAACCTAACAAAAAGTTAGTTTGAACCAAACAGAAATTAGATTTGATTCAAACAAAAAGTAAGTCTGAACAAAATAAAGTAAGTTTGAACCAAACAAAGTAGGTTTGAACAAAACAAAGTAAGATTAAACCAAACAAAGTAGGGTTGAACCACACAAAAAGTAGGTTTGAACCAAACAAAAAGTAAGTTTGAGCCAAACAAAAAGTTTGAACCAAACAAAGTAGGTTTGAACCAAACAATAAGTTTGAATCAAAGTTTGAATCAAAGAAAGTAAGTTTGAATCAAACAAACAGTAGGTTCGAACCAAACAAAGACTTGTCACACAGACACGTCACACAGACGTCACACCACACAGACACGTCACACGGCACACGACACGTCACACAGTCACACAGACACAAAGACAGACACAAAGATAGTCTCAAAGACAGTCACGCCACACAATCACACAGACGCGTCACAAAGACGCGTCATAAAGACGCGTCACAAAGACGCGTCACAAAGTCAGACGTCACACAGCGCGTCACACAGCCGCGTCACACAGACGCGTCACACAGACGCGTCGACTCGTCGGAGACAGTCACAGAGACAATCACAGAGACAGTCACTGAGGCCGTCACAGAGGCCGTCACAGAGACGGTCAGAGACAATCACACATCACACAAACATCATACACACATCACACATACATCACAGGGACCAGTCACACAGACCAGTCACACAGACCAGTCACACAGACCAGTCAGTCACAGTCACACAGACCAGTCACAGTCAGACTGGCATAATCAAGAGAGTCGCAGTCGGACAGTTCGCAGTGTCAGACAGTTCGCAGTGTCAGACAGTCGCACAGTCAGATAACAGACACGTTCACATGACCAGTCAAACAGACTAGACACAGACACGTCACACAGACACGTCACACAGACACGTCACACAGACACGTCACACAGACACGTCAAACAGACACGTCACACACACACACGTCACACCACACAGACACTCACACAGACAGTAAAAGTGACAAAGACAGTAAAAGTCAGTTACAAAACAACTTACAGACATACGTAACAGCCACAAAACAAGAAACACTTGCAAAAACACACTAACAAAGACATTCACAAAACAGTTGCAAACTCACAAAAACAAGCTGTTACGAGTGGTGTTCACCGCTAATTTTGCATAAACCACGCACACAGAGCTACACAAGTTATGGGTTTCATTATGGCAAAGGGAAAGAAGAAAGAGCAAATAAGACAAAAGGAGAGAAGAAAAAAAATAGTAAATATATCTACCTCTGAAGCGATCTTTAGGACTTCATCAAATTCCGCCCAGCGTCGTCTTCTCGCGTCCTCCATGATCGTCATCTTTCGCTGGATTAATCGAGATTTAGCAACCGCGATTGGAAGAGATCTGAAAGCACTGCCCATATTCCACATTGTACCAGAAAATTCGTCACGTTCAACGTAGCGCGACCTTCTGGTGTTCGATGCTCTAGGTCCGCTGGTGTTTGAGGACCTAGGACCTCTGGTATCTGAGGACCTTGTGCGGGTTGTGGCCGATTGCATTGCGCAGTTATCGAAATCATTAGTAGCATCATCACCGCTACCTGAAGGCCGTCTGCCTTCACCAACATTTCTGAAGAGAGACTGGAAAAACATTTAGTTTTGGGATAAACTTTGTCACTCTAAAGTATTGGTTGTAATCGTAAACATTTCTTTTTTTAAATGTTGCACATCCCTTACAGGACGTTGCAGTCAACACCAGTATTTTTCAGCTGCTGTTGATGTACTAAGCAAGTTTTACGTTCAGTAGTTTGCCATTGATTTCTGAACGACTGGCTCACATACCCCCGTAAGTTACCAGCGCGGCGTGATCCGCTGCCGAATCTCACACTGCTGTTTTCACCACGTGATACACAAGATTACGAACAACATCGTTAACCTCTTGGCCAGGGAGACTTGCTAATAGCATCCTGCTAATTATTCACTGAACTACAAACCAAATAGGGGATAAAATAGTATGGCAGAATGGCCAATGTGGAATTCCTGGAGTAACTCAAACACCGATGGTTAACCTAAGATCAACGAGCTTAAACTAACTCAAACACCGATGGTTAACCTAAGATCAACGAGCTTAAACTCTCTTCTGAGAGTAACTCAAACACCGATGGTTAACCTAAGATCAACGAGCTTAAACTCTCTTCTGAGAGTAACTCAAACACCGGTGGTTAACCTAAGATCAACGAGCTTAAACTCTCTTCTGAGAGTAACTCAAACACCGGTGGTTAGCCTAAGATCAACGAGCTTAAACTCTCTTCTGAGAGTAACTCAAACAACGATGGTTAACCTAAGATCAAAGAGCTTAAACTCTCTTCTGAGAGTAACTCAAACACCGATGGTTAAGCTAAGATCAACGAGCTTAAACTCTCTTCTGAGAGTAACTCAAACACCGATGGTTAAGCTAAGATCAACGAGCTTAAACTCTCTTCTGAGAGTAACTCAAACACCGATGGTTAACCTAAGATCAAAGAGCTTAAACTCTCTTCTGAGAGTAACTCAAACACCGACGGTTAAGCTAAGATCAAAGAGCTTAAACTCTCTTCTGAGAGTAACTCAAACACCGATGGTTAAGCTAAGATCAACGAGCTTAAACTCTCTTCTGAGAGTAACTCAAACACCGATGGTTAACCTAAGATCAAAGAGCTTAAACTCTTCTGAGAGTAACTCAAACAACGATGGTTAACCTAAGATCAACGAGCTTAAACTCTTAACTCAAACAACGATGGTTAACCTAAGATCAAAGAGCTTAAACTCTTAACTCAAACAACTATGGTTAACCTAAGATCAACGAGCTTAAACTCTCTTCTGAGAGTAACTCAAACAACGATGGTTAACCTAAGATCAACGAGCTTAAACTCTCTTCTGAGAGTAACTCAAACACCGATGGTTAACCTAAGATCAACGAGCTTAAACTCTCTTCTGAGAGTAACTCAAACAACGATGGTTAACCTAAGATCAACGAGCTTAAACTCTCTTCTGAGAGTAACTCAAACAACGATGGTTAACCTAAGATCAACGAGCTTAAACTCTCTTCTGAGAGTAACTCAAACAACGATGGTTAACCTAAGATCAACGAGCTTAAACTCTCTTCTGAGAGTAACTCAAACAACGATGGTTAACCTAAGATCAACGAGCTTAAACTCTCTTCTGAGAGTAACTCAAACAACGATGGTTAACCTAAGATCAACGAGCTTAAACTCTCTTCTGAGAGTAACTCAAACATAGATGGTTAACCTAAGATCAACGAGCTTAAACTCTTCTGAGAGTAACTCAAACACCGATGGTTAACCTAAGATCAACGAGCTTAAACTCTCTTCTGAGAGTAACTCAAACACCGATGGTTAACCTAAGATCAACGAGCTTAAACTCTCTTCTGAGAGTAACTCAAACACCGATGGTTAACCTAAGATCAACGAGCTTAAACTCTCTTCTGAGAGCAGCCTGGTCTATTCATTTCACACGCCAACCAGTTTAGTGTAAGTTTTCTCGTCCTTTACGTGGGCCCGTAAATTACAAGTACATCTGAAGCCGGAGATAATTCGCCTGATGGCGAGGAACGCTTATTACGGACAGTTGTTTATTTGCATATCCTTTACAAGACGTTGCAGTCAACAACAATACTTTTTTGTTGTGATCTCTTGGCCAGTTTACGTTCAGTAGTTTGCCATTGCTTTCTGAACGACCGGCACCAATACCAATTCGTAAAACAAAAAATCAACGCAATGCGGTCTAGGGACAGCTAACCCTCACTCAAAATCAGTCTTGTATTAACTAGTTATAGCAACCTGTAGCAGTAATTATAATTGCTCTAGTTAACCCATTATGTATTTATATCTTTTTGTGGTTTTCTCAATATTTTACTATTGCAATTCTCAATGCATATCTTCATGTGTGTCTTGACATGAAACGAACCATTGTGGCATTAGTGAGCTGGCTTGCCAAGAGTGGACCGTTTCAGTCCCATCACAGCTGATTGATTGATTGAGGAACCGACATCACAGCATTCGGGGCATTCCCATAAGCGCTCCGTCCCCATCCTCAGCAGCCAGCGAAGAGTTCCAACACTAATAGTTCCAGTAGCAATCTGATTATATGTCCGTCTCGCCTTTCATCTGAGCGTCGAGCGTCGGCCAGAACCTCTCGTCACACCTCACTGCCTCATTCTTACCAGACTATGGTGATCCATTTGCTCCTCCGAGGTGTACACGTGCTCCCACAAGGCCGCAACCACGTCTGCCTTGTCATGCATCAATACTCCAAGTTTTGCCGAGCCAGCCAATCTGTCCGCCTGTTCATTCCCCAGCACGCCCAGGAGAAAAGATCCAGGTGATGCTTGCTACCCGTGACCTCCAGAGCGAAGCAAGCCACTCTGCAAGAAGCATGCCTGTCCTCACCTTCCTCAGCATGCTTTCTGAGTCAGTTACAATCACAATGTGTGTATGTATCGTGTCCATCCAGCGGAAAGCTGCACTGACCGCCTCCACCTCCATTCTTAAGCTAGATGCAGTTACATCATATGCCAGGCTCTCCTGCACCAAGCGTCGACCATTAGCTTCTGCTAAGAATCACCAGGAACTTCTACCTCTCAACACCGAACCATCCGTGTAGATCACATCACCCGGGCGAGCATTATCCTGAATTAGTTGCTGGATTTCCACTTCTGTGGCCCCTGCTGGCCACTCCCTGCACTCTCGGCTCAATGTGATTATAACTCTGCACAAGTCTGCCTGCTCCGCTGGCACTCTGACCCACTACTCTCCTTGCCTATTGTTCTCCAAGGGGCACACCTGTCTGATCGTATCCTCCGCATGAGCCATCCATGACTTCCCTCTTATCAGTCTCTGACCCTTAACTTCGTCGAGCGCCTCATGCATCGGGTGGTCTGTGTCTGCAGCTACTCTGAGGTATGCCTTGGCCTGCATCACCTTGAGCCTACCAGCAACAGTCGGCAGACCAAGGATGTAACGCATACACACTACTGGGGTGTCTGGTGCATCCCAGAATGACCCGCATAGCTTCGTTCTGTATGCGCTCTAATTTCACCAGCTGACTCTTTGAGACATTGAGCAGTCCTAGTCCATAATCAGTTACTGAGAGGATCAAGTGCTGATATAGTATGAAGAGCATTCTCTGCTCTGTGTCAATTGCAGCCATAGTTTTAAGTGCATCGAGTCCCTTTTGAGATCTTGTCACAAACGTCTCCACATGGTACTTGAAGGACAGACTCCTGTCAAATGTGATTCCCAGAAACTTCAGTTTGTTCTCTCTGTTGACGCTTCTACCATCTATCGTGAGGCTTGGGGCATCATCATCTCACAATCCTGTTGTCCAGAGAGCACCACAAAACAGCCGCCTTTTCCGGGTGGATGACAGTACTCATGTCAGTGCACCAGTCAATCACTTTGTCTACTGTCAGACCTACCATGCACCCAGACGGAGAGCAACCCGACGAGAATGCAGGACAGCTGCTATCCAGTTCAATCAGGGATTGACCCCGTTCTCCATAATTGCGGTCATCAAAATATCATAGCGAACTCTATTGTACGCATCCTCGAGATCAAGCGCTGCCGCCATCGTTTCCTGTTTACTTTGGAACCCCTCATAAACGTCAAAGGCCAAAGTGGCTGCATTTGACCAGGTATCTTTTCCTGGCCTGTAGCTCCCCAGGCCTCTTGGAAGAAGCTTCCCCCTTTCCAAAAAATCCTGCAGCTTAACAGCGACTATCTTCTCTAAAACCTTCCCAAATGTATTTTAAAGGGTGATGATCCTAAAGCCGCTAAGCTTTGAATGATCCTTGAATGGTTTTGGGAGAGGGATGAGATAGCTATGTAACCAATCCTGCGGTACTGATGCTGTCCTAATGCTCTGATTAAAGCAGTCAGCCATCTCCTTCAGGTCTACATCGCTCAAAGCCTTCATGTGGCCATACCTGACACCATCAGGCCCTGGTGCCGTGTCTTTCGCCTTTTTCGAAATATGTTTAACATCTTCAACCCGTATGATGTCTTCATAAGGCATATTCTCCATTGTGCCAGATAATTCCTCTCTAACTGCATCCCTGGTATCCTTATCATTATGATTGGTCTGCTCTAAAAATCTCTGGAGAAACGCCTCCCCTTTCTCTTTGTCTGTTTTCACGCGTACACCATCCTCTATAAATTGTTCCCACTGTCATAGGCCGATCTTTTCTTTGCATTTGTCTGTGCAGTTTCCAGAATTTTCGAAGTGTTTTATCACCTCCAATCTCCTCCATAAAACATTCCCATTTTACGTTCTTGGCCTCTGCAGCACATCGCTTGAAAACCTCCACCTTGTCTTTCTTGTCCTTTTCCGCTGTGTCCACTTCCTCTCGTGAGCTTCGGGGTGTCTGTCGCGCTTTCCTTAGCTGCTTTACTGCAGCTCTCTTTGCTTTCCAAGCGTTTACTTCTGGGGTCCACCATGCGGGCTGCAAAAAAGGAGTTAATCCTGTTGCATGCCCCCTGTCTGAGGCGTCCAAGAAGGCTGTCGCTCCACTCATACCGGAAGGTCTTGCGCGCTCTCCCCGCCTTAACTTTCCTGGACTTAGAGATCATGACTGAGCATGGCACGTGATCACTCCCATGGTCATTCAAAACAGTCCACTTTACCTCAAGGACTGATGACTGGGAGACAAGTGCAAAATCAATAGCAGTGTCTGCATCGCCAGGCCTCATTGCCATTCTAGTCGGCCTACCATCATTTATGCAGACCACATCGGAGTCCACCATGACATCCGCAAGGGCAATTCCCTGTCAGTTTTCTCCACTACTGTCCCAATCTCTGTTCCTCGCATTGAAGTCTCCACATATGAGTAGCCTATCACCAGGTGATTCCTCCAATTCCTTAAGCCAGCCCCATTGTTCCTTTCTGACAAAACAGTCCACTGTGGCATATACATATATGATGTTCCAACTTAAGCCACCAATCTCCATTTTTATACCCTGGACTTCTCTTGCACTGTGATTCCACTGGCTCAAGTCAAGTGCCACATGCTTCACTCCTTTCTTCACCATCACAGCTTTGAAGACCCAACGTCGTAAACACGGATACTGGACAATGGGCTGGGCATTGAAGGAAAGGGAGGGAACTGGCTATATTATTATCTCATGGCCTAGAATATGGTAAAGTCTAACTAACAGCTAAACATAGTCATACAGAAGTACCTGCTTCGGGACTCAGAAATAAAACCTTGGACAATGTTCAACCTGCCATGCCCAACATTCCATGCTTAATGCTGACACACACACACACACACACATATATATATATTGCAATGCCATGAGTGATGGTATCTCAGAAATAGATGTACGTAATGATGCTATTGTCCTTGCATCCCACATGGGATAGTATTAGCGTACATGCATCAAATGGTATGGTTTTGTGTCCTTGCTTCCTGCATTTTATGACAGCATTCTTGTGTACCATAATTGGTTGCGCCCTATCCCATATGGAATGGCAGTAGCCTGTATGCATCCCACATTGAGTCCTAGTCAAGAACCGACATCACAACGCTCGGGACATTCCCATACGCGCGCCGTGATCTTTAAACAGCTAGCAAAGAGTTCAGATACCTGATTAGCAGCCTGATTATGTGTATCTGGCCTTTGTGTCGGTCATATCCATTTCTTAGATATTACAGCTTCCACATGATACATGAATGGCAGGCTCCTGTCGAAGATGATTCCTAGGGATTTCAGTTCATACTCTCCGTTCACATCGTAGCCATTTCTTGTGATACCTGGGACTTCAGCCGTAATCCTATTGTTCAGAGAGTTCCATAACACAGACGCCTTGTCAATTTAATGACACTACCCATCTCTACACCAGTCGATAGCTTTGTTTACAGTCTCCTGCAACTCTTGCGCTGTTTGCATCCTGTCTCTCCCTTGCCTATACGCAAAGGCATCTGTAAAGGTTAGTGAGTGGCACCTTGCAGTCTTGACAGACCAAAGTGTGTGAGTTGGAATGTGGCCAATATTCCATCACAATGCCTGGGCAGAGCTTCAGAGAAACATGTGGCTCCCAAACGACATGTCCCCTCTCTCGGCCTAGCCTTGTGTTTTCCAGAGGAATGGGTAACCAATACGTCTGGCACAAGGTAGGCTGCAGACGCTGGCGGCTCAGCGTCAATCATCCGAGACCTCGCCACCACGAACCTTCCAATTACTGGTGCTTCAATGCTTGCAATTTTAGTATTGAATATCACAGGGGATATTGCAGATCATTGTAATCTCGGGGTAATTATGCACGCCTCTGAAGTCCATGAACCTAGGCGGAGAGCAACCCTATGAGAGGGCAGGGTAGGTGCTATACATTTCAACACCCAGGGACTAACACCCATGTGGGCCGTACGGTACATTTTCACTGTTTGATGCGTCTTTGAAATGACGCCCCACCTTCCCTGCTAATGCCACCCCCTTGCGGTGCCGCCTGATGCGACCGCCTCACTGTATTATAGCACGGCATGGCCCTGACATACATCTCCATAAGAGATGAGAAATCTGTTGTATGTATCCTCAAGAACCATTGCTGCTATCATTGTTTCCTGTATAGTGTAGAACCCCTCAAACGCAAATGTCGCTCCGTTTGATCATGTTTCCTTGCCCGGTAACTCCCCAGCCCTCTTGGGAGTAGGTTTTCCCTGTCCAAAAATTTCTGCAGCTTAGCAGCAACGATCTGTTCCAATATCCACATAGTATGGGATTTGTTCTTGCACTCAACATGGTACTGTGGTTAAATACGTCCATTTGGACATTCTGTACTAAGATTTATTTATTGCTTTCAAAATCATGTGTCTATTTTATCGTCAGATAAATAAATAATGTCAATCAAGGAACTATTTGCAAATTAATCACCTGATAGTAAAGGGAACTTCATGCCATGAGGCGTATTGATTATATGGTGGTAGTTCGGTATGTTAAACCAATCCACAGTAAGTCAACATGCTGATTGACTACTGGTTGAAGCCCATTCTACCAGGCTGCCCATATCAACGGGATAAAACCCACCTATATGGGGATTTGAAGATATATCACCAGGCGAATCGCCCAGTTACAACTCAAAATTTAACCTTCTTTTGTCTGTTGTGCCCCCAGATATTTTGTCTGTTCACACTAACAGTTATATTACATTGTCCCAGTAAGCTGTTTACGCTAAATTACATTGCAGTACCTTTGATATGTACTGATATGCTAAAGGTAAAGACGTTCCAGTATGACAGTACAGGGCAAGATGTGGTGAGTAAAATAAGACGTGACAAGCGCAGAACGTTTCAGGGCAGGAAAAAAAGCTGGGAGCAGCCACCGTGGTGGAGTTTCGAGGTGGAGTTTCGAGGTGGAGAAGGCTTGGGTGGATAAGCGTAGTGCTGTAAGGAGATGGCAAAATGCCAAGAAGAACAGAGCTGGTCATCCTAGTCCCTGCTTGCACTTAGAAAGAGAGATGCACACAAAAGTAAGCTATTTCAAAAAACTGGTCACGGTGGTTAAAAGCGAAAAATGGGCAGAGGTGTGTCAAAGAGTAAGCACAGACAAGTCACTGAAATTGTTCTGGCGACTACATAAAAGCATGAGTGGTGTAGTCAAGAATAAGAGCATTTCTGACTTCCAAGGTGCTGACCTCATCTGGCAGAGGACTGACGAGGACAAGGGCAAAGCCCTCTTTGAACGCTACCTTGAGCAGAGCAACCAGACAGACATGGGAGGTCGAAATCTGGCCAAGGAGGTCACCTCAGACAGATGCAAGGCCCAGAACACTTCGGATGAAGACACAGTGACAGTGAAAGAAATCAAGGCTGTGCTTCGACGATCAAAAAACAGTGCTCCAGGTCCTGATGGCATAAGATACGACGACATAAATAGGTGTACCGACAATGAGCTAGAGAAACTAGCAGACATGTACAACAACAGTATAGGGAGTGCTAGCATCATAAAGGAATGGTTACACAGCTATCTGATTCCCTTGCCGAAGCCTGACAAAGACCACAAAAAAAATTCAGGGATATCGAATTATAACCATGCAGAATACAATAGGCAAGCTGCTGGAGAAGGTAATTGCCAGGAAAATATCAAGCCAACTAGAGAGGCAAGGTGTTTTCCCACCTACCCTGGGTGGGTACCGTCCAAAAAGAGAAACCTGGACCAATGCAGCAGTCTTTGCCCATGATGTCTATGAAGGTTTCCACTCAGGCACTGAAACCGTTGCTGCAGCGATTGATCTTGAGGACGCATACAACAGAGTACCACTGGATTTTTTAATGTTTCAGCTTCTTGAACTAAACGTAAGTCCATTCCTCCTTAGTTGGATCACTGCAGCCCTCTTCCAACGGAAAGTAGTTTTTAGATGTGGCAGTTGGACTTCGGAACCAACAACAATATATCCTGGCCTACCACAGGGATCACCATTATCTCCGGTACTGTTCAACGCCTACACAGTGAGAATCACCAGTGAGCAGATCACTGGACCTGGCAGGACATTGTCATATGCCGATGATGTTTTAGTGTATCGTCATGGTAAGGATAGAGAGGAGGTTGCTGGGGAACTACAAACCGAACTCAATCGCATAAGTACTTGGTGTGATGAAGCTGGGGCAATGGTCAACCCAACAAAGGCAACAGTGACTTGGTTCTCGTTGAATAATCATATTGTCAACAATCCAACACCAACTGTAATGCTGTGTTCAGAGACGGTGGAAAGAACGCAGGCAATGAATTACCTGGGGATACGGTTTGATCGAAGCCTTGCTTATAATGTGCACATAGACCAGGTGATAACAAAGGCCAAGCGGGGTTTGGCAGCGATGCGGGTGATGGCGGCAGCAAACTGTGAGCAGCGCCATCTATGTCTTCTGTACGAGGGGCTGGTCATGTCTGTTTTGGAGTATGCAATGGCAATCTTGACTCTCAGCCATAAGCAGATAGAAAGGATGGAAAGGATACAAAATGAAGCTATGCGCATTATTCTTGGATGTACAAGAGATACAGCATGCAGGGCGATGCGCTACCTTCTTGATTTTCCAACCATTGAAGAGAGAATACAAGTTTGCAGGGCACGCGCCTACCTCAGAATTAACGCAAAACACACAACATCCACTGCATAGTGAAATTAGGAAGGCGAAGGGCAGCAGGTTAAAAAGAGGACGGTCGTGGATGGGTCAAGCCGAAGACATTCTTCAACAGGTGTGTTCACTTGAGGACTTAGAACCTGGCGAGGAGTGGGTGCAAGTGCCAACAGACTTCTGCACATCCTTTTCAGTTTGCATCCAACTAGATAGAAAATGCAGACAAGAAAATCCGGCTGCTGTTGAGGCTGAAGTACAAGCGTTGATTTTCGAGAATTCGCTAGACGGTGACGCGGTCATCTACACAGATGGGTCGGGCGTCCGACATGTGAGAAGCTCATGGGCCTTTACAGCTCGGGCCGGAGGGAGAATGGTGAAGGAGGACTCTGGTGCTTTCACTGAAACCACAAGTAGCCTGACCATGGAAGTCATGGCAGTAGGTAAAGCAATAACATGGCTCGAGACACAGACATTCACCAGGGCTTGTTTCCTTAGCGACTCAATGAACATGATCAAGAGGATAGAGGAGGGGTCGATCCGAAGAGAATGGTTGCTGCCTCTGAAGCGGTCTCGGCTGGCAAAGATTAGTTTCATCTTCGTGCCAGGGCATGCGGGAGTACAAGGAAATGAGCGGGCTGACAAGCTCGCAGGTGAGGCTACTGTGGAGGGCGGACGCGCCAAGGACCAGGCTGACATTCTGAATGCTCTACGTGATGTGAGACTTGCGAGAACCAAGTGATGACTGTGAATCTACAACAATGGCCAGACTGCTAGAGCAGCAAATTAAAAGAGGGGTGGCCAAACAAGAACACTACGCAGGAAGCCAAAGAAGATTGATAAACCAACACAGAACTGGCGTCGTTAGCCGCTACACGCTGCGGGATTTGCTGAGGAGGGGATCCGAGCACTTATGGACTGAATGGTTCGATGTGCAACGAGGATGATCTGTCGACTAACTAACTAACTAACTAACCTTTGATATGTTCACACTAATTGTTATATGACATTATCACTGAAAGCTGTTTACACCAAAAGTTATCCAACAATGTCCATAGAAAGTTCACACTAACAGTTATACAACAGTGTCCATGGAAGGTGTTCACACTAACAGTTATACAACAGTATCCCTGGAAGTTGTTCACACTAGCATTATATAGGGTGTAATTTTAATGAATGGGATTTTTAAAAATATTGCCGTTCCAAGTTTTGTATTCACCCTCTGTGGAGTTCTTGCAGCATAAAAGGTAAATACAAAGCTTAGAACGGCAATATTTTCAAACACCCCACAGTCATTAAAAAAGTACATCCTGTACAACAATATCCCTGGAAGGTGTTCACACTAACAATTATACGACAGTGTCCATGGAAGGTGTTCACACTTTCAATTATACAACAGTGTCCAAGGAAGGTGTTCACACTAACATGCAACAGTGTCCCTGGAAGGTGTTCACACTAACAATGAAACAACAGTGTCCATGGAAGGTGTTCACACTAACAGTTATACAATAGTGTCCCTGGAAGGTGTTCACACTAACAAATAGTATCCATGGAAGATATTTATGCACATTCAACAATGACCATATTAGGTATTCACACGATCATACAATAGTACCCGTGGAAAGTTCACACTAACAGTGTTACAACAGTGTCCATAGAACGTGTTCACACTAACATACAACAGTATCCCTGGAAGATGTTCACACTAACACACAACAGTGTCCAGAAAGGTGTTCACACTAAAATGTAACTGTCCCTGGAAGATATTCTCACACTAACATACAACAGTGTCCAGGAAGGTGTTCACATTAACACTTATACAAGCGTCCCTGGAAGATGTACATACTAACAGTTGTCTCTAGAAGGTGTTCGCACTAACAGTTACGTAACTGCCCATGGAAGGTGTTCACAATAAATTATATAACATGGTCGATGGAAGGTGATAACATTAACAGTTATATAACAGTCCAATGGAAGGTGTTCACATCAGTTATATAAGTGTCCCTAGAAGGTGTTCAAGCTATAGATTGTGAACAGTATCCATGAATGGTGTTCACAATAAGTTATTACAGTGTCCATGGAAGGTGTTCACCCTCTCGGTTAAATAACCATCCATGGAAATTGTTCACCCTCTCGGTTATATAACCGTTCATGGAAGATGTTCACCCTCTCAGATATGTAACTGTCCATGGAAAGTGTTCACCCTCTCTGTTATATAATCGTCCATGGAAGGTGTTCACCCTCTCGGTCTCCAGACTAATATTTACGATCCCCAGTGGAAGTTCACTCTCATAACTGTCAAATGGAAAGTGGTCATAATAATAGTTATTTATCGTGATTAGTGACCCTGAGGTGTTCGGTCTACTAGCCTGCTCGGATAAAGAAAATACAGGTTGTGTATGCAAGCTGTCCATGTTGCCAGTTGGAAGTCACAGATTAGGCCATAATATCATTGCCATGGGAACACTGTTTACATTGGTAGATTCTTTAGGTTAGAGGCAGTCAACCTGGCACACATGTATGCTGTCGTCGGATACATTGACCTCCGAATTGGGGAGATGTGCAACTAGATGTGTTCATGGAAGCCATGGGAATGTTGTTCGTAAGAATGCTGAACATCCCCGGAGAGCCAGAATACGTAATCTAAACGTTTTGAAAGTGGCAAAGGCTTTAAAAAATGTCAAAAAGAGGGCACGTCATAAGAAACGGAATTTGTTAAAACTGGAAAGATTTATAGAACCAAAGATAGCGAAAGAATTCTTGATAGCGTTTCATCACGATTTGCCCAAATATTAGTGTTGAGCTCACACATGCTGCTGGAGATCGGGAGAAGAGAAGCATAACATACCATGCCAGTTGGCAAGGCACCTGACGATGATGACTTGATGTAATATACTCTCGAAACCGGAAAGAAGAAAGCTACAAAATATTCATACACCATTCCATTCACAAACCATGGCATTCATAAAACACCCATAAATCTATTTACAAACATATAAACTCATGATTGCACTATTGTTTACAAAGCAAAGAGTCTACTGCCTCCTACCTCATCAGGCTCTGTGCTTTCTTCATCTGAATCTCCGCCAAAAGTAATTTCATAGGTGGCAAAAATCATTTCAATTTCATATTCTTTATAACCGGCACTGCAGACAGAAATTCACAAATAACCAATATGTATACAGTCTTGCACACAGCAAAAGCATTGTTTGAATGCAAGATTGTTCATACTGAGGTAAACAATGTTACTAGATAAAACATCATATCCTTAATTTATTTCATTAAAAAAAAATGTTAATTCCTTGTCCTGTTGCATGCCCTTTATACTACGCCACAATAAACCACAGTAGTGTTTCTGTTTGTGATTTATTTACACGACAAATTTTACTTAGTTTTTCTGTAATTTGTAATTTAACGTTCTGACGACTAACGCTCAAACCAACGAGAACAACAAGGCAGTCTGCTTTCAAATCGTCTTCGGCTGATTTTGAACCTTCTCTGAGGTATGCCGGGGAAATGAGAAAAGCGTTCACTGCTCCTAAGCTACAGCTCCGGCTAACAGTGTGGGCAGTCAAAATAGAGGAATATGGCATACATAGTGAAACAAACATCACAGCACATCTCTCCCCTGTGTTTTCACCTTCAAATGGAAGGAGGGGCCTCCGTGTTCAAACTCCAGAACTATGCCAACGAATGAGCTACTAGTAGGGTCTCTTGAGGTTAGGGGACGCTGACCAGGCGAGGTGAGGGGACACTGACCGGGCGAGTTTAGGGGACACTGACCAGGTGAGGGATTCACTACCAAGGCGAAGTTAGGAGACATTGACCAGGCGATATGAGGGGACATTGTCCAGGCGAGCAGAGGAGGCACTGACCAGGTGAGGGGTTCACTAGCCAGGCGAAGTTAGGGGACATTGACCAGGCGAAGTGAGGGGGACACTGACAAGGCGAGGTGAGAGACAAGCCTGCCTCTTTAAGGTAGACTGGGGACAATCAAAATCTACCAATAGCAAACAGAAAACGCTTGTCGAAATCTGACGTACTGAGCCATAGAATAGACAAAAAAGTCTAATATGATGATATCACCCCCGCAATTGTCCAGCATTTACGGATACTTTCGTTAACACAAGATTCCCGGGAAGGTAACCTGGCCAACAAATGCCTGAAGAAGGATGTGTTGGCCGAAAGGTTCAAATACCGCAGCTCTGATGTAAACAGGCACAACACAATTACGTCTAAAACAATATTCCGGACGAACGCAGAAGACGACTGTAACAGAGGTAGGGGTTTTGGTAGTATTTAGGTGGGAAACGACTACAGCACGATTGAGCATCGGGGTTGAACGGGAGGAGAGATGCTCAAGTCGTGACGTGGTTTGTTGTCAAAGGAGCAGTTACCATCAAGCTAGAGAACCAGAAGGTCGCCAACTTAGATCCAGCTGTCATCTATGGTATTAAACACTTTTTATAAAGAACCAACTGAGTTCCGTCATTTGTATGAGTTCGCCTTGTTACACGACCATACGATTAACAGAATATTTTGTATGGTACGAAGAAGCAGATGGGTATATTTGTGTAGCACTACATGGCATTGGGGAGAGGACAAGAGCCCGTGTGCTGCTGGAACCCACGTGCTGCTGTATCCAGAACAGGAACAACTCCAGCGATTCCCCTGTGGGTTGCTATGGACAAACTGCACTCGTGTTCTGAAATTGAACCCACCACCCGAGAGCTCGATGTAGAGAACTTGCGCCATGGAGTCCAAATTTGAACTCGGGTTCTACGTCTTAGGATTTCAAATTCAATGACCACTTATCTTTCAACGAGTCAAAGTAGACTTGAGCAATTCTCACTGAAAGCGGTTTTGCTCCCAACTTTACTCACGCTGCACTTTGATCAGGAGTGCAGGAACTGAACTCGCGACTACCACGGAAGACCAGTGTGTGGAAACGAACAATGCGACAAAGGGTTAAAATAGATACAATTCTTTAAGAGTTATGAATTGACCGGGAGTCACGTCACCAGCTTAATTTCAAGATCAAACAATAACTCTCACCTAATTAGTTAATGGCATGTATGTTTTTGCCAAACATTTGACATCCTTTAAGGTGGTGTTAGTACACACGTTCGGATCCTGCTAGTTTCAATATGGACGAATAATAACTAATGAACAATTTCAATTACAATGATGATGCATCCCAATGGTCAGTCGATTCTTGTCTGTAAAGATATCTATCACCAGATGCTATGAAGTGAAATATAGACGGTCAATATTTGCCATTAGATTCTCAAACTAGGTCTGTCTTGTTCCAATTATGACATAGCTGAACCGTCTAGACATTTTATCTCGTAATTTCCTTGCTATTTCCCCATCAAGTTTATCTTATATTTTCAAGATTATCCCGATGCCATGCCCAAACAATTTTTCTACGTCTAATTTTCCTAATAAATGTATTGTTTTCATCCTTTTCCAGTAAGAATGCCTCATCGTTTGTTTTTCTGTTCAATATTCTTTGCACCTTCGTGAGTCCCATGTCTGCCTTTAATTGCATATTTCTCGGTTTCCTTATTTCCCATAATTTCATTATTACACTTAACATACTACAGTTCACAACTCATTGCTGGTGATACTGCTGTCATTTTAACTCTCAACTATCTTATTTCTAGAAGTTACTACCGATTCACCATAATATGCTCTGCCAATTGGCGTAGGTGTTCATGTCTCCATAGATCTATCCTTGGTGCTCTGGATAAACTGCTGATGATATCCTATATACCGCCGTCACAATCCGTCCATCATTTATATCGGCCTTTTCTCTCCCCCCCCCCCCACCATATGACCTTTTCAGTGGTCTCATTTCCAATGCTTCTCACTACATGACCAAAGAATGCCGTTTGTCTCTAATAGTCGTATACGATGTTCTATTTTAATTAATCTCTTTCATGCAAATTGTAGTTACTCTGCCAGTCTCAGGAACCCCACTCATCTCGGTTGCTTCCAAGCTCTAACACTATACACCCTCCATGACTGACTACTACACAGCGAACTAATTATGATATGATTAATTCAAACTGGATACTTACGACTTGAGTTGTTTACGCCACTGTTCAAAGTGAGTCATCGGGTCCAGGTTAAGATCTGCAGTCGTTTTCCGCTGGAGATTCAGCCTGCTAAGCACTTCCGAGTGTCGCTGTAGAAGTGACAGCGCCAACTGGTTTATCTTGGTTTGAAATCAATGTCCATATACTAAGCACAATATCGATCTCTTCTGTTTTTCTGGTCATTTCAGTCATCCCACAATGGGATATGTGACCCTACCAGCCGCCGGGGCACGTGTGGGCCGACCAGCAAGAGGGAATGTGGAGTCAATGTGTACAAGAGGGAATGTGGAGTCAATTGTGTACATGAGGGAATGTGGAGTCGATGTGTACATGAGGGAATGTGGAGTCGATGTGTACATGAGGGAATGTGGAGTCTATTGTGTACATGAGGGAATTTGGAGTCGATGTGTACATGAGGGAATGTGGAGTCGATGTGTACATGAGGGAATGTGGAGTCAATGTGTACAAGAGGGAATGTGGGGTCAATGTGTACAAGAGGGATTGTGGAGTGAGTCAATGTGTACAAGAGGGAATGTGGAGTCAATGTGTACATAAGGGAATGTGGAGTCGATGTGTACATGAGGGAATGTGGAGTAAATGTGTACACGAGGGAATGTGGAGTCAGCTATGTAAACAAGAGGGAATGTGAAGTCAATGTGTACATGAGGGAATGTGAAGTCAATGTGTACATGAGGGAATGGGGAGTCAGCTATGTGTACAAGAAGGAATGTGGAGTCAGCTATGTGTACAAGAGAGGATGTGGAGTCAGCTATGTGTACAAGAGGGAATGTGGAGTCAGCTATGTGTACAAGAGGAAATGAGTCAGCTATGTGAACAAGAGGAAATGTGGAGTCAGCTATGTGTACAAGAGGAAATGAGTCAGCTATGTGAACAAGAGGAAATGTGGAGTCAGCTATGTGTACAATAGGGAATTTGGAGTCAGCTATGTGTACAAGAGGGAATGTGGAGTCAGCTATGTGTACAAGAGGGAATGTGGAGTCAGCTATGTGTACAAGAGGGAATGTGGAGTCAGCTATGTGTACAAGAGGGAATGTGGAGTATGTACAAGAGGAAATGTGGAGTCAGCTATGTATACAAGAGGGAATGTGGAGTCAAAGTGTACAAGAGGGAATGTGAAGTCTCTGTACACGAGGGAATGTGCAGTTTAATTTTTATAGGGAATGTGCAGTGTGTGGTTTAAAGAGGGAATGTGAAGTCTGTGTATAAGCGGGAGTGGGAGTCTCTGCGTACAAGAGGTAATGTGGAGTCTATATGCACACGTTGGAATATGGAGTGTGTATACAAGAGGGAATGTGGAATCCATATATGTGTACACGTGGAAATGTGCAGTCCTCAGATGTGTGTAGAAGAGGTAATGTGTATTAACATCTAAAGGTTACTATGTAACACTAACACTTTCGTTGCAATTATTTTACTGGTCATTGTTTCCCATCTTGCAAACGACTACCTTCGCCATAGCCATTCTTGTTTCATTCTCTTCAAGACCCTCATATATGACTGTTCCATCAGATTCAGTTGCTAACGATAATTCTCTTTTAACCTCTATTACGTGTATTTATTCTTAGATATATTAATCCGTTTTCTTAGAATTTAAATCTAACCTAGTTATTGGCCGGGCAATAACCACACCTACTTAATGTTGCAGATCATGTGTGCAATCAATACTGTATTATCTGAATATTATATTGATATATTTTCTTCAATGGCGATTCCTCTCAGACATACCCTTTAAATTTCAAAATATTTTCACTGTAGCCTATAGCGGAAACCAAATCTGGAGACATTGCCGCACACTTCTAGATAAGTTACACCAACGCACCCGATATTTGAGAAACATTTAAAATTCGCCCTTTGAATTTTATCTATACAAATAAACAAAGTATACAAAAAAAAAAAAAAAAAAACTTACAAACCTTACAAACACTTTTCTCACCTGTCTGTAATCTGTGGTCTGAGACCCACTCCTATCAGCCATATCTAACGGTACGTTAGGGTAGGCGTCTTTGATGATCGTGATCACCTTGGCGAAGGTAACAAGAATGAAAGCAAAAAACCCCACGAAGAATGGCAGTCCGAAAATACAGTTAGCCTTATTCAGTTCAGTTAAGGTATAATCTCCTATGAACATTCGCCCAAGAGTGGACCTGGGGTGAAGAGAGTAACAATGACAGATTGTCATAAATATAACAATTACAGCAATAGAAGCATGTGGGTAACTTTCAAACACGTCAAAAAAGGTAGCATGGCTTCAATCCTCTTTCCTACACTCATATTCATGCCATCCTGATAGGGATAAGCGGCCAAGGCTTATTTTACGCTATCAGTCTTTGACCATTTCTTGCTGGACTCCGTCTTTCTGAACTTCCATGATCAATGCAAATTTCTCATAACAGTCAGATATTCCTCAGCTGGTCTTTACTACACCAAGTATACATAGACGTGATATCAAAGAAAGTGAAGATTGGTGCAGGATGTGGCGGATGATCTCTAGAGTGTATCAGATGCGGGACATCTTGCTTATGATCTAGAGGTTTTCAGGAAGGTTATGGGGGCGAGGTTCTGCAAAGAACATGCTACTGAATGAATGAATGATATCAAAGAAAATGGTGACACCAAAATGTGACAAATAGAAGGGACAATTCTTAACCAAGTGGATAATTTTAAATATCTAGGGGCATTTATAACATCAGATGGAAGATGTACAACAGAGATTAAGAGCAGAATAGGGCAGACAACAGCCACATTTCAGAAAATGAAGTGTATCTTATGCAATAAATCACTATCACTGAATGTAAGAAAGAGTGCTGACATGCTATATAGAACCAATATTGCTGTATGGCAGTGAATCGTGGAATGTAAATGAATAAATTTGGAAGAACATAGAAGCAACAGAGGTATGATTTTTCAGACGAATGTTGCGTAATTCCTTGGACTGCCATAGTAACTAACAACGATTGCCTGAAAGAGGTTAGTGAAACGACCACTATGCAACAATAAGAAAGACAAACAGCTTTCTTTGGTCATGTGATGAGAAGAGAGACATTGGAGAACATCGTGACAACTGGAAAGATCGAGGGGAAGAGAGGCGGAGGCAGACCAAGAGAAATGATGCTGGATGGATTTAGACGGGACGGTGTCATGAAGGAATAAAATCAGCAGAGTTGATTCAGAACACCAAAGACCGAGATCTGTGGAGAGACATGAACTCCTACACCAGCTGGCAGGACAATGAGTATGATACATAGACGTGCTGACACAAATATAACGTTTGAGAAAATTTAATCTGCTCTACTTAGGAGTAAACAAAAATTAGAATCGGTAAGCTATACAAGAACATGATCACAGGTGACAAAATGGATGTTGCGGTTAAATAATTCACCAGCACACAACAATCAGATAAAAAACGTATAAACACATATACATACATACATATACATAAAAACAAACACACACACTATAAATGTTATCTATTTCCGTGATAAAAACTAGGCAAGTGTAGCTCAGAACCTCGGGTTTCGGTTATGGACAGCACACAAAGTGAGGATGTATCTACGTGATAGGACGGCACCCATGTGTGCGAGGATGCTTATTCAACATGTATTGAGTACTTACAGGGCGTATGCAAAGCTGCTGAAGTCTTGAACATATGGGCCAAACATCAGATAACCTAGACTGGTAAATGCCACGACGCCGATGGTAACTTGCAGCAAACAGAGAGCCAGACTCCTGGCACTACGCTCCAGAGTAAAGAGCAGGTTGGTCACTGTTTCGTGAAAGCCGACATACTTAAATATCTGGAAGCAGAATGTTCCATTACAGATTAATGAATGAAGGACGTTCATATTAATGCATCATAATTTTGTTTTCGGAAACTTCAATATTTAAATGTAAACAATATTCATAAATATTTCGTTGAAAAAAATGTACTAAACCAGTATCAATTTGTACGTATTACGTCAGCGCGAAACAAATGCATACAGCCATTGTCCTGCTCTTGTAGGCATTTCTTCATTGGCGCGAAGAACACCTATGCAGTATTGAATGCAAACGTGTAAGTGAACAGTTTAAATGGAAGACTAGGATGGGGTGGAATTTGCTCCATCCAGAGCAAGAAACAAACTAGCGCTAAGAAGAGACTACCGTGGCATGAAAGTTTACTGAAGAAAATGATTTTAGACTTCTATCATGCTAAGAAACGGTCTACTGTGGAATGTTTGTTCTATCATGGCAAGAAACATTGTGAGTTTATCATGGCAAGAAACATTCTGAGTTTATCATAACAAGAAACACGATAGGAGAAGATTGTGTTTGTTCTATTATGGCAAGAAACAGACTCGGTCTACTGTAGAATGTATGTTCTATCATGGCAAGAAACATTCTAAGTTTATCATAACAAGAAACATACTATAGGAAAAGATTGTGTTTGTTCTATTATGGCAAGAAACGACTATTCGAGTTTGTTCTATCATGGCAAGAAACAATACTACTGGCGATTGAAGGAGATTTTGTTTATTCTATCAGGACAAGAAACATGCTATTGAAGGAGATTGTGTTAGGCAATTCTATCATGGAAAGAAACGACAATTGAAGGAGAGAGTTCTACCTTGGCGAGGAACATTTTGAACTATTGAAGATTGCATTAGACCTTTTTATACGGCAAGAAACACGCTACTGAAAGAGATTGTGTTTATTCTAGCATGGCAAGAAACAGACCATTGAAGGAGATTGTGTTAGACAATTCTATCATGGTAAGAAGAAACAATTGAAGGAGAGTGAGTTAGTTCTATCTTGGCGAGGAACATTTTGAACTATTGATTGTATTAAACCGTTTTATACGGCAAGAAACACACTACTGAAGGAGATTGTATTCTATCATGGCAAGAAACAGACACGAGATTGTGTTAGTTCTATCATGGCAAAAAACATACTATTGGAGATCAGGTTTGTTCTACCATGTCAAAAAGCAGATTATTGAAGGAGATTGTTTTAGTTCTATCATAGCAAGAAATGTGACTACTGAAGGAGATTGTGTTTGTTTTATCTTGACAAGAAACAGACTATTGAAGGAGATTGTGTTTATTCTATTATGGCAGGAAATGAGATTGTGTTAGGTCTATCATGGCAAGAAACATTGAAGGAGATTTAGTTCTACCATGGCAAGAAACATTGTTGAAGGAGATAGTTCTATCATAGCAAGAAACAGACTATTGAAGGCGATTGTGTTCATTCTATCATGGCAAGAAATAGACTACTGGAGGAGACAGTTCTATCATGGCAAAAACAGACAACTGAAGGAGATTGCTAGATTGTCCTATAACAAAAAAAAAATCACAGCATTTAAGACATCTGCAAAGATCTCGGTCTAATGTTCTGGATGAATTTGACTGATGAGGTTCCTCTATGCCCCACCCTCCCTGGCGTGTCTACCATGAATTCTCTTTGCCTGCTCCTGCCTCTTCGACCGCTGACTTTACGGTTGCCACGATGTTTCCTATGCTTATTACACGTCCAGAGAACACTATTTGTTGCCTTATATTTGTATACCCTGTTCTTGCCTTGGTCCTTTTAGGCAATCAGTTACTCTGGCAGTCAAGGTATGTAGAACATTCGTATAAGAAACATCTCCCCGCCTTCAAGCTCTCCCTAATTATTTTACATGCTACAATTCACTGCTATACAATATAACAGTTTGTATACAACATTGCAGCACTCTCTGACAATCAGTAATTATGACATTGCGTACGACAAATATAACAGTAGCTCTGTTCAAGGGGTTTAGTTGGCATGGCGTGCAAAGGGAAAACGGATCTATTAGGTGATGCACGCGTGAACACCCAGTAGTTAAGTATCTAGGGACGCTCACGCGTTGACGTGGAAGCAGGATAGAGATTAGTTACCACCCAGTTCTCGGCCCAGCAGGAGTTTGAGTCTACCCTTGTATAATGCTGATACGTTTTTGATATGAACAACATGCCTCCAATAATAAACTCAAACTGTTTCTACTGAGTGCGTTCCTTCAGTTGCATTCGTGTCCTGTTACCCTGTTACACAGGCCGCCTGTTATTGCGGCCCAAAATGAAAGAAGCAAAGGATATTAAAACAAGACAAGCTTGTGGTTGGTCAGTCTGGCTAAAACATCGACCAATATCTAACCAACCAGGAATTAGCAAACCGTGGCCTGCGTGGGTGTGATCTATATCTGTTAGAAGTCTCATAAGCAAAGCACTTTGCTTGATGATATAGCGTAAAAGATGCAAATAAAAAACTCAAATGTCTTTTTCGTTCTCCTTGACTCGCATTGGGGCACACGCATTATGGTGCAAGCCCTTGACCAACTTCTTGCAAGCTATCGTATCCCATGCAGCTTCACCCATATCCTCCCATTTTAATATCCCCCACCCTTCGTGTTTAGGTCTTCCTCTTTAGCCCTATGTATTCCAGAAAACAATCTTTCTAGGTATACTATTCTCAGGTTTTCTAAGCAGACTGACTGGTGCCGCATCATTAAGGTGTTCGATAGTTGATAAGGCAGATGTGGTGAAAGCAATCAGAGCATACCAATAATGCAGAACAGATATACTATCATGGTCTAGAGATAATGCAGCAACAAGGTGTGGTCAGAGGATTTGGTCTATAGTCATCACTCGGAGGTAAAGCTAGACGGACACACATTACAACAGGCAGAAGGGAACTCTTCGCTGGCTATTGAAGATGCGGACCAGCGCTTATATGAATACCCCGAGTGCAATGATGTCGGTTCTTGACTCAACTCAGGTTTTCTAAATGTATCTCATGCCATCGTCTTTTTCATTTCTTTACCTCTTGGTTCACTATTTGTCTAGTTCTCCCTATGACTAAAAATGAGTAGCAGTGACAGAGCAGTTAGTGCTGAACAACTATTTCCAGTGCGGCTCAATGCCCAACCCAACCTTGTATAATGCATACGTGATTGTATACAGACAATGGACATTTAACAGGTTCAGTGCGAAACAATATAGGTTTGGATCAAACAAAAATGGTGGATGGATCCCAAAAATGGAATGTAATGGTGTCACAATTGTGATTTTAAATGGCAGAAGACATGTATTAAATATCAAATTAAAGGGTTTTATGGGTAAACTAAGCCAATGGCAGTTATAGGAAGTAGTTTGAGACGATTAATCATCGCATGGCACTTAAGGAAACTGGTGACTTATCTCATGTCGTCGTCTAGTTTATTTGAAAACACGAACTTAATGGTTGAATGCTCATCTAGCCTTGTACAATGGATACATAATTGTTAGGGAAGGAAATGCGTTGGGGGGGGGGGGGGGGGAATAGTATATATATATATATATATATATATATATATATATATATATATATAAAGGCGCAACAACACTTCACATTTCGACTCGACCCGCTATCGCGAACAAGTCAATCTGAAACCTGACACGTGGGAGAAAATGGCACGTTGCAAGAATAACTCCAGAAGACATTCAAGTTGAGCAGCGTCCGAAGCCGCCACGACCATCAAGGAGATGCAAGAAGAGAATTTGCCAGCGAGTTGCAGCAAAGCGACATAACCTCAAGCAACATTAACGGAAGCTACCACTCCTACACCAGATGAAGTCGCTCCGGTCGCTGTTCCGACACCAACGATTACATCGATTACAACTGAAGCCAGCAGCAGCGGAGAATAGCCACAACAACACTACTGAGAGGCAGCCAAGCAGCTCACCAAAGACCACATCGGAGGAAACCACAACAGAGGACATTACCGGCAAAGTCCTGCTGAAACAAACAAACATGGGGGAGGTCAAACTGTCGCCGCTACCAACAGACGAGATACAGGGTCTGTTGGAGAACGAGCTGGGAAGAGACAGCGTTACCAAGCTGCGTAAGACACCTGATGGAATAGTGGTCTCCATCAACAAGAACTCCAAGGCCACCGCACTAATGCTGAAGATGTCACAAAACGAAAATGCCGACATCAAGCTATCCCACGGCATCCAGCAGAAGCCACCCGACTCCGCATGATGAAACGATGGGTCATCAAACGAGTCAAGACCCATCTCACCAACGACCAGATCAGGGAGATGCTGACGAGAGTGAACAAGAGACTCAAGATCACCGGTGCTGAGAGGTTCATTGGTAAGAATAACATCCCCTTAACATCAGAGACCAAGTGATCAATCAATCAATCAGGTGCTGTCTCAGCAATGAAGGTTGGCTGCAATGGATCAACACTGTCTCTCGCCTTGGCTGTACATTCTGTCAGGCTGATGTTCGTCCACCTCTTGATGTTATTCTCCCATTTGTATCGTCGTCTACCGAGTGATACCTCAATTCATTAGATGGGACAAGAGACTCCAGAGCACTACATACCGAGAGTGCAGCAGTGGTCCAAGTGCCAGAAATGGTACACTCGTGCCACCTGCAAGAGAGGTGGAGGTATGTAAGATACTGCTCTGGACCCCATATAAAGAGGCTAGGAGGCAGTACGAGGCTACCGATCGACTTACAAAAAGTGGCACAGCGCAACTGAAAGGCGAACTGAAGCACCTGAGATCAAAGTTCAAAAGCATGGTGGATGAAAAAGACGCAAGAGACACGATAACAGCCGTTCAGCGCATCCTGGACGAACTGAAGCAAGTTCAACAGAAAATTGAGCAGGATGTCGCTCGAATGGCTGCAATAAAGACATACATACATAAACTCAAAAATGCAAGAAGAAAAGAGAAAAGACAAGAAACAAACAGATCCAAGAAGAACGAGAACAAATAGAACTGATCCAAGCCACAGAACGAAACATCCGAACCAGAAAATGCACAGACCCAGACAGAAAGAAGAAGCAACAATAAGAAGAAATAATAGAGGAGGAATAATGCGGCTATCCAGGCCAAGAACAAGTGTGCCGGGAGGCCGTGAGTCGGTATCAGTCTCACCAAGATCGAACCATCGAGCCGGCCACGACACAATATACCACAGAAGACATGAAAACAGACCACCTAGATCAAGACATGGCTGGAGAAAGGACGACGACTGGTAACGCTCCCTAAGAAAACAACAACATATGACGGGGCGGGTACACAATTACTACAGGCCTTAACAAGTGTGCGATTGTCCAGACAGGTAAAACCACAAGCATGAAATGAACACGATCAACCCACCAGAAGTCGGGAAACTGACAACAAGCAGTCCAATCTACGAAAGACAAAATACAAGGTACACTATGAAGGCCCCAAATAACGAAATCGATATAGTCGATGTTTGAACGGGGCCATTCGTCTCAAAAGTTGGAATAAGAATTCACATTTCTGACATCTGCAATGGGGCTATCTTATTCTTTAGAGAGAAATAGCAAAATATATTCACGTCTTGTAAAATTTGCCGGATCCTGACCCCATCAACATCATGCAAATCTTCAGCCTAATAACTACCGGAACTTAGCCCCATCATCATGCACATCTTCCGCTCAATAACTACCGGATCGTAACCCCACCAACATCATGCACATCTTCCGCTCAATAACTACCGGATCGTAACCCCACCAACATCATGCACATCTTCCGCTCAATAACTACCGGATCGTAACCCCACCAACATCATGCACATCTTCCGCTCAATAACTACCGGATCGTAACCCCACCAACATCATGCACATCTTCCGCTCAATAACTACCGGATCGTAATCCCACCAACATCATGCACATCTTCCGCTCAATAACTACCGGATCGTAACCCCACCAACATCATGCACATCTTCCGCTCAATAACTACCGGATCGTAACCCCACCAACATCATGCACATCTTCCGCTCAATAACTACCGGATCGTAACCCCACCAACATCATGCACATCTTCCGCTCAATAACTACCGGATCGTAATCCCACCAACATCATGCACATCTTCCGCTCAATAACTACCGGATCGTAACCCCACCAACATCATGCACATCTTCCGCTCAATAACTACCGGATCGTAACCCCACCAACATCATGCACATCTTCCGCTCAATAACTACCGGATCGTAACCCCACCAACATCATGCACATCTTCCGCTCAATAACTACCGGATCGTAACCCCACCAACATCATGCACATCTTCAGCCCAACAATTACATGACCTCAGCCCCACCAACATCATACAAATCTTCAACTCAATAACTGACCATAGTCCCACGAACAGGCAAATCTTCATCTAAATTACCCGATTTTAGTCCTACCAACATCATGCAAATCTTCAGCTCAGTAACTGACCTTAGCCCCACCAACATTATGCAAATATTTAACTCGGTAACTGACCTTAGCCCCACCAACATCAAACAAATATTCAACTCAATAACTACCGGAAATAAGCCCCACCAACATCATGCAAATCAACTAAATAACTACCGGACCTAAGCCCCACCAACATCATGCAAATCTTCAACTCAGTAACTGACTTAACCCCACGAACATGCAAATCTTCAGCTAAATAACTACCGGATTTTGGCCCTACCAATATCATGCACATTTTCAGCTCAACTACCGGATCTTAGCCCTACCAACATGCAAATCTTCAACTCAATATCAGGCCTTAGCCCCACCAGCATGCAAAACGTTAGCTGCATAACTACCTGATCTTAGCCCCACCATCATCATTCAAATCTTCAGCTGAATAACTACCGGATCTTAGCTCCACCAACACGCACATCTTCAGCTCAATAACTACCGGATCTTAGCCCCACCAACATACAAATCATCAGCTCAACTACCGGATCTTAGCCCCACCAATATCATGCAAATCAACTCAATAACTGACCATAGCCCCAAGAACATGAAAATCAGCTAAATTACCCGATTTTAGCCCTACCAACATCATGCAAATCTTCAGCTCAATAACTACAGGATCTTAGCCCCCACCAACATGCAAATCTTCAGCTAAATTACCCGATTTTAGCCCCACCAACATGCAAATCTTCAGCTTAATAACTAATGGACCTTAGCCCCACCAACATGCAAATCTTCAACCCAGGAACTGACCTTAGCCCCACCAACATCATGCAAATCTTCAACTCAATAACTACAGGATCGTAGACCCACCAACATGCAAATCTTCAACTCTTAACTACCGGATCTTAGCCCCATCAACATGTAAATCTTCAGCTAAATAACTTCCGAGATCTTAGCCCTACCAACATGCACATCAGCTCAATAACTACGGGACCTTAGCCCCACCAACATCATGCTCATCTTCAACTCAATAACTGCCGGATCTTAGACAACCAACATCATGCAAATCTTCAGCGCAATAAATACCGGAACTTAGCCCCACGAACATGCACAACTTTAGCTCAATAACTACCGGATCTTAGACTCACCAACGTCATTCAAATCTTCAGCTAAATCACTACTGGATCTTAGTTCCTCCAACATGCAAATCTTTAGCTCAATAACTACCGGAGTTTAGCACCACCAACATCATGCAAATCTTCAGCTCATTAACTACCGGATTTTAGACCACCAACATCAAGCACATCTCTATAACTACCGGATCTTAGCCCCACTGACGTAAATCAGCTCAATAACTACCAGACTCTAGCTCCACCAACATCATGCACATCCTCAGCTCTATAACTACCAGAGCCTAGCCCCATCAACATCATACACTTCAGCTCTATAACTACCAGACCCTAGCCCCATCAACATCATACACTTCAGCTCTATAACTACCGGATCTTAGCCCCATTGACGTGTAAATCATCAGCTCAATAACTACCAGAGCCTAGCCCCATCAACATCATACACAGCTCTATAACTACCAGACCCTAGCCCCATCAACATCATACACTTCAGCTCTATAACTACCAGACCCTAGCCCCATCAACATCATACACTTCAGCTCTATAACTACCAGACCCTAGCCCCATCATCTCAGCTCTATAACTACCAGACCCTAGCCCCATCAACATCATACACAGCTCTATAACTTCCAGACCCTAGCCCCATCAACATCATACACAGCTCTATAACTACCAGACCCTAGCCCCATCAACATCATACACTTCAGCTCTATAACTACCAGACCCTAGCCCCATCAACATCATACACAGCTCTATAACTACCAGACCCTAGCCCCATCAACATCATACACAGCTCTATAACTACCAGACCCTAGCCCCATCAACATCATACACAGCTCTATAACTTCCAGACCCTAGCCCCATCAACATCATACACAGCTCTATAACTACCAGACCCTAGCCCCATCAACATCATACACTTCAGCTCTATAACTACCAGACCCTAGCCCCATCAACATCATACACAGCTCTATAACTACCAGACCCTAGCCCCATCAACATCATACACAGCTCTATAACTACCAGACCCTAGCCCCATCAACATCATACACAGCTCTATAACTTCCAGACCCTAGCCCCATCAACATCATACACAGCTCTATAACTACCAGACCCTAGCCCCATCAACATCATACACAGCTCTATAACTACCAGACCCTAGCCCCATCAACATCATACACAGCTCTATAACTACCAGACCCTAGCCCCATCAACATCATACACAGCTCAGATACCTTCGTCCCGGCAACGAATGCAACAGCTACAACCGCATTGCCCAACATGGCATCCCAGTAGCTGAGCATGTCGAAGTCCGTAAACACGTCCGGGTGTTGCTTGAGTTCAGCAAGTTTCTTTGTCACCTAAACACAGATACAAATACGTTAGCATTGAGTTTGAAAATTGCAATTTCATTGTTGAGGATTTTGAATTTTCATAGTGTTAAAATTTCAGGGTCTTGAGTTTTCGTATTCTTACACTATAGTTTTAATTTAATATTAATTCCAGGGTATTTTGAGTTTTCGTATAGTGTTTCAGAATAAGTATTTTGAGAGTGACTATAGTGTTCATTTCGTGGTATTCTGCCATTTAATATGGTTTTGCTGTTTCAGGGTAATTCCTCCCCACACAAAATATAAAATTTTTTTTCAGTCTCATGTACAGTAATCAATTTGGTGGAGGGAGCAATTACCCTAAAAGTATACCATGAAACTACACTATAACCCCCAGAAGCAAACGATATATTAGAAAGATGCTAAAAGTACTGTTGAGAAATGTACGAAGACACGACAAAGAGCCCAGATAATATATGTGAAAGTTTAGAGAAAGAATCAGAACCTTTATTATAGGAGAAACGATTAGAAATAAAAAAGTGAAGAAAGGGAAGTCATCAGTGAAACATCGGAGCAGGAGAAAACTGTCTACCAAGCACTGTATGTCCAAATCTGGAATAGCGCCATTTGGTACAAAGCATGCCATTGATTTGAAACCGGAGCCTCTGACGAAGTGGTCAAGCCGTCCAACTCGGGCTCCGAAGGTTTGTGTTCGATTCCGTGTCGCGTCCTTCGGTTCACGACTGCATCTTTTGGAGACTCCTGAGGGTCGTCGCTGGAGCTACGGAATTCGTGCTTTGTGAGCCGCTTTCCGCGCTGTAGAAAGAGACAACCATATGGGATAAAAACCCGGTGCAATGAAATTAACCCTGTCGATTTGTAAGCGATCTTTTAAATCGATTTCAAATGCAAAATGGTGGAAGACGGGGCTACTCTCTCCAGGGGCTACTCTCTCCATACCTATTCAACATATATGCAGAAAATGTAATGAGAAATGTTTAAAATGGTGAGACCAGAGATGATCAAACTTAAGTCCCAGAACTTACATATGTAGATGGTAGTTCTCTCAAATAGCTAAATATTAGATCTGTCTGAAAAGACAAAGTCAACATTTTTCTGAACTAGGTAGAAATGTCCAGACCAAAAATTGTAAGCAAAGATAATAAAGAAACAGTCAACGTAAAACAATATCTTGTCTACATACTCAAGAGACCGTTCAAAAGAAATTGGCCGCAGGGTTGGTCATAGCAATGCAGAAATTAAGCAATTTTAAGAACCTGTTGCGCACCACCAGCAAACTAGTTTTTGAAGGCACTATCTTTCCTGCGCCAACATATGGATGCGTTTCGTGGACAATTTCGCAATCCCAGAACTAAAATAGGACTTTAGAGCTCAAATGCTAAAGACAAGTTCTTAGAACATCGCGGGAGCTCAAATTTTAAAGAAAAGTTCTTAATATCAAATTTTGTATTCATGTTTTATTGTTTTTAATATTAAACACTACTCTAGAAAATGTGTTTTGGTATGTATTTTGGAGTGTCTAGAACTAGTTAATTGGGTTTACATGGAAATAATTGCCTCGATTTTCGTCGTTTTCGGATTCTGCCTATTGTTTTCGAAAGATTATCGACGAAAACCGAGGTTTCACTGTATATGGCACTTCATTAAGCCTACGATAATGAAAAAAAAAAAATAGGTAGCCCTAGAGAGCCGCAAGGTCAAAAAGCAGTATTTCACGAAATGAAATTCATATTTAGGGAATCAATATTGCAAAATGAATAACCTAAATGAATGAAAAGTTAGAAATTAGAGAAGTTAAAATGGATAATTCTCTGGAAGTCACAATCAACATTATAATGAAATAGCAATAGTTAATTCATTTATATCCATTATATGACATACTATATCCCAATTATAACCCAGAAAGGTTTTGTAGGATATTGGAATACAATGCCATACAACCTGATAATTCTTCCCAAACAAAAATCGCGTTATCTTCGAGGTGACCGACATGCACATGGAAACTCCACATTCTCATTACCATCACATGTGTTCACCGATTTTATGATGTAGCTCTAGTTCACATATAGCCAGCCCTCTTCTCCAGGCCTTCACACTTACAGCACCTGTAGTCATGATCATGTACTCTGAAAGTTGGTGTAGGCGTACAAGCGCCTCCAGATTTCAGTCCCTGGTGTCTATTCTATTGATATTCCTCCATACCACAGCTTCAGTCCTACCAGCATCTTTTCTCTTCGTCTGTCAAAGGTTTCTCATGTTTTCCCCAGTCATGTTTTCCAATGCCTCTCTTTTCAGTACACGGCGAAACACTCGTATTTCTATATAATCTGTTATGAGCCTTTCCCAGGCACTCGGTTACTCTAGCAGTCAGATATTCGCAACATACGTCTCATCTCTGAAATCACACCAAGCTTTTCCTCAAAGTTCACGTTCCCTTATGGACTGACATACAGCAGAACAGATTCTATATATTTCAGTACTCTATCCAGGCATGCAAATGTTCAGTTTTAAGTTAATTGCTTGCAGCACTAAGAACTAAGGTCAATGACCTTCTGTATAGCTGTCGTCAAACAATTCAGTTCCAATAAGCAACACGGATCCATAGTTATCATTCCATCTATTTCCTTGTTATCTTGAAGTACTTACTTTTCTAACGCCTCCATCTTTTCATCTCCGTCTACAACAAACATCGGGTAAAGTCTTCTAGGTTAGAGTAAAACAAAATAGTGCTTTAATGGTAGAAAAAAACAACAACAACCTGGTAGCTTCACGGTACCAGATAAGAGGCAGTGGATGCCCTTAAGAGACTTGCCTAAAGAACAAACATCCTTGTACACAACAATATACATGATTACCTCACGTGACCTATAAATAGTAAAGCCTGCCCACGTTAGGGAGATGAGGATCACTATAAGGTCCAGAATGTTCCAGACACCTTTGAAGTATGACCATTTTAGCTTCTTGATCTGTGAATGGAAATGTCATTTAATCAACGTTGTTTTATGTATACTTATGCTTTTTCAAGAATAAAGGAAACATTCCAGGCGTGTGTTTTCAGGTAGGAATGGAGCCCGAAGAAGACACTATCCAGGCAAGAAACAGTTAACTGAAGAAGAGAGGTGGCAAGAAATCTGCAAAAGATTGTTCTATCATGGCAAGAAACAGACCACATAAGACTGACTATTTTTGTGCCAGGTCACGTGTCTGTAAACGGAAATTAACAAGCTGACAACTTTTGAGCCCGTTTACTGTGGAAAAGATTTAGAGATGTCATAATTTTAATAAGGAAAGGACATCTGGGTCGTGTTTCTAAGGATGAAAGGAGACAAACCACTATTTCATGAAGAAGTGGCGACTAAGTCGTCTATTTCCAAGTTAGGCCATTTGTTATGTGCCAAAGTGGAAATGCATGAGCACTTATCTTCCTCTACCAGCGATCAGTCTTGGATTAGGTCTTTGTTCTTGTGCCATACACATAAGTTTTTATTTTTATTTTCCAATTTCATTTTTTTTTCTCCTGCAGGTCAATTGTTCATGAATACTATGGTCAAAACGTCTGATTTGTTGTTTTTAGTTGATTTTTATATTTTTACTTTACGTTTGTAAAGTAATTGTTAATTTCCTCACTGATTTCTCTTAATGCGGTTAGAGTTCGTTTAAGGTATGTACACCACTTTTCATGTTAGGCAATTTCCTGCTGCAGCTTTTTTTATTTCTGTGTTTTTGACCCGATTATGCCACGAGGTCAAGCCATCCCGGTGTTTTAGCTCAGCCTTCCCTGAGCTCTTTCCTCATCAGTTTGCTAGTTTTCACTGCGTTTCCAAAGTTTATTTCACCTCAAAGCGTATCCAAAACAATCCAGTTTACGTCCAATTTCGTAAATCAATTTCTGGTTTCAATTGTGTCTTGATTGACACGTTATAGGTACCAATTGCAAGTTTTATATTCTGGTTATTAAAACAATGTTTTCCTGTGGGGAATTTGAATAAGGAAACGCGAACAATAGATTGCACGATGTCTGGCATAGGTCTGTTTTGTGCATACAAAGACATGATAGTCAGCTTAACATTACCGTGATAGACATTGACATTACTGTGCTTTATTTGCTGTGTTTATTTCAGCTTGAAGGATTTATCTAGTTACTTTATGTAGCGATTTCTGCAGTATATACCTGACGAGATGGAGCGAAAAATGCCAGGCAACAAATCGTTTAATCTATTGTTCGTGTCTTCGTAATTCAATTTCTGATTATGTTTGAATATGTAGCGGCAATGGTGGCAAGATTTCAGTTTGACCTTGTGCCATCAGTAAGCTTTGCCTGCCGGCTGTTATGATAGCCAGCTGTTGCGATAGCCTGCTTGTTATACATTAAAGATTGCACATTTACAAATATGCTGTATGGTCTGGTGCTAGCGTTGGGTGGTGGTAGCGTTGGGTGGTGGTAGCGTTGGGTGGTGCTAGCGTTGGGAGGTGCTAGCGTTGGGAGGTGCTAGAGTTGGGAGGTGCTAGCGTTGGGAGGTGCTAGCGTTGGGATGTGCTAGCGTTGGGAGGTGCTAGCGTTGGGAGGCGCTAGCGTTGGGAGGCGCTAGCGTTGGGAGGCGCTAGCGTTGGGAGGCGCTAGCGTTGGGAGGCGCTAGCGTTGGGAGGCGCTAGCGTTGGGAGGTGCTAGCGTTGAGTGATGCTAACGTTGGATGGTGTTGAGTTGGGTGTGGGTAGCGTATATTCTGATAATGCCCATCGCCGCATTATCCCCCATTGAAGCATAGGCTCTAAACCAGTGGTTAACTTTTTTAGCCCGTACGATAAGTCATCCTGGGCATTCAGATGTGTAGGCTCCCCGTTAGGTTTAGAACCTGGCTACGCCTCTGCACAGCAGCTTAGTGGTTAGAGCGGTTGCTGACCAACACAGGTCTTTGTTCAATACCCGGTTCGGAAGAATTGTTTACAACCAGTACAACATGGGGTGGACAAAATGGTTACCAGATCATCATGAATTATCTAGGAAGGGAAGAGCGAGAAACTGACACGCAACCTTATTATAACATAGAATATGTCCTAACAGTTCACACAATCATAGATGTATCTGCATAGTTATATTACAAATGTCAAGATAGTGTCCAGCTTATTCACATGGCACAGATGTCACAATATCAATGGCCAGCTTGTCATCCAGATTTCGTATCATAATATCACGATATCAATGCCCAGCTTGTCATCCAGATGTCATATCATAACATCACGATATCAATGACCAGCTTATCCAGATTTCGTATCATAATATCACAATAGCAGTTGCCAACTGGTCATCCAGATTTCGTATCATAATATCACAATATCAGTGGCCAACTTATCCAGATTTCGTATCATAACATCACGATATCAATGCCCAGCTTGTCATCCAGATGTATCATAATATCACAATAGCAGTGGCCAGCTTGTCATCCAGATTTCGTAAAATAATATCACAGAATCAGTGGCCAACTTATCCAGATTTCGAATCAATATTACGATATCAACCCCCAGTTTGTCGTCCAGATTTTGTTATAACATCACGATATCAATGACCAGCTTGTCATCCAGATATCTTAATGTTACAATATTAATGCCAAGCATGTCATCCAGATTTCGTAGCATACTATCACGATACCAATGCCCATCTTACCTTCAGCATCTCAACTATGTAAATTACGATAATGCAGCCGTAAAGGATCTCGCAGGTCAAGAGAAAATAGTCAAACGTGGTGCAAAATCGGGTCATCCTCAATGTGCGAAAAGACCAGGACATAAAGGCGCTACCAGTCCCTGGGAATTCAACTACTAGCCTGAAATAGACACCATTGTGTTCATTATTAATATCAATGTGCTCATTACTAATAGTATCAATGTGCTCATTACCAACAGTTTCAATGTGCTCATTACCAACAATTTCAATGTGTTAATTAACAACAGTTTCAATGTGTTCATTGCCAATAGTATCATTGTTTTCATTAATAACAGTTTCAATGTGCTCATTGCCAACAGTTTGTGTTCATCACCAATAGTATCAACGTGTTCATTGCTGATAGTATCTCATCTCATGTTCCTCTTGTACCTTGCGGTGTCGAGGTGAAGTATAAACTTCGTGAGAGTGCCCGATTATGGGTTTCATATATCTATTCCCATGGACTCTGCTATTCCCTCCGTCCAACGTTTACGTGGTCGGCCTCTTCCTGTTTCCATCTGGTCTGTACATCATTGCTTGTGGTATGCTGTTGATTGGTAATCTACTTGCTTGGCCAAACCATTTGACTTGCTTTCTAATAAAATCTAGTGCTGCTTTAACCCCCACTTTAGTCCTGATTTCTTCATTTCTGATCTTATCTCTTCTTGATACGTTGAGTATTCTTCTCAGGAATTTCATTTGTTGTGATTTTTCTTTTCTCTTTTTCTGTCATTGTCCAGGTTTGGCATTGGTATCATAGAGTTGGTAGGAAGATTGTGTTGTAAAGTCCTTTCTTAGTAGTTGATACATGTATTGACATGACATGTTATTGATACCTTTAGTATTGGTATAATATAATCTAATATCAATGTGCTAATTACCAAAAGTTTCAATGTGTTCATTACCAATAGTTTCAATGTGTTCTTTACTTATAGTATCATTACTAACAGTTTCTATGTGTTCATTTCTAATAGTATCAATGTCTTCATTGCTAATATCAATGTGTTCATTACTAATAGTAATTACTAATGCCCAGCTTACTAATAGTTTCAATGTACTAGTAGTGTCAATGCTTTCCACTTATAGTAATTGATAGTATTGTTCACTATAATAGTTTCAATGTGCTCATTACTAATAGTAACAATGTGCTAATTATTAATAGTTTTACACAAGTAATTGATGCGGGATAAGTTGTAAAGACAGAGTACCAGAGAAATATTCAGTGCCGATTGTTTAGGGTGTATTTTTAATGACTGTGCAGCGTTTGAAAATAATGCCGGTCAAAGTTTTGTATTCACCCTTTGTAAATTTCATGCAACATAAGTAAATATATAACTTGGACCGGCAATATTTTCAAACACTGCAATGTCATTAAAAATACACATATATAAAGTACAGTATGCAAAAGACTGCCTTTAGACACTGATTGGGTAATATGATCATTATTTATGCCGGCCGTCCGTACTTCCCAAGATATTTTAAGCTGGTTCAACTCGGGTATCCAGGCCAAAACAAAAAGAATATATGCACTATTACATTAGCCTTATACAGAGTATATTTTTAATGACTGCAGTATTAGAAAATACTGCCGGTCCAAGTTTTGTATTTACCTATTATGTTGCATGAACTTTACAGAGGGTGAATACAAAACTTGGACCTGCAATATTTTCAACCACTGCACAGTAAAAAATGCATCACATTGTAGCCAATTGAAAACTTCACTGGCTAAAAAAATAAAATAGAAACACTAATTACTGCTGTAATGCCTAGCGATGTCTGGCGGCGACGAGGAGGGGTTTCTTGAGCCTGAGAAATTAAGACCCCCTTGCCAAGGCAATCGTCGCTAACTGCCGGATAAGTTTTTACTTTTCAAGCAGAAAAAACTTCAAGCTTACCAAGAATTCGAACCCGGGTCTCCTGAAAAGAAGCGCTGAGTACTAGCCGTTCTGCCAGACGCTCCTATCTAATATGAAAATCTGGTCAACGGCATTGTGCCATCGCAACGAACTCACGACATTGTACCAACGCACTAACTCACGGCATTGTGCCAACGCACTGAACTCACGGCATTGTGCCAACGCACTGAACTCACGTCACTATGATAACGCACTGAACTCAATCTCCGTGTGGAAGGGATCAAACCGCCCTCCCTTGCTCTGAAAGTAGCTTTCAGACTCCGTCACTCGGTTCAAGGGTGCGATGTTAGGAGACCCTAGGGTGGAGAGTCGTTACAGGACCTAAGAGGTTCAGCAGGTTGCTGAGCGGAAAGAACGAGCCATATGAAATTCACCAAACCTGCAATAAAGGCGTCCCCTTGCCTTAAAGGGAGCCACTGCAGCTGTGTGGTTTCGCCTGTCGTGGTGGTCAAGATTATAAATCCGCATAGGGACCATGTTAAATAGCCCTATACTACACGCTCGACCAAGCATAAAATGGACACCAGGAAATGTTTTGACAAGTCAAGACAGACCGCGGGATACTGACTATATTACCCACCGAGTGTCAATTGATATAATAATTATGGATTTAAGCACACCATTATTAAAATACTCTACGATTTCTTGTCTGTCATGTTTCGCTGCATCACGCCGGGTGTATACCTTATGAGAAAAAATGAACTGTCTGAAATATGATGCTCGTGGTCTCTAACATTGCGCGAATGTCTAGAATGTTATATCCCGGGAAGTCAAACACTTAGCAGGAAGTCATGTTTACATAGCAACAGGCAGAACTTTTAAAAATTATGGGCTTAGCACAATATGCGCAATGTCCATTAAGGCGTGTTAAGGGTCGTTTACATATATTTTTTCCGTCACTGTCAACCCCTCCCCCCCCCCTCTCTATCTCTCTCCTTCCATCTGTCAGTTGAACTCATCATACAGCTTTAAGTCTGAAAAGACAAAAGGAGATTGTTACCTCAAATAACCCGAATAGAATTATTGAAATCAGGCACACACTAACCTTACGACGCAGAGAAGGTGTATATATTTATTATACATGGTGAAGTCTATGAACACTGCTCGAGTCTCACGCTGGATGATCCAATCATGGGTCACCAAGTTCTCTATGATGACTTCAGATTCTTCTCTAGTAGCTTTCAGGTCAACGTAGTATCCTCCACCGCTGTAAGTGCTCACCAGTCCGGTGTGGGGTTGACCATTGAGCTCACTTTCAGAGTAGTAGTGCCATCTATGGGTAGAAACACGTGCCTTTGTGATGTGTGCAGCTGTTTGTAATGACTTCTAAATCGTTCCTACTTTAATGGACAAGTGCGTGGTTAAAAATATATGCCTTTGTGTTAGTCGTGTCTCTAAATCTGTCCTACTCAATGAACAAGTAGTGATGTGATTAAAATACATGCATTTGTGTTCGTAATGTCTTTCTAAATCTTTTCTAATTAATGAACAAGTAGTTTGGTTAAAATGTGTTTGTAATGTCTTTCTTTTTCTTTCCTACTCTAATGTATAAGTATCTATGAGGTTAAAATCTTGTACGTGTGTTTGTAATGTCTCTAAATCTTTCCAACTTAATGAACAAGTGTGGTTAAATGTGTTTGTAATTTTTGCTAAATCTTTCCTACTTTATTGGATATGATGTTAGAAATATGACAGAGTAATGTGTAAGTCTTACCTAATGGACACGAAGTTTGATTTCAACATATGCTTATAATCGACAGGGTCGACTTTATTGCACCTGGATTTTATCTGGAAAGCGTCGCACAGACAGCTTAACCACTTCGCCACGGAGGTTCCCTGTTACAGATTAAGTACCCTGATTTTCTATGGGTGAAAAAAAGAACCTCAATGTCACTATTTCTTGGCAAAGAAAGATTAAAATAGCAATAAAGAAATACATTAATGAACATAAGCTTACGCTGTATTATTTGGTTCCATCAGGTACATGTTAAATGGCTTCTGATCTTCATCGCTTTTAGAATATTCAGCGAAGCATTTAGGGATGAGGCTGGCAAACTGACTGTGAACCTGTGCAAGAAACAAATGCAATGAAGAACAAACGCACAGTAAGAATATTCCGTTACTGAATTCGGATATTTTGAAAGAAAACCATAAAAACAGAAAATGGTAATTACAAAGAAAATTAAATGTTCACCCAAATACAGACTGACTAGTTATACTAATCGGTGTATTTATTTGGAAATCTCGTTAACAGCGGACGGGAAGTGTGTGTAAAAATTTTAATAGACCAAGAACAAGAAACATTTCACACAAATATTCTATGAAATATATTTGTCAATTGAAACACTTGCACTATGTCAATCGAAGTGAGAAAAACATCAAACCAATTCTGAAAAGAGGTACAGGAAGATAAATGTATTCATACAGCTGAAATTGCCAGATAAACAGTATCAACATCAACCTCAAAATAGACAGGATTAGAGTCGTGATCGCCTATGTCTGCCAAAGACCAGAACCTGAAAATTCAAACCAAATTACGTTTAAGAAATGCATGTTGAAAAACAAAAACACGCTTTAAAAACTGTTCAGTTCTGCAGTAACTTTGCAGCATTCTTATACACTGTACAGTTACAAATCTACAACCATTCCCGTAATTATTTACAATACAGTCAATCTACAAACATTACCATTATATACAATACAGTCACAAATAGTCTACAAACATTTCTATAATTATATACAATAGTCACAAATTATCTACATTCGTTTTCATAATTATATACAATACATAATATACAATACACAAAATACAAATAGTCTCAGCCATTCCCATAATTACAATACAGTCAAACATTCCCATAATTATACAATACAGTCACAAATAGTCCAAACGTTCCCATAACTATAAGGGGCGCTCATTTAAAATCCGTTCGTGCCACACCGCGCGTAATTGCGTACATTGAACATGATCATGTCATAGTCATGTGATAAGTACTGACCAATAAATAAAAGAGCACGTGCTTATCGTCCCATGATGCATAGGTTGTTTCTGACCGTTGATCCAAAATCCGTTCAAAGAAGCTCAAAGAGCGGTGATTCAGTTTCTTTCAAGGATGTCGACCAATGGACATTCATCGAAGAATGCAGGCAGCCTAACAGATGTGCGTCAAAGACAACAGTGACAGACTGGGCACGAATGTTTCGGAAAGGACGTCAGTTCACGACAGATCGACTGCCGGGTCAAGCGCATGTTGCAACAGAAAAAACCCACCGCCAAAATAGATGCAGCATTACAGACGAACCGTTGAAGCCTACGGTAGAAATCAGTCTAATATAGACTTCTTATATGATGCAAAAAGATAAGCAGTTATAGAACCAAGTGGAAATCAAAGATCTTAGGCTACCAAAAGGATGCATATTACAACACGGAAGAGAAACAAGCACTTTTCAGACTACAGGAACAACAGGGAGAAATACATCTTTATTAACTAAAGATAGGAGGAACGAATGTAATTGTGAGACATGTAAAATGACAATTTAACTGTTGCACGAGTGTCCAACATATGCAGAACAGGACTATTTTGATCTACGCTCTCCATTGTAAGACTATGGAGATGACAAAAAGGTTAAGTTCACTGCGACTGTTGACAGTGTTGGCTTCTGAAGATGTGTAAGACAGATGAATTTCAGATCAATACATAAATAGCTACGTTTTGTTGCAGAAATCCAAATATATAATGACTAACAAACGAGCCCAGGAGGCAGCGCGAGCCCAGGAGGCAGCGCGAGCACAGGAGGCAGCGCGAGCACAGGAGGCAGCGCGAGCACAGGAGGCAGCGCGAGCCCACGAGCACACCGCAAGCCCACGAGTACAGCGAGAGCCCGGACAACACGAACACAGCAAACACGAGCGCAGCAAACGAGTGCGGCAAACGAGCAAAGCAGCAAACAGCGTGAGCACAGCAGCAAACAGCGTGAGCACAGCAGCAAACAGCGTGAGCACAGCAGCAAACAGCGTGAGCACAGCAGCAAACAGCGTGAGCACAGCAGCAAACAGCGTGAGCACAGCGAACACGAGCACAGCAAACACGAGCACAGCAAACACGAACACAGCAAACACGAGCACAGCAAACGAGCACAGCAAACGAGCACAGCAAACGAGCACAGCAAACGTGGGCCCAGCAAACGTGGGCTCAGCAAACACGGACACAGCAAACAGCGTGGGCTCAGCAAACAGTGTGGGCCCAGCAAACACGAGAACAGCAAACGAGTACAACACAGAATAAAAAGACAAGATTACCTGGCAAGAATCACTGCGGACTCTCAGCTGGCGGATTCGCGGCACACCAACCAGTTTATTTTTATGGAAATTGCACTTTACACCTTGCCATTCTGGATTATTGCAATGAACCTCTGGATACAGTCCTACCATGAGAGGACCTCTAACATACTGCAAGAAAAGGTTACTTGTCAAAGCAAAGGGGAAAATAAAAGTACCCGTTTCAAACTTGTTTAACACAGTTGCATATAAGGAGCGTTGCTCACCAGATCTACACTGACTTGCCCGCTTTAATGGTATAAGTGTCTATAAAAATGTCCCAAATTACCCAAACTCCGCTTATGGCGACTAAAACTTAAGACTACAAATCAAGATTAAGTAAAATATACGGCGCGTATTCCAATATTTCTACAAGTATCTATTGACACGAGGAAATTTCAGTCGACCTAACGCAATGAGTTTCAAACTACTAGTCAATCAATCAATCATGTGCCATGCCGGAAAGCGTGGGCGGTCATGATTCGCCATTTCACTCGATCACCAGAGTCGTGGATCAGCTCAGTGTTCCTGTCTCTAGTCATGGTAAGAAATTTACGGGTAAGAAATTTACGCGTAAGAAATTTGCCAGTAAAATGTTCAAAATTGCTGTTATATAGCTGGGGTCGCAGAGTTCGGGTAAGCTGAACTCAAGCACTGAAGAGACCGCGGGAGGGATAAGATCAACCCATAAACTGGAGATGGAGAAGATGGGGAGGACAAGCTCAAAGATACGAAAACACTTACAATACAAGCAAAAAAAGTTCCTCAGCATGCCTGGACACCCATGAAAAACATTTGAAAATCTGGCCATGGGACGGTTAAAAAGCAGTTTTATCCACCAGGACAAACAACTCTGCAGAGAAACCACGGATCTGCCCACAGGTGATATCCCCATGAAAACTATCCCAGAATAAATCCATGGAAAGAAATCCAGACAAAAGTGAGGGGAATATTTGAATCGATAGTGAAGAACAGGAACAGTATGCAATGCAATACACAACAGCCACTCAGCGTCCTTGACGACTACCCACAGGACCCCTGGATCCGAGTCTACACTGATGGGTCAGCATCAAATGCTGTTCGAAATGGATGAGGGGGAGTGTACATTGAATTCTCAAATAATACCAAGGACAGAGTACCAACGGGAGTAGTATATAGGAAGGATATCCAGCGCAAAGAGGGCGATTTTTTGAGGGATGGTGAGGGCTGCTGAGGGTTGTTGAGGGATGACGAGGGTTGGTGAGGGTTGGTGAGGGATGACGAGGGATGCCACTGCCTCCCTCGCCCTCGAGTTGTGGCCTGCCTCATGCCTTCCAGCTCCTGCCTCGTTTTTTAAGTGTCAGGTGTGGTTTTTAATCAGAGCTTCGGGGTTAACAAGATCAATTAAACTATGGCACCAGGTTTGCTAATTGAATATGTCAGCCGGTGTAATGAATTAATTAGGTTCCCGTTTGTATAGACGGTATAACAAACCCGGCATCCACCATGCTCTTTATCATATAACAGCTGTGAGCAAAAAGTCGATATTGCCGGCAGGTGTATATTAGTGTCGGGGTCGAGGGAGGTCGCTGGTGCCATCTGTTTTTAATCAAGGGCGGTGTCGGAATAAAATAATAGGCGATAAAAGAACGATGTGTAGGGTGGGTTGGTAAGTGGTGAAAGACGGGGGTGCGTAGTTGGTCATAGTGGGATATCACCAATGTGTAACTGGGGTGTCTAGTGGGTTCCCTACCATGCGGCAGGGTCGATCCTACTGTGTGGTGGGGTAGTGTGGCAGTGGTCGAGTGTGTAACGGGGCTAGGTGGTGCCGTAGGTATCGTTTGAGAGTCGATTCACGCCGCGGTTCGATAAGGATGTCCACCCTAGGCGGCTCTTTTTACGTGTATACTAAGCCGTAAATGTATCTCAACGATGTCTAGTTGCTGCCATAGAGCTAGACAGGTTCGAGTCCTACTGTTTGGTGGGATAGTGTGGCAGTGGCCGAGTATTTAACTGAGCTAGGTGGTGTCACTGACGGTTCGAATAACGCCCCTGGGCGCTAACTATACCCAACATAGGCGCCAGAGAAGCGAATCACGATGTGTCGCGTTGCATTCTCCTCAGAAACGTCAGTTCCACAGCCAGCAGATTCAGCGGGACTGCTCATTGTCTTCACATTAATACAAAAGTACAGGTTCAACACTCTTTTTCTCGTAGCAATTGCCATCTTTTTACTGGTCAATACGTTTTTCAGCTTGCAAAAGGTTATCTTCGTCACGGCGATTCTTGTGCTAATCTCTTCAAGGCATCTCCCATCAGTTGTTATGACTGTTCCGAGATACTTGTATCTACTCACTTGTTTCAGAATATTCCCATTTACATGTATATTACATAGTGGTATTTCGTTCTTCATAGTGACAATCATAACCCGTGTCGTTTTATAATTTAATTCTAACCCTAGTTGTTCACCGGGTGCAACAACCGCCTCTACTAAATATTGCAGATCCTGCGCAGTGTCTGTTGATTACATAAATTATATGAAGGCAGTTCACAAGTTAAATTAGATGAAGACATTTTATTACAGAAATTAAATGAAGACATTTGACTAGAAATATTTAATAAAACGACGAAAAAAACGGAGAGCTACCGGCGTGAGAAAAAGCTTATAAGTATGGTAATGTCAGTTCCTGTGAACATATTTAGCAGAAGCATTCTGCATAGTATATGCATCTTTAGCTTTAAGGTGAAATCAATACTGCTGTACCGATCGGAAACAAGAAAAACGAATAAAACAACTACTAATAAACAACAAACATTCATTAACGGGTGCCCACGTAGTTCATCCTTGGCGTTCATGTCTCATTCAATAATTAGTATAATGCCTGAAGTCAAATTTGCGGCTTCAAAATATGTGTTCATAGCATATTTATATAGGAAGATATATATTCAAGGTGATTTTAAAGGACAAAGTTCCTCATGTCACACGCTGCAAAAGACATATTTCACTCAAACTTAAACATTAAGAGTGGAAAAGAGTATGTTGTAGATACTGTTTTTGTTTTCCCTTTGTTTCTAGTGGGACCTGGTAATTTGTTGTTCTATCTGGGCATGGTATGTATATTTTCACCACATCTTCACTGATGTTTTTCATTTTGTCTGATCATTGCCCACGCTTCACAGTCATACAAAAGTACATATTCTATGAAAGACAGAGACAATTTGCAGATATTATTAAACAAAATGACAAATCGGAGGTCGATTAATATGTAAGTATTTGTAAATAAATAAATATACACAGGGCTGGCTGGTATATAATGATAACAAAGGTAGCTAGTTTTAGAAAACGAAATAGATGTGTTAAAATAATAATATCCACACAGAATTGGTGTTACAGATTTCGCCTACTCCTCACCAAAATCAGACACCGAAGAAGGGTAATGACATTTTTACAGTTGCGAAGTGCCGTATTAGAAGCCCAAATATTAACCTCAAGGTGCGGGTTAATCCAAAGCTAGTGAGTGTCTTCATTCTGATCTAGAGTTGTTTACCGTGCCTCCCACGCAAACAGAGGTGGAATAGTGACTATGTTTAGATTAGCTGTGATGGCACCAGCTGGAGATATTAATCAGCTACCTGGTACCCAGTGAAGATGACACGATAAACGAGACGGTATAGGCCGCGTTGCCCTCAACAAAACATACAATGAAACAAAAATGGTAATGAAACGTTGCGTCGCCGCGAAGCATTATTTTAGAAACCAAAGATTACAATCGATCTGAGAGGGTAATAATAGACAGTCTAAGCCTACCAGAAAGAGGTGTCTTATACAGTGGGTACCAACGACAGACAGCTGGCCAAAAACAACAATACGGGTCTAGAGGGTACCATAGATCATATGGAGGTAACAGCTTCGATTCCGACGGGGTTGTGTGACGGAAATATTGGTTGTTTTAATTAGCTGTGATGGAGTTTACAGCTCCGATCAACAGGTTTTGAGAGGTCTAAATAGGTAGTATTTTAAAGAATTCAAGTATATTATTACAAGTTAAATTACATAATAAAATAAATACAGTGATGTGTATAAAATTATAAAAAACAAAAAAGTAAAAAACACCAGTGTTACATTAGCAAATAAGTGAAAAACACAACGGTATGAATACATTGGTGTATTAGTAACATACAAATGGTACATACAACATGCCCTCATGCAAGCGTAACGGCCTAGCTGTTAAATCACATGACCGCTATCTGTTCTATATTGCGACCAAATTACACCGATCGCCCCTCACGGCAGCGTAACAGACTATCACTTAAACCAAGCGCCCGCTATCTGTTCTATATTGTTGCCAACAATTATGTGCATGCCGCCATCATTTGATGTGAGTTTGATGATGAAGCCTGTCAGGAAACAACCATAGAGACATAGTAAAAGTGTAGTGAGAATACAAATCCAAGCGTATTGACTCTCGGTATATCGTTATTCAGTTAACGTTTCCTGTTTCCTGCTCCAGTCTATTGTTGTAAAATCTTACCAAAGTGGACACTGTGGACCAAATCTACATGAATGAAGTAGGATAGATGCGGTTGTCATATGTGTCTTATAGGGCTTGGTCATTGGTTTTTAAAAACTTATCAATGGAAGAGAAGGACCCTTACACTACAAACAGAATAAACATTTACATTAATAATACCCATAACAAACACATGACCATCTACACTGGCTGTGACAAAAGTGACAGTCTGCTTAGAGAAAACAGCGAATTTTCAACGAAAACATAGTCTGTGTGTTATCTCCTCGGAAACGTAAATCTGGTTATATTTAAATCACCCTATGCATTCATGTCCCCCATGAAAACTAATGTAATGTCTGAAGAAGTCAAATTTTGAGGCTTCAAAATATGTTTTCGTAGTATATGTATATATGAATATATATACAGGTGTTTTCTAACAACAAATGTCCGCATGTCGCGCTTTACATCCATACACAAGTATAGGTTCTATGAACGACACAACACCTACAAGTTACTAAGATTGGCACTGGGTTACCAACAACATTTGCGTCTAGAGTCAATACAACAGGACAAGACAATGCTTTTTTCGGTCTCTGATTGAGAACAACAGATATAAACGTAATTATGCAATTACCTCTTTACCACAGTACCGAGAAAGTTAAAAATATCATTTTATATACGCTGACGACCATAGTAACACAACCAGTTAATTCTGCTTGCTCACTTTGTGTATTACCCACACCTACTATAGATTGTAGAAAATTCTCATTTCTACAACCAAGCTGAAAAATATCGGTAAAAATTATAAATGCCTCGTCCGATTTCATAAAAAGAAGGAAATAATGTTAGCCAAAGGTGAAAATATCGGTCAAACTTATAAATGTCTCATCAAAACTTATAAAAAATAGGAAAATTTGTTAATCTAAGGAGAAAAAATATTGACCCTGTAAAGAAACATTTACAACAAACTTATAAAAATTAGGAACATTTGTTAACCTAATGAGAAAAAAAAATATCGACATAGAGAGCAATATTTCATCTTATCTTGTAAAAAGTAGGAAAGTTTGTCAACCGAAATGGGAAAAGGTCGGTCAAATACATAAATATCTCAACAAATTATAAAAAGTAGGAAATAATAGGGGCCAAGTAAAAAATAGCTTACCCAGATTTATAAAAGGTAGGAAAATGTGTTAGCCAAAAGGGGAAAATATTGATCAAACTAAGAAACATGTCGACCGAACTAGGAAAATAAGTGAACCAAAGTAATAAAAAGGTTGGGTAAATACAGAAATATGTTGACCAAACTTATAAATATCGCTGCTAAACTTATGAACACTAGGAAACTTTGTTAAACAAATGTGAAAAAATATCGACCAAACTTATAAAAAGCTCCGCCAAACTTACGAAAAGTGGGAAACTGTGTTAACCAAAGTTGAAACTATATCGATCAAACTTATAAATGACTCGTTCGAATTCATAAAAAGTAGGAAATAATGTTAACCAAAAGGGGCAAAATATTGACCAAGTAAAGAAATGTCTCGTCCAAAATTGTAAAAAGTAGGACAAATTTGTTAATCAAAGGTGAAAAAAGATCGGCCAAACAGATAAATATTTCAACTAAACTTAAAAACAGTAGGAAAAATGTTGCTTCTATAGTTATGTCAAACGTGTCTTGATCTTTTATTTGAAAAGACATTTCACAATACATAATCAGCAACGTCAGCACTTTCCCTCTTTTACATTACTGAAAGCTTCAACTTATCATTCCAGCGTTTCTGTTTAAGAACCACTTATACAGACTAATCACTCATCACTCCATACTCTTGATTTTTTTTTTTCTTTATAACACAAAGTGTCTCTGTCTTTCATAGATAGCTTCACAACTTTTCCATGTCACACCACCAAGAGCTCCAAACCTTCGTTGTACATGATCTTCAACGACATAGTAATAACAACATTTATGGCAATGCAGTCTATGGCTCCACTTGGGATAGTTTCGATATCATCTAAGTATTCGTCAGCAAAGATCCATTTCCCATAACTGATATCTTCAACTTTCCATACCACAATGTCTGCTATACTAAGCTTCGATTGTTCCAGCTATCAACACTGCAGGTGTTTTCTAGAAGTCTAGTGAAAATTTCATTTCTCACTTTTTCCACCTCTATTTCACTGTGTCATTTCACAACCAACCAACAGTGTCTGTTGCGAGGTCGGTCTTTCTTAATACAACATCTGCCATATTGACCCCTTGAATACCAGCGAATACATCTTCTAACCAATTTTCAACGTTTCATATCACTTAACACTAACATTCTCTTTGCTTACAACACAACCGGTTTTCTGCTGACTGGGTAAATTCCCCAACTTACTGGAGATAAATCGACTGTACCCTATCTGACAAGACCCTTTATTAGACAATGACTATGAGCATCAACCAGGATGGTCACTGCTAAGAAGAATACCAATTACAAATGATCTTCTTTACAGACGGCTATAAAATTATGATGCTATTAAGTGTTACAATGAGAAGAATAAGGAAGACAATAAAGGGTGAAAAGAGGTGACGTGTAGTAATGATGTATGGAAGGAAAAGAGACACAATAGGCAAGATATATATTAAGAACACTAATAGATAGATCAAAATAGAAGAGAAAAGGCTTAATCAAGTGGATAATTTTATATACTTGAGGTCATTTATAACCTCAGATGGTAGGTACACAATAGAGCTTAAGAGCAGAATACGGCCAACAAAAGAGGTATTTCAGAAAATGAAACGTGTCTTAGGTGATAAGTCACTATCATTGAAGGAACAAATAAATAAACTTTCAACAATAAAATTACAAAAATTAATTTTCGACAATAAAAATTATACAGTAAATTTCTCTTTATTGTTTCTAATTTGAATGTTTCTGGTAGCAATTTAATTGTTAATTTTTATTGTCGAAAATTAATTTTTGTAATTTTATTGTTGAAAGTTTATTTATTTGTTCCTTCAATGATAGTGACTTATCACCTAAGACACGTTTCATTTTCTGAAATACCTCTTTTGTTGGCCGTATTCTGCTCTTAAGCTCTATTGTGTACCTACCATCTGAGGTTATAAATGACCTCAAGTATATAAAATTATCCACTTGATTAAGCCTTTTCTCTTCTATTTTGATCTATCTATTAGTGTTCTTAATATATATCTTGCCTATTGTGTCTCTTTTCCTTCCATACACCCTTACTACACGTCACCTCTTTTCACCCTTTATTGTCTTCCTTATTCTTCTCATTGTAACACTTAATAGCATCATAATTTTATAGCCGTCTGTAAAGAAGATCGTTTGTAATTGGTATTCTTCTTAGCAGTGACCATCCTGGTTGATGCTCATAGTCATTGTCTAATAAAGGGTCTTGTCAGATAGGGTACAGTCGATTTATCTCCAGTAAGTTGGGGAATTTACCCAGTCAGCAGAAAACCGGCTGTGTTGTAAGCAAAGAGAATGTTAGTGTTAAGTGATATGAAACGTTGAAAATTGGTTAGAAGATGTATTCGCTGGTATTCAAGGGGTCAATATGGCAGATGTTGTATTAAGAAAGACCGACCTCGCAACAGACACTGTTGGTTGGTTGTGAAATGACACTGAAATAGAGGTGGAAAAAGTGAGAAATGAAATTTTCACTAGACTTCTAGAAAACACCTGCAGTGTTGATAGCTGGAACAATCGAAGCTTAGTATAGCAGACATTGTGGTATGGAAAGTTGAAGATATCAGTTATGGGAAATGGATCTTTGCTGACGAATACTTAGATGATATCGAAACTATCCCAAGTGGAGCCATAGACTGCATTGCCATAAATGTTATTACTATGTCGTTGAAGATCATGTACAACGAAGGTTTGGAGCTCTTGGTGGTGTGACATGGAAAAGTTGTGAAGCTATCTATGAAAGACAGAGACACTTTGTGTTATAAAGAGAAAAAAAATCAAGAGTATGGAGTGATGAGTGATTAGTCTGTATAAGTGGTTCTTAAACAGAAACGCTGGAATGATAAGTTGAAGCTTTCAGTAATGTAAAAGAGGGAAAGTGCTGACGTTGCTGATTATGTATTGTGAAATGTCTTTTCAAATAAAAGATCAAGACACGTTTGACATAACTATAGAAGCAACATTTTTCCTACTGTTTTTAAGTTTAGTTGAAATATTTATCTGTTTGGCCGATCTTTTTTCACCTTTGATTAACAAATTTGTCCTACTTTTTACAATTTTGGACGAGACATTTCTTTACTTGGTCAATATTTTGCCCCTTTTGGTTAACATTATTTCCTACTTTTTATGAATTCGAACGAGTCATTTATAAGTTTGATCGATATAGTTTCAACTTTGGTTAACACAGTTTCCCACTTTTCGTAAGTTTGGCGGAGCTTTTTATAAGTTTGGTCGATATTTTTTCACATTTGTTTAACAAAGTTTCCTAGTGTTCATAAGTTTAGCAGCGATATTTATAAGTTTGGTCAACATATTTCTGTATTTACCCAACCTTTTTATTACTTTGGTTCACTTATTTTCCTAGTTCGGTCGACATGTTTCTTAGTTTGATCAATATTTTCCCCTTTTGGCTAACACATTTTCCTACCTTTTATAAATCTGGGTAAGCTATTTTTTACTTGGCCCCTATTATTTCCTACTTTTTATAATTTGTTGAGATATTTATGTATTTGACCGACCTTTTCCCATTTCGGTTGACAAACTTTCCTACTTTTTACAAGATAAGATGAAATATTGCTCTCTATGTCGATATTTTTTTTTCTCATTAGGTTAACAAATGTTCCTAATTTTTATAAGTTTGTTGTAAATGTTTCTTTACAGGGTCAATATTTTTTCTCCTTAGGTTAACAAATTTTCCTATTTTTTATAAGTTTTGATGAGACATTTATAAGTTTGACCGATATTTTCACCTTTGGCTAACATTATTTCCTTCTTTTTATGAAATCGGACGAGGCATTTATAATTTTTACCGATATTTTTCAGCTTGGTTGTAGAAATGAGAATTTTCTACAATCTATAGTAGGTGTGGGTAATACACAAAGTGAGCAAGCAGAATTAACTGGTTGTGTTACTATGGTCGTCAGCGTATATAAAATGATATTTTTAACTTTCTCGGTACTGTGGTAAAGAGGTAATTGCATAATTACGTTTATATCTGTTGTTCTCAATCAGAGACCGAAAAAAGCATTGTCTTGTCCTGTTGTATTGACTCTAGACGCAAATGTTGTTGGTAACCCAGTGCCAATCTTAGTAACTTGTAGGTGTTGTGTCGTTCATAGAACCTATACTTGTGTATGGATGTAAAGCGCGACATGCGGACATTTGTTGTTAGAAAACACCTGTATATATATTCATATATACATATACTACGAAAACATATTTTGAAGCCTCAAAATTTGACTTCTTCAGACATTACATTAGTTTTCATGGGGGACATGAATGCATAGGGTGATTTAAATATAACCAGATTTACGTTTCCGAGGAGATAACACACAGACTATGTTTTCGTTGAAAATTCGCTGTTTTCTCTAAGCAGACTGTCACTTTTGTCACAGCCAGTGTAGATGGTAATGTGTTTGTTATGGGTATTATTAATGTAAATGTTTATTCTGTTTGTAGTGTAAGGGTCCTTCTCTTCCATTGATAAGTTTTTAAAAACCAATGACCAAGCCCTATAAGACACATATGACAACCGCATCTATCCTACTTCATTCATGTAGATTTGGTCCACAGTGTCCACTTTGGTAAGATTTTACAACAATAGACTGGAGCAGGAAACAGGAAACGTTAACTGAATAACGATACACCGAGAGTCAATACGCTTGGATTTGTATTCTCACTACACTTTTACTATGTCTCTATGGTTGTTTCCTGACAGGCTTCATCATCAAACTCACATCAAATGATGGCGGCATGCACATAATTGTTGGCAACAATATAGAACAGATAGCGGGCGCTTGGTTTAAGTGTTAGTCTGTTACGCTGCCGTGAGGGGCGATCGGTGTAATTTGGTCGCAATATAGAACAGATAGCGGTCATGTGATTTAACAGCTAGGCCGTTACGCTTGCATGAGGGCATGTTGTATGTACCATTTGTATGTTACTAATACACCAATGTATTCATACCGTTGTGTTTTTCACTTATTTGCTAATGTAACACTGGTGTTTTTTACTTTTTTGTTTTTTATAATTTTATACACATCACTGTATTTATTTTATTATGTAATTTAACTTGTAATAATATACTTGAATTCTTTAAAATACTACCTATTTAGACCTCTCAAAACCTGTTGATCGGAGCTGTAAACTCCATCACAGCTAATTAAAACAACCAATATTTCCGTCACACAACCCCGTCGGAATCGAAGCTGTTACCTCCATATGATCTATGGTACCCTCTAGACCCGTATTGTTCTTTTTGGCCAGCTGTCTGTCGTTGGTACCCACTGTATAAGACACCTCTTTCTGGTAGGCTTAGACTGTCTATTATTACCCTCTCAGATCGATTGTAATCTTTGGTTTCTAAAATAATGCTTCGCGGCGACGCAACGTTTCATTACCATTTTTGTTTCATTGTATGTTTTGTTGAGGGCAACGCGGCCTATACCGTCTCGTTTATCGTGTCATCTTCACTGGGTACCAGGTAGCTGATTAATATCTCCAGCTGGTGCCATCACAGCTAATCTAAACATAGTCACTATTCCACCTCTGTTTGCGTGGGAGGCACGGTAAACAACTCTAGATCAGAATGAAGACACTCACTAGCTTTGGATTAACCCGCACCTTGAGGTTAATATTTGGGCTTCTAATACGGCACTTCGCAACTGTAAAAATGTCATTACCCTTCTTCGGTGTCTGATTTTGGTGAGGAGTAGGCGAAATCTGTAACACCAATTCTGTGTGGATATTATTATTTTAACACATCTATTTCGTTTTCTAAAACTAGCTACCTTTGTTATCATTATATACCAGCCAGCCCTGTGTATATTTATTTATTTACAAATACTTACATATTAATCGACCTCCGATTTGTCATTTTGTTTAATAATATCTGCAAATTGTCTCTGTCTTTCATAGAATATGTACTTTTGTATGACTGAAGCGTGGGCAATGATCAGACAAAATGAAAAACATCAGTGAAGATGTGGTGAAAATATACATACCATGCCCAGATAGAACAACAAATTACCAGGTCCCACTAGAAACAAAGGGAAAACAAAAACAGTATCTACAACATACTCTTTTCCACTCTTAATGTTTAAGTTTGAGTGAAATATGTCTTTTGCAGCGTGTGACATGAGGAACTTTGTCCTTTAAAATCACCTTGAATATATATCTTCCTATATAAATATGCTATGAACACATATTTTGAAGCCGTAAATTTGACTTCAGGCATTATACTAATTATTGAATGAGACATGAACGCCAAGGATGAACTACGTGGGCACCCGTTAATGAATGTTTGTTGTTTATTAGTAGTTGTTTTATTCGTTTTTCTTGTTTCCGATCGGTACAGCAGTATTGATTTCACCTTAAAGCTAAAGATGCATATACTATGCAGAATGCTTCTGCTAAATATGTTCACAGGAACTGACATTACCATACTTATAAGCTTTTTCTCACGCCGGTAGCTCTCCGTTTTTTTCGTCGTTTTATTAAATATTTCTAGTCAAATGTCTTCATTTAATTTCTGTAATAAAATGTCTTCATCTAATTTAACTTGTGAACTGCCTTCATATAATTTATGTAATCAACAGACACTGCGCAGGATCTGCAATATTTAGTAGAGGCGGTTGTTGCACCCGGTGAACAACTAGGGTTAGAATTAAATTATAAAACGACACGGGTTATGATTGTCACTATGAAGAACGAAATACCACTATGTAATATACATGTAAATGGGAATATTCTGAAACAAGTGAGTAGATACAAGTATCTCGGAACAGTCATAACAACTGATGGGAGATGCCTTGAAGAGATTAGCACAAGAATCGCCGTGACGAAGATAACCTTTTGCAAGCTGAAAAACGTATTGACCAGTAAAAAGATGGCAATTGCTACGAGAAAAAGAGTGTTGAACCTGTACTTTTGTATTAATGTGAAGACAATGAGCAGTCCCGCTGAATCTGCTGGCTGTGGAACTGACGTTTCTGAGGAGAATGCAACGCGACACATCGTGATTCGCTTCTCTGGCGCCTATGTTGGGTATAGTTAGCGCCCAGGGGCGTTATTCGAACCGTCAGTGACACCACCTAGCTCAGTTAAATACTCGGCCACTGCCACACTATCCCACCAAACAGTAGGACTCGAACCTGTCTAGCTCTATGGCAGCAACTAGACATCGTTGAGATACATTTACGGCTTAGTATACACGTAAAAAGAGCCGCCTAGGGTGGACATCCTTATCGAACCGCGGCGTGAATCGACTCTCAAACGATACCTACGGCACCACCTAGCCCCGTTACACACTCGACCACTGCCACACTACCCCACCACACAGTAGGATCGACCCTGCCGCATGGTAGGGAACCCACTAGACACCCCAGTTACACATTGGTGATATCCCACTATGACCAACTACGCACCCCCGTCTTTCACCACTTACCAACCCACCCTACACATCGTTCTTTTATCGCCTATTATTTTATTCCGACACCGCCCTTGATTAAAAACAGATGGCACCAGCGACCTCCCTCGACCCCGACACTAATATACACCTGCCGGCAATATCGACTTTTTGCTCACAGCTGTTATATGATAAAGAGCATGGTGGTTGCCGGGTTTGTTATACCGTCTATACAAACGGGAACCTAATTAATTCATTACACCGGCTGACATATTCAATTAGCAAACCTGGTGCCATAGTTTAATTGATCTTGTTAACCCCGAAGCTCTGATTAAAAACCACACCTGACACTTAAAAAACGAGGCAGGAGCTGGAAGGCATGAGGCAGGCCACAACTCGAGGGCGAGGGAGGCAGTGGCATCCCTCGTCATCCCTCACCAACCCTCACCAACCCTCGTCATCCCTCAACAACCCTCAGCAGCCCTCACCATCCCTCAAAAAATCGCCCTCTTTGCGCTGGATATCCTTCCTATATACTACTAACGGGAAAGTACTGCCATAACTACAATTCAGAAATCCAGGTACTCAAGATAGAGAAATTAGTAAATGCCAGCCATGGTACACAACCTGTAGTGCTATTAACAGATGCAAATGCACTACTTGAGGCGCTCCTGTCAGAGAAATTGCCAGTACTATGGACACTACTTTCGGAACCTTTGCAGCCAGCATAAAGTGGATACAGTGGATACCATCTTTCTGAGGAGTACCCTTGAACGAGAGAGCTGATCGATTAGCTAAGGAAGGAGCAATAGAAGAACTTGGTATACCCGTTACATACCACCACAAGAAACGAATGATCAAATTGCAAGCCACCAAAACCTGCTCAAGACCAACACATTAAGGACAGACCAGAATAAATTCAGCGCCTCAGAACAGGACAATAGATTACGCTACCACATGTATACACAATTCAAGATTGGTGAATGAATCCGCCATGTGCACATGTGGATTGGTGTCGCAGACAGCATATCATGTACTCCAAGACTGCCCAGAATACGACCTATCAAGACAAACCTTCTGGCCTAGAGAAACAGTGGAAGATAAAACTGAACTACTGAGTGAAAAAAGAAAATTATACAAGAGATATTGCAGTTAAATTTCAAGCGAACGAAAGAAGCCGTCAGTAAAAGACAGTTGAGCGTATAAACAATTTTCATTCCCGTGTAATCTGAAAAATTCTTACTATCGGACTTTTAAGGCCATCCAAAACAACTCATACAGATATATGCACCTACATGAACAGCAGAGGAGGATTACAGATTTTTACAGCACACTGCAAGACATACGATTGGTCATAATGACAATGGGAGATTTTAATGCATTAGAGGCATCTTTGTGTCAGGTCTTAGTTAGATATGACTGAGCTACCGTATAACAGTAGACGGTACTACCTGCTTTCTGTTAGCGCCGAACGTTGGGCGGCGCTTACCAAACCCGACACCCCACATTGTGCCAACGGCTTCGGGCGGAAGAGCGCAATTGTGAGGGTACAAGCCTTACCCTGGTGCGAGAAAATGCAACCTAAAGACAAAGTGTCATGGCAGGGCAGACCAGGCCCTAAGCCTTGGTTGGCGGCTGGTCTAGGATCGAAGCTCCGACAGGCGGACAATTATAGCATTGCTTTGCTGATCCAGCAGCTTCTGCAGCTTGTCTTGTTCCAGATGTAGAGGTGTTACCTTTCCTCTGGAGTGAACTAGGCAGGCCGAGAGAGGGATCATGCTGCATGGGCAACACATGATCTCTATATTTTAGCCCAGGCTTTGTGCTATGGAGAGGCAATAACTCCATCCCTTACAAACTATCCTCTGTCAAGACGGCAAGGTGCCAATGATAGTAGGCACCGGAAGAGCTGAAAATAAGAGATGTACTAGGAAAATTTGGTCTGAAACAAATGGCATTGAATTGTGCACATAAAATGGGTTGATAGCCAAGACACGTTTTAAACAACCCCCGCGAAAACTTCACATGGAAGTCCCCGGACAGTACTACCAAAACCAGATTATATTTTAATACAAAGATGATGGAGATCAAACATAACAGCAAATACCCTACGAAATGCAGACATACAGACCATATAAGTTAGAAGCAGATGTGAAACTACGAGGGTACGTTAATTAAGTCACAAATGGCTGTAGAAAATTAAATATGATAACTTGAAACAGGTTTAAATGTATGCATACATTGTCCCTTTATTTCTCATAATTTCCACCAACATTGATGCACTTATCCCATCGTTTTATCAGTCCTCCAAACCGGCAGCATAGAAGTGTGTGCGCTGTTTTCTAAACCACGTTTTCACTTCACATTCAACTTCGGCGTCATTCGCGAAATGTCACACCAAGGTGGGTTTTCAGTGTTTATGTTGACAAATGTTTATCCTGTAAAGCGGTGCATAGCTGGGTAGAACAAAGTTACGAGGGCGAGTCAATAAGTAAGTCACAAAGTTCTTCGGGATGGCAGATAAATGAAAACAAAGCACGCAATTCTATGCAGCCGGTTTGCGACGACTGATAAAACGATGGGATAAGTGCATCAGTGTTGGAAATTATATTGAGAAATAAAAGGGCAACGTATGTAATCAAGTTGTTATATTTAGTTATATTCTACAGCCATTTGTGTCTTATTAACTTACCCTCGTAAATCTCAAAAAGCTTACCCGAGAATCGAGGCCACTTCGTTTGGGCCTTACAAAAACACAAGACGCATACTGCGTGGAAGTGAATCGTTTTGAAGTCTTGATGTCTATCCAAGAGATAACACCATATGAATTGTCAGCACATGCTAGTAATATCTTGGTAACAGCCACAGATTTAATTCCGAATAAGCAACATAAGTCATGGATTACAACAGACACGTTCGAATTAATAAAACAACGAAGGGAACTGAAACAAAGGAGGCGAAACCGATAACAGTTGGATGAAGTATAAATATTTAACACGAGAAATAAGAAATACAAGAAGAGACAATTCAATTTAAACAAGATCGTTGTACTAGAATAGAATAATATCATAAGAATGGAAGAGATTACGAAATGTTCAAAGAAATTAAATTGACAAGAAATGTTCAACCTCATTTAAATGTTATCTATAACAAGTTGGGAAATAATCTAACAATCTAGAACAATTCTAGAACAATGGCAGGAATACTGCAGAAGAATATTTGATATGAAGGACTGAGGATATAAATGAGATACAAGAAAGACCCAATGACAGTAGAGACAGAACCTGAACCCTCAGATGAAATTGTATGGGCAATGAACCTGTAGAATGGTAAATCACCAGGATGCGATGAGATACCAGCTGAACTAATTAAAGCGGGAGGAGAAAAAAAAAGCATACAAATATATCACGCATTATGTGAATCGATTCGGAAATATGGTATATGGCCAAAAGATTGGAAGAGCACTATTTATTCTAATACCAAAAACAGGGCTACCTGAAATTAAGCGCGAACTATAGAACTATTGCCCTGATCAGACATGCAAGTAAAATTCTACTAAATATCATAATTGGAAGACTCCGTAAGAAAATGGAGGAAGAAATTAACGTGGTCAAGCCGGATTTAGACAAGGAAGAGGAACAAGAGATCGCATACTCAATGTGCATTTAATAATAGAGAAGCGTAAAGGATTTAATGTAAACCCATTATGTTTTGTGGATTATTCAAAGGCATTTTACTGTACAACAACAAGTTGAAATCATGAGGAAAATGGGCCTTACATCACATGTAGTACAACTCATAAAAATGCTCTATCTCGACCAACAAGTAGCGGTTAGAATAGAATCTAGATGGTGAGACAGATTGGGTTGATATCAAGTAAGAAGTCTGTCGGGGCTGTGTGCTGTCCCCATATTTGTTTAACCAATACGACCCGTAAGAGGTGGGCCAAAGAGAAGATGGGTGCTGGATGTGGCAATCTCCAGATGGGTGTATCCGTCGGGGGACATCTTGTTTATGACCAAGAAGTTTTCCCGATGATTGTTAGGGGAGTGAAGTTCTACAATGGACATGCTACTGAATGAATGACTGAATCTGAGCAAATACCAATGCACTGTAGTACCACTCAGCACTGCAGCACGATCATATTTATGTTGCAGAAGATTGCTGTCATCACAGCCCAGGGAAAACATCCGATTCTGTGCCAGTTCTACCTCATGCATGTTTATATTCAAGTTCAGGGAAAAGATCTGATTCTGTGCCATTCTACCTCATACATGTTTATGTCCAGATTCTGTGTCAATTCTACCTCATGCATGTTTATGTCCAGATTCTGTGTCAATTCTACCTCATACATGTTTGTGTCCAGATTCTGTGTCAATTCTACCTCATGCATGTTTGTGTCCAGATTCTGTGTCAATTCTACCTCATGCATGTTTATGTCCAGATTATGTGTCAATTCTACTTCATGCATGTTTATGTCCAGATTCTGTGTCAATTCTACCTCATATATGTTTATGTTCAGATTCTGTGTCAGTTCTACCTCATGCATGTTTGTGTCCAGATTCTGTGTCAGTTCTACCTCATGCATATTTGTGTCCAGATTCTGTGCCAGTTCTACCTCATACATGTTTGTGTCCAGATTCTGTGTCAGTTCTACCTCATGCATGTTTATGTCCAGATTCTGTGTAAGTTCTACCTCATACATGTGTGTGTCCAGATTCTGTGTCAGTTCTACCTCATACATGTGTGTGTCCAGATTCTGTGTCAGTTCTACCTCATACATGTGTGTGTCCAGATTCTGTGTCAGTTCTACCTCATACATGTGTGTGTCCAGATTCTGTGTCAGTTCTACCTCATACATGTGTGTGTCCAGATTCTGTGCCAGTTCTACCTCATGCATATTTGTGTCCAGATTCTGTGTCAGTTCTACCTCATACATGTGTGTGTCCAGATTCTGTGCCAGTTCTACCTCATGCATATTTGTGTGTCCAGATTCTGTGTCAGTTCTACCTCATGCAAGTTTATGTCCAAGCCCAGGGAAAAGATCTGATCCAGTGCCAGTTCTACCTCATGCATGTTTGTGTCCAGATTCTGTCAGTTCTACCTCATGCATGTTTATGTCCAGATTCTGTGTCAGTTCTACTTCATGCATGTTTGTGTCCAGATTCTGTGTCAGTTCTACCTCATGCATGTTTGTGTCCAGATTCTGTCAGTTCTACCTCATGCATGTTTGTGTCCAGATTCTGTGTCAGTTCTACCTCATGCATGTTTGTGTCCAGATTCTGTCAGTTCTACCTCATACATGTTTATGTCCAGATTCTGTGTCAGTTCTACCTCATGCGTGTTTGTGTCCAAGTGCAGTGAAAAGATTGATTCTGTGTCAGGTCTACCTCGTGCCTGTTATATCCAAGCTGTCTTCGCTATCCTGCACTTGCTGGTCGACTCGTGCTTGGGAACTATGCCTAATATTTAACAACAAAACATGCACATTAATGACGGGAAATTTACGACAAAACTATCATGGAATGGACATACTAGTGAATCAGGTATGACCAAGAACCAACTGAAAACCGTAAATTGAAATGAAAGAAAATAAACAAAAGATTTTTTTGGTACGTTAGAGGGTTGGGAAAAAAAATTCGAAAAGTTAGTGACAATTGGCAACATTGAAGGGAAAAAAGACATGTGACAAGAGTTTAATGACTGGATGATTTTGGCCACATGATATAATCATGAAAGGAACACCGACCTGATCGAAGACGATCGCATGAGATGGAGATCCATCACCACCGACGCTTATCGGCACGACACGTGATGACGAAACGTGGCTTATAGACAAGATTTAAATTCTAGATTAACAACTTACTTCCCAGAAATCATCAACAGTGTGTATGTCCTTGAAACTGTAGCCAGAATCTGCGTTAGGCCCCAGAAACAGATTACCCACTGTCTGGCTGTAGTTGTACATAGGTACTGAGTTCAAACTCACGACAACTGAAACAAACGAAATTGAAATTTGGTTTTAAAAAATAAGGCATGGAGGACAAGCTCACCAAAAACGTATCACTAATGTACTGGTACGTAGTTGACATACCATCTTCCACTTATGCCGTCAAGCATCCTGGGAATTAACGTTACAGCGCCCGATGGGTGGTACTGGATAGTGTCATTCCATGTGATTATGCAATGTCTGAAGTGGTGTGAACAAATGCACCTATCTTGGCAGCACTGTCACAAGCTGCCACAATTGATGAAGTGAATGCAAGACTCTCCAAGGCAGCTTTGCCAGACTGAACAAGAAAGTGTGGGCAGAAATGGAATAAGCCTGCCAACAAAGCTGAAAGTTTATAAAGCAGTTGTATTATCCACACTGCTATATGCTTGTCAAACCTGGACTTTATCAGCGACACACTAGGAAATTAAACAACTTCTACAGTCTGTCTTATGAAGCTATTGAGGATTAAATGGCAAGACAAGATCCCAGACACTGAAGTTCTAGAAAGAGCTTCCATGCCCAGTATCCTCTACTAATGAAGAATCAGATTCGCTGGGCTAGTCACTTAACTCGCATGCCAGATCACATGCTCCCTAAACGAATTTTCTACAGCGAACTGCGTTGCGGTAAACGCTCCCAAGGTGACCAAAGGGAACGCTTTAAAGACACTGAAAATCTCACTGAAAGCTTTTGTAATTCATCATGACACCTGGGAGGCTGCAGCCAGAGACCGAAATTCGTGGCGTGCATCATTACGTAAGGGTGCAGTCACTTGTGAAGCAACCAGGACTGCAAGAGCTGTGAAGAATTGGCTGCATAGAAAAACCACTGCAGGAAATCCTCCTCCAGAAACGTCAAGCATTCTTTGCCCACTTTGTCAAAGAACATTTCGAGCCAATATAGGCCTACGGCGCCATACTTTCAACCCCACTAGATGAAATGAATGGTCATCATCATTCTTGATGGAGAAACAGTCGTAATTCTGATGTCAATTCATTTTCTTCTTGGGCGTTCTCTTGCCCTCGTATCAGATCTTTGATGTAGCACCAGTGCTAGTTGTTGCTACTGCATTCTAACATTTATGGCCGAACCATTTGATAGTCTGCCTTTCAGTAAATGTGGCACAAGGTGATTCACTGTCAAGACATTTATTCAGTTTCGAATAGTTAAGTTGGCAGCTCTCCTCAAGTATCTCATCACGCAGGTGTTTAATTTGCATGATTATGATTTGGATAATGGAATTGGTGTTAATATGCTACTTATTACCTGTAGTTTTGCAGACAGTTATATTTCGATGTTTCAGTTTGGGTGTTAACTGAAATATAAGTACTTTTGATTTTGACACCTGATTTCGATTTATGTCTACTTTAATCTCTTTTTTCTGATCATACTTCCTAGAAATTTAATTTCTTTTTGTTTCAGAGGTGTACATTTATCGGTATATTTAGTAGACAAGGAAATCTAACTTGCGTTACTTCAGTTTTGGCTGTATTTATATTCATATTGTATCTGAGGCATGTTGAACGCAGCTTGATTTTGCAGTCTGCCCTCGTCGGTGTAGCAATTCACTTGTCTGCAAATAAAAGCTGATTTATTGCAGGTGGATCTGCTTCATCTAAACTAAACAGTTTGAAATTTTCTAAATCTGTTCTGGCAACATTTGCTTTTCGATGAGATAAATAGTGGAGCAGAGCACACATTCAGCAGTGACTGAACATATACCTTCATGTGTTGTTACTGCACTTTGGCTTAAGTGTGCATGGCTATGATTTATAGTACGAGGGTAAGTTAAGTCAGACACAAATGGCTGTAGAAAAATAACTAAAGATGATAACTTGAAACCAATTTATTTTTATACATATATTGTCCATTTATTTCTCAACATAATTTCCACCAACATTGATGCACTTATCCCATCGTTTTATCAGTCCTCCCAAACCGGCTGCATAGAACTTCTCAGGAATCTGTTTTTATTTTCATGTTTTCTGTTATTGTCCAGATTTGGCATTGGTAGCAGAGAGTTTGTAGGAAGATTATGTTGTAGAGTGCTTCTTAGTTAACTATTGATACGTGTTCTTTAGTATTGGTGCCATTTGTCAAATGAGTTGGTTTGCATTATTGCATCTAATTCAAGTACAAAATTTTCGTACTTTAGCCTCTTCTCTACGCTGGTATTTCTGATGTGAGCGTGTAAAGTCACACTTCTTTCGATTTCCTCCATAATTCTAGAGCAATAGTAATTAAACAATAGTACTGGAACTGTTGTAGGTGAACAAATAACGGAAATGGAATGGCACTTTAAGACAAACGTTATATGAGGTATGGCCGCTGTTGCATGTTGCTCTAGGTATGGCCGCTGTTGCATGTTGCCCTAGGTATGGCCGCTGTTGCATGTTGACAGCTATTAATCTATGGTGAGTAGCCCTGACAGGATGAGTCAATACAATGTATTGTTAAATGCAATGAGTTGCTATACAGATATATTCATTCCTGACACACGATAAGGTAGATGTGAGGGGTGATGGGGGGGGGGGGTACTGTGTTTGGTGTGTGTGGTTGTACGTGTGTGTCTCTGGTTGTACGTGTGTGTGTGGTCTGTGTGTGGTGTGTGTACCTCCTAGAGTCTCGATAGCGTAGGGGCTACAACGCTTACCAGTCGACTCGGTGATCATGTCTTTGAATCCGTATCCAAGATGATTTTAAAACTTCAGACAAGATCCCAAGTCCACCAGCTTAAACAAAGTACCAGGAAATGTCTTGGAAAGTGAAGGCGGCACCCCTTGAGTGCGGACTGGTGTATCAACAATGGGTTAAAATCTACCCGGAATACAACTAAGCAGTGAAGGGGTCCTTTACTACAACTCTTAACTGCCTTTACAAGTTGCATTTACGTGACTGTTCTAAAACTTCCAATAGACAAACAGAAAGTGTGATGACCATGTTTTTGTAGAGCCAAAAGCAGAGATTTTACTAGAGCTACTTACTAATGATCACCAACAGCATAAAGACAGCGTAGACGGTCTTCTCTGTCAGAGTTGGCTTCACATATGGGTCGTGGTAACTTCTTGTCTCCTCTGCCTGGCGGGCCACCCACGCAGCTGAAATTATTCCAGTAAATAACGTACATTTCCTCTAACAAAAACCAACTGAACATATACAGGAGTAAGTTAATGGACAACAGATAAAACCATGTAACACAGATTTGCATGAGTTGTAAGTAAATGGGCAAGACAAGACACAAAAACACAGTAAATACATAAATGGAACAGACAAAACATAAGTAACGAGTAAGTAAACGGATCACAAACATAATATAAAAACAAAAAAATAGGAACTACACATTTAGGGATGCAATTAATGGACCACCGACTTGATACAAACATGTACCCCGGATTTGCAAGTGTAATAAATAAATGGGTCACAGACAGGACACACGCTTAAGTAACGAGTAAATAAGTTCATTGGTAATCAATGGTTCTTAAAATTGAAAGAGAATCACTAATGTGGCGATCATAGAGAGGAATTCAGAGTGAACTAGTGGAATACCAGTGGATAAGGAAGTTGAAATGCTGGAACTGGATAGAGCATTGAGACAACAGTAAAATTAGAAATGTCTTTGCTTGGTATTCAGGATATAGACAGAGGGTGATCTAAACACGAAGTGGCATAATGATGTGGAGAGGAAAGGAAAGGTTCTCCACGGGATAGCAAAGGATAAGATGACCTGGAGCGAGTTGGATAATTGTCTATGCCACAGCTGGGATACATAGGAAATATTAGCAACACGAACAGGCCGGACCTTAAAAACAAATAATTTTCCGGAAGTTGTCCTGTTATGGATCTGATGTGATAGCTCCATCACATTTGGCAAGCCCGGATGCACGGAGGAATAGGTGGCCAGGCGTTCACACGAGTATAATTATCAAATCCGCGTTCAACTGTGCTCATATGTGTACGTTAGCGTGCCAGCTATGGAACGCAAAAGGAACCTGTTTCCATGACAAGGCGCATTGGGAATATTGTCAGATTATGGGTAAACTACCTTCACGCCATGAGGCGAATTGGGTATACGGTGCTAGCTCTATATTTTACACTAATCCGCATTCGATGGATGATTTATCACTATTGTGCCGACCGCCTTTGCTTTCCAGAAAACCCTAGGTCCATGACACAATCCTTGAAAACATCACCGTACAAGCGGGAGATATGGCGCTAGGTTCATTCTCTTGACCAAATGTGACGAAACATTTACCAGATGTATCATGGATTAACATATACACCAGACATCTTGTACCAGTTTGTGAATGAGTTGACCCTGAAGTTATGTGATCATGCAATGGTCCTCTTGTAAGAGATATGAACCCAGGATCTCTGAGTTTGCAAGTAAGAGCCATAGACGTGTGCATAATCATGTACCATGCTGGTGGGGGTGGTTCATCTAACACGTGTCTTGAATCACGTGTGTGATCTTGTCCCAACTGCCTTGTGGGCAAAATCAAATGTTTTCCAACATCTCGTGTTCCATCAAGTTTGCGAACTGTCACTATGTTTTCAAGTAAAGTTCTTCCCATAACGACAGGTGCAGGGAATAAACTCGCTACCTTGCCATCAGCGCACGGGAAGTTTAAGAGCTAGTGCTCTTATTTCGATCATGCTATCCTGTTAAAAAAAACTTGGACAATGAGCAGTCAAGCTGAAAAGCATCTGATGGCTGCAGAAATGTGGTTTCTGAGGATAATGCAAAGAATACATGGACAGACAGAAAAACCAATGACCAAGTACTACAGGAGACAAATGAACATCGTAAACTGATTAGAGAAATTAGACGTAGACAGTCAAAATATTTTGGACATGTTATGAGAAGAAATGGATTGGAGAACTTGGTGACAACTGGCAAGATCGAAGGGAACAGACCAAGAGGAAGACCGAGAGGAAAATACTAGGATGTCTTGGCCACATGGTATGGACGAGACAGGAACACCGAGTGAAATGGCGAGTCATGACCGCCCACGCTTTCCGGCATGGCACATGATTGATTGATCCTGTTAAATTTGTATCCTTTTGCCGTTAAGCGTCGCAGTGAGAAGGGAGATACTTTTTTCGAATAGCTTTTCTAATTAACGCCAAATTTGCTTTCTTCAATGTCTTTTACTACATATACTTTATTCTGGGTCATCCTCTCACCTTGTATCCCAATATTCTCACATAGACCGCCTTAGCCGCTGGTTGATCATGTTCCATTCCAACTAAATGTCTGAACTATTTAATTCTGTGGTGTTCTATTGTCAGTAATATCTATACAGTGTTAACCTACACTTGTTCTTAATTTCTCATGTCTTTTTTCAGCTGCGTTTCTTATACTTATGCATCTCATCTCACATGCGATTTTACGCCGGCGTGTTTCTATGACTGTCCTTTCTGTTAAAGTTTATATATGATTAATTCAGATAAACCAAGAAATAAACTTGGAATATAAACTTACATATAAAGTCTCTCCAACTGGAATTATTGATGTCACCGAGAGAACCGCGAGACTTGTCAGAGGAGGAACTACTCGTCAGAATGGAAGATGACCGCTCACTGCGGCTTTCTGCGGTGGAGGGACAAAGCGTCTCGCTGGAGGATGACTTGGCTCTGTGGCTCTGTTCAGTGTCGGGACAAACTATTTCACTGGCTGCGGGCTTGGCACCGATACTTGGTTCAGTCGTTACCTGAAAATAAATCACACCATTACAGATGACTACACATCTGTACACCAGTCGTTACGTGAAAATACATCACCATTAAAGATTACACATCTGTATACCAGAATTTCAAAAGTCTAGTCAATGTCCTTTTGCACGCCTTGAGGCGCATTATTTAAATGGTGGTAGGCCCATATCTGTATAGACCACTCGGCGGGTGTGCCTGGTGTCACTTAGCAATCGACTGGATTTGCTATATTTAATATAAATGGGTATAGTATGAGCTATAATTTGATGACAGTCTAAAACAGCAGACATCTAACAAAGAAAAATGAATTGCCACAATAAAGTTAAAATGTATTAGAAAAAAAGAAAAAAAGATCAAATACGCTATTTGACTGCTCAAGAAGCTACTCCTGTAGCAACGAATATTTATAACAATCTCTGCCACATCAAGATATGCCACATCGTTTATAAGTTATGTCGAACTAAGAATTAAATGCCAAAGAATAATGTGGAGTGTTCAAGAGAAAGAATGATTACATAAATACAGAGGTTAGGAAGCATTTAAAAACAGGTGGGAAGCATCCGATGGATCTGTTCCCCGGGGAATGCTGGTGCTGTGGGAAACGGGCAAGCGGACACATTGGCTGGATCTGTACTGCTGGGTGGGGTATTGGTGTAGATAAAACAGTGCCTGTTGGGATCACGCATAGTGTGACAGAGCACACATCATTGCTTGGAGAGAATGGTGCGGCAGGAAGTGACCAGGAGATCTGGCCGATACTCAGGGAAAGACCACACGGGCACAGGCTGCAGTTGCTACATTAGTACTGGGACTTAACTGGTAAGAGATTACGGAGCGCGTTGTGGGAATGCGCGTTGTGGGAATGCGCGTTGTGGGAATGCGCGTTATGGGAATGCGCGTTATGGGAATGCGCGTTATGGAATGTGCGTTATGAGAATGCGCGTTATGGAATGTGCGTTATGAGAATGCGCGTTGTGGGAATGCGAGTTATGGGAATGTCCCTACTGTTCGTCGGTTTCTAACCCAACTCAGATTATGCAGGTAGCTTTGGCACAACACCAGCAAAAATAGTTAAATTTGAGATCATATGGCAACAGAGGTGTATGGACCATTTTGGCAAATGAACAATTTTTGAAATTAAAATGTTACATAACGATTCTAACATTGCCATGGATTGAGAATAAATAAAAGTACTGACTACTAGATCTGAACTCATGAAAATAGACGCGTAAGCAGAATAATGTCTTGGAAAAATACTGTTACATCAAGCATCAGTGACCAAGAAAGTAAAGGTCGGCAATATTTCCGGAAGACAGAGGGTCCGACCAACACAACGGTGGACAGAACTCATAAAATGTGTTGAGGCAGAATTGGAAAAGCAATGAATCTGAACTAGACCATCAAGACTAATTCACCCTAACTCTTCGATCGCAGACCTTTCCAGTCATCACGATGTTAAATACCTCTTTCATTATCTTCAACGCAATCAATCTGGCTATCCTATAATCCGCCCACTACATGGCTTGAGCATCATTGTCTAGGAACCAAAGAATGCTAGAGACAAATAATGGCAAGCATGCTCACAACACCAACATTTAGACAATATGCAAATTACAGTTTCCTCAAAAGAATGAAAATGCATTTCTTACCTCCCCCGTGCCCTGAGAAGGTACCATGGTAACATCGCCTTTATCATCAGAGGCAGCCTTCGACAGATGTCTTTGTCGTGCACCAGACATTGCTGTTGGCAAGATAAATCTGTTAGAAAGCGAACAACTGCAGTTCAGACATGACCAACAAGAGAATACTATACTAAAGTTACATCAAATGTAGTAAGTCAGTAGGGACAGGGCCGGGAGATACTGGCGAGATTGATGCTAGCCCGACTACACAAACTGGGAGTCTAGCCTCGTCAAGCACGCCAATATCTTCATGCCCAGAGGAGATACACTTCCCATGGAACAGTGGGCAGGAGTACTTTGGAATGGCTGCTTCACTGGAAGACTGAGCACGCGTAGAAATGTCCCATGTCATTCGACAACAGACGACACGAATATAAAGGCAACTAACAGACCCACAGTGGTCTGCAGAATGAAGTCACCACAGAAAAGTAGTCGGGTAAAATATTAAACATGTAAACGTGTCTGGCCGGTCTCCGTGGCTAAGGCCTTGCGGACGGGATTTGTGAGCCTGCTTACCTGCGTTCGAATCACAGCTGCGACCGATTTGGCAGCAGACCACGTAGCGCTTGTTCTTAACATGTTGGTATGGGAGCCGGTCGTTAAGAAAAATGGCAAACTACTGGCCGTAAAACATGCCAAGACAGCAGCAGCAGTAAAATGCTGGTGTTGACAGCGATGTCCTGAAAACAAGGATATGAAAAAAAAGTATCTTGGTGCCCGGTGACGTATTGCTTGGTGCGCTTGTTTGCCAACACTGGTCTGGGTTCATACTTCAGCGGAAGCAGAAAGGCTCTGACTTCGACTTAGCCGCATTCAAATGGGCAACATAATTCAGAATTGTATGGGAATTTCCTGAAAAGGAAAAACGACGGGGAAGGCAATTGGCTACCTTACCTCATAAGTCAAGGTCTAGAATATGTGAAGGTCTAGAATATGTGAAGGTCTAACACTTCACGCCCAACGGCAGTGCCTGCTATGAGATTCCTTGACCTTTACCGCTACCTTAAGCCTGTCAACTGAAAAGATCTTAACATACGTAATAAAACGGGCCACCATAGCTCGGATATTTATGCAGTAACAAATAAATTCGAGAATGCATCATCATCAACAACAATGCTGATAAAAAAGATCAGTCATAGTTCGCCATCTCACACGATGACCAGTCATGGATTAGGCCTATTGTTTTAATTAAGCCAAGTGGCCAAACTATCCAGGTATTCGAGTTTACAGTCGCATTGCTTTTAATTTTGCTTGCAGTCCTGTTTTCAAGTTTCTCACAATTGTCCAAAAACGTGACTGATAATGTAATTTTTTCTATGAAATACAAACAGGTCCCTAACCATTTTAATTCTTCATATCACGATGGAGTCGACGATGAATGGGTCACTGCAATGAAGCCTCTCTTCTCTAACAACGTTAGGTTTAAAATTAAAAGCCAGTTAATAAACTCTCTGGGATGCATCCATCCAGCGGGAATCAATACTGTTGTAGATGCCATTGTATAACTGCTGTCTTCTCTCTATATACTCATATCTAACTGTTTACACACCTTTGACCCCACATTTCTTATATGGCACTTTTGCAGCTGAATTGGACTCAACCTGTATAGAAAAAGAGCACATTTCAAAACCGCACTAAACGCAACGTTTGTGCCTTCTTGACTTTATTTTCTTTTCTTTAGAATTCTTTGTATTGTCCTGTCCCTGAAGATTCTTAGAATCGAAACGTCGGTCGACTGTTGTCCTATAATATTTTTATTTTATTATTTCAATATTATATATTTGTTTATTGTTTTGGAGAATTTTCACTCTGTTTCACCTTCATGGAGTCCGTTGTAAGGTATGTACACTGTGTCTGCGTCTAGTATGTCTCCTTTTCACAGGAGCTAAATATACCTTTGTATTTTCTATTGTTATATTCTGCCGTAGCCGTTGCTTCTCTTTTTATATAATTTTTTCTACCCAAATTACGATGTTTATTTGTTTCTTGAATGATTTTCTTGAATAACAATCGTTTTTCCGCCAGTCCATGGTATTCTTTGCATTTTCCTAATGTTTTTCAGCTTGTCTGCTCTTCGTCCACGTTTCACATCCATACAAAAGTACAGGTTCTATGTAACACTTCAATACTTTTTGTCGTTGCAATTGACAGTTTTATTAGTCAGTGTGTTTTCCTTTTTGCAAAAGGATACTTTGCCATAATGATTCTTGTGCTAATCTCTTCAAGACACCACCACATCAGATGTTATGACTAAGTATTGACATACGATAAAGGTAAATGATATAAATGGCCTATGTCTAGTTTTTACGCCTACAGAATGCACATACAAGAACAAATGTAAATCACCTTGTTTTCCCTGCAAAGAAATGACACGCTTGTATCCCAAAATCACTTGAATTGTAAGTGTCCTGAAGGTCACTGCAAGTCCAACGAGATATTTATGAGCACACAACGGAAACAGACAACAACCAAGACGCTGGACTCGCCCAGTAATCTCGCTGAATACTGCTTACTTACGGAGTGAGCTTTTCAGGTTATTTTCTAATTGGTTAACTAATGGCCCAGGGGTCCCCCAAACACCAATAATAATCACCAATTAAGCGTGGCAACCGAGCTAGTATGATTGTCTCAAAATTAAATGTTCTTACACTAAAGACCAATGTTAACTCGTGGAATTCGTGAGATTCTTTTAAACGAGTACACGTAGAGTACGGAGATGAACTTACGGGTATTACGTTAGGTAGAATTGTCTTTGTTTGAAGCTCGTGGGTTAAATATTAAGATTTAAATCTTCACATTGTCCTATAATATTGTCCCACTGTTTTGTTTTACTCAACATCGTTACTTTCCTTGAAAGGATAATACACTTTTGTTTACCCACTTTGTCGGTCCTATGACGAAGAGGTTACGGAGTTCGTAATCCCGCATAGAACCTTCAAAACACAGCTGCCGTTGATTTGGCAGCAGACAACGCCTTGCGTTTAAATAAATGATATGGGTGGCAGTCGTTCAGAAAGCAATGGAAAACTACCGAAGATAAATTTGCCTATAGATCACAAACAGCCGAAAATGCTGGATTTGACTGCGACACATCCTGTAAAGGATAGATATGCCAGTAACTTTAATTCTGATGGTAGTTTCTTTTTCTTGCTGGCCGTTTTCTTAACTATCTCTGTATGTTTCCTTGCAACAGTAAGATTTAACACTTGACAATCTCTGAATATTTCACTGTAACATAGACTTAAAAACTTGACTACCTCTGTATATTTCCTTGTAACAATGAGACTCTACATTAGACGACCTCTGTATATTTCCCTGTAACATAGAGACTCAACATTAGACTAACTCTGTTTATTTCCTGTAACATAGACATAACGCTTGACTGTCATTTACTGCCAATATAGTGCCTTATGGTGTATGGCCAGAGGGGAGGAGGGGGGGGGGGGGGGGGCTTGAGCTAGTGCAGTCACTGCGAACTGTGCAGGTTAAGGTTTTCTTGTTTGTCCCCAACAGAAAAAAAACCATATCTTACCGATGATTCGAACCCGGGTCTCTGAAAGGAGAATCCAGCATTCTAGCTACTCGGCCAGCGCTTGATTACCTCTGTATATTTCCCTGTAACATAGAGACTCTACATTAGACGACCTCTGTATATTTTCCTGAAACATAAACACTTGAAACTTGACTACCTCCGTATATTTCCCAGTTACATAAACCTCTGGATATTCTCTATAAGACAGATGTAACACTTGTCTCTCATCATCCAGTGCCTGGCCGGCTGGCGTGGGCAATCATGATTCTCCACACATTGCAGTCTCCGACGGTATGGATCACTTTGCGTGTTGACTCCCATCCGTGCCATGACACAAGACTATTCCTGTTTCCCGCCACAGACTTTTGTTTAGTTGAAACCTACATTTTGTTTGACACTGAATGTGTTAAGTTTATCTATGGGAAGTACACAGTTGATTAACTTAGCCAATACAATCGTCAAATGCATGAGGCCGGTGAACTGGCAATGGACCGAGAGTCGTTTCGACGGGGGCCGCAATGAGGACGACGTTCTGCACATTGCACTCTGTCTCTCATTCTCTATCTCTTTCTCTACCATTTCCTTTCCCTCTAATTCTCTTTTTCACACCTAAATGATGATGATGATGATGATGATGATGACGATGATGATGATGATGGTGATGGTGATGGTGATGGTGATGGTGCTGATTGTGATGATGATGATGATGATGATGATGATGGCGGTGGTGGTGGTCGTGGTGGTGATGGTGGTGATGATGATGATGATGATGATAATGGTGGAGATGATGAAGATGATGGTGATGATTACGATGATGGCAATGATGATGGTGATGGTTACGATGAGGATGATGATGATGGTGATTATGGTGATGTTTACGATGATGATGATAGTGATGGTGATGATGAGGATGCTGATGGTGGTGATAATGACGATGATGATCATGATCCAAGTTTCTAGTGAAATGTTGAAGATATATTTGATGTAGTGTGAGTTAAACAAACGTTAATCATGTTTTCTATCCCAGTCTTAGCTATTAGAGCGTATTATCTGTCTGTCTGTCTGTCTGTCTGTCTGTCTGTCTCTTGTTATCTATGTACTAGTGTCTGTGCTTCTCTTTCTCTCTCTTTTTGTACTTGTGTCTCTGTCTATTTTTTTTAAAATATCTCATTCTCTTTCTCCTGCTCTGTCCATAACATAGTAATATTAGAGCACATACAGAACGAAGCTATGCGGGTCATTCTGGGATGCAACAGAGACACCCCAGTCGTGTGTATGCCGACTGTTGCTGGTAGGCTCAAGGTGATGCAGGCGAAGGCATACCTCAGAGTAGTTGCTGACACAGATCACCCGTTGCATGAGACGCTGGATGTAGTTCAGGGTCAGCGACTGATAAGAGGGAAATCATGGATGGCTCAGGCAGACGGTAGGATCAGACAGGTGTGCATATTGGAGAACATTAGGCGAGGAGAGGAGTGGGTCAGAGTGCCAGCGGAACAGTCAGACTTGTGCAAAGTTATTATCACATTGGGACGCAGAGTTATTTCCAAGTCACCAGGGCCGGGTTATATACTGGCCAAGACCTATTGACGCGTCCTCGTCGAGCGTCCTGGGCAACAGGTCCCTTCGGGGTCCTGGCTAAAGTCAGTAGGATCGCCGATTCCTCCGAAGTCGGAGAGTGTCTGCCTGTACGGCGAGGAACCACCAGTCTGCACACCAATAAGCCAGACATGGGACAACGGATACTCACGCAAAACTCAGGTCCTGTATGACATCACACTGATGTTGGACAACAGGATGCCTTCATCCGACATACAGGACTTCGCGTTGGAGCTCAAGCCAACGAACACAAGCAAGCAAGCAAGCAATTATCACATTGAGCCGGGAGTGCAGGGAGTGGCCAGCAGGGGCCAGGGAAGTGGAAATCCAGCAACTAATTCAGGATAATGCTCGCCCGGGCGATGTGATTATATACACAGATGGTTCAGTGTTGAGAGGCAGAAGAAGAGCCTGGGGGTTCTTAGCAAAAGCTAATGGTTGCCGTTTGGTGCAGGAGAGCCTGGCATATGATACCACAACATCTAGCTTAAGAATGGAGGTGGAGGCGGTCAGTGCAGCATTCCGCTGGATGGAGAATACGATACACACACACATCGTGATTGTAACTGACTCAGAAAGCATGCTGAGTAGGGTGAGGACAGGCAAGCTACGTGCAGAGTGGCTTACTTCGCTTCGGAAGTCACGGGTGACAAGCATCGTCTGGATATTTTCTCCGGGGCATGCTGGTGTGCTGGGGAATGAACAGGCGGACAGATTGGCTGGTTCTGCAAAACTTGGTGGAGTATTGATGCATGATAAGGTAGACGTGGTTGCGGCCTTGTGGAAGCACGTGTACACCTCGGAGGAGCAAATGGATCATCATGGTCTGGCAAGAATGCGACAGCGAGGGGTGACGAGGGGATCTGGCCGACGATCGACGCTCAGAAGAAAGGCGAGACAGACATATAATCAGATTGCTACTGGTACTATTGGTGCTTCTGAGGATGGGGACGGAGCGCTTATGGGAATGCCCCGAATGCTGTGATGTCGGTTCCTAAATCAATCAATCAATCAATCATAACATAAGATCTGGAGTACGACAAGGTTGTGTCCGGTCTCCTTGTCATGGAATGCCGCCTTAACATCCCAGAATATTTTTCTCGGTCTCCAAATTTGAGAGGCCAAATTGAGAAAGAATGAATTAATCACGCTACTCCACGGCTATCTAGTCGTGAGGTAAGATTATTCACAAAAAGCCTCTAGCCATGATGTAAGCTTGCAGAGGGCAAGTAAAATGGACAATGTAATTAAAACCGACCAGGCATGACATCTGGTAGAGACCAGAGGTGCAAGGTGTGAAATCACTGATAAGACTCAGACTGGCAGACTCAGGGAGGTGTGAACCAGGTCTCATAAGGCAATTAACACTGGGCCTGTGGGCTTTGTACCAGACAGAGGGGAGTCTGCACTGTAGGAATGTGTGAAACATTTTATTAGGGCAAGACTGGAGGAATGAGAGTGATAGCAAGTTTTGCAGTTAGGATTGCAATTAACGTCAGGGGGAGATAAGAAGAATTTATGAATGGAATTCCGGGGAGATAAGTGTCTACTGCTAGGCTAGGTATAAAAACCCCTGCTAGACTTTTTCCCTTTAGATTAAGTCTGACTTCAAAACAGGTAGGCAGCCAGCTCAATGTCTGTAGTCATATGCATGATTATTATGTTGGCTTCTAGGAAGGATTTCTTAGTAACTAGTCCCTTAGTAAGTCTCTTAGTCTCTTAGATGGATGGACCGATTTTCAGTCTATATCTGATCTAGGTTATTTCAAGAACTATCTTTGGCGTAGGTTACTTGAGTGTTCTTTCTAAGTTCTGTGTTCAATATCATTGTGCTTCATGTATTACTCTTCTGAGAAGGAGAAACTTGTGAAAGGCAGATCTTGTCTAGATATACTTGAGGTGTTGTAGCAGATGCTTGCCATTTCTTTCTAAACTAGACTAGTCTCTTTTTGGTGTGTGCATTTGTTGTACAGAATATAGTCAACTGACTATTTATTTAATTCTTACAACAGCAGTAACTAAGTGGTGATTAAACCGGGCAGCTCAGCAAATATGGCTGGTCTGTGTGGTCACTTCAATTAGACTTGTTGTATATCTCATTTTGTAGCTATACAATATTAGTACTCATTAATAATGCCTGATGCTATTATGTTGAGTATCATTATATGTCCATCTTGAAGTAATATAATGTTTATGGATGTATGTATGTGTAATTTCATATGAATATACGATGCTAGGAATATGCTTCGTACATATTCTTTTTGTGTATATACGTCTCATTTCGTATACACACAAACTAACTAGTGCATTATGCTATGATGTTAAAGTATCATAATATGTCTAGTTTAATCAATATGTTTATGTGTATTGGATGTTTGATATATTGATGTCATATACAAACTTACCAATATGAAGTGTTATGCTATTGTCTGCGCATTGGCACATTGGCCAACAATTGTGTGGGAAGCAGAGGTGACATTACCCACAATTGTTATAGGGTATATGGTGCTAAACCTTTTCATCGTATGGTGGAGGGTAGTTCACGGAAGTCTGGCACAGATACTGGTCACGGCTTGTAAGCCCGGATGACCCGGCATTATTATAATACCATTACCGATCCTGTGAGCTGCTAAACCGACTTTGGACGGAGCGGCTGTACGACACAGAATTTCTGTATTAGCGACATGGACATGGGGCGGCAGAAATGTAATCATTACAGGTGTGTGAGACAATTGAAAAGCCCGTCCCAGACTAAAGACAGTAGGGAGAAGGAGGATGGTGAACACAGTAGAGCTGGAAGATAAACTTGGCCAGACTGGTCATTGTATATGTTTGTGTTATGATATGTTTTAATTAGGATTGCGCTGATGTAGAATTAGATATAACACATTCTCGACTTTCTTTCAAGCTCTCACAAGGAGCACCTATGTTGTAGATCTCAAGGACGAGCGAAGACTAGGAGTGTCAGGACTGACAGGATCGTCAGAATACCGGCAAGCTGTTTCTTTTTTGGTTTCCACTGGAGAGTTGCTGATCTCTCACTGATCCAGACATGATTCAGAGTTACGTATTGTATATTAATCATTTCACCTTCATGATTACTGTAGTACAGAAACTCATACGCATCCATCATCGTCTGGAAAAACCTTACATGTGTAATATGAGTAGTAAATAAATGTTGTAGTCTTGTAACTCATAGTTCTCTCGTTATATTTTAATTCCAATTGTGCATACGTGTTGTGTGTGTACATTGGTGGGGGTTCACTTACACACCAAGGAAAGGAGCAGTCAGAGAGAAAAACCTGTACTAGGATAGTTGTCCTTAAACTTTAATTCAGACGTAAAAATCTCTTAGCTAACCTTCTCTTTTCCATTCCTTGGCGAATATTCAGCACAGTTCATTTCATTTTGTAACGAGCCACTTGGAGCTGTACGTTGGATATTCAGGGCTTAATCTATAGTTCAGCCATATAGTTTTTGTCCCTAGTCAGTTTCTGACTATTTGGGGTTGCTCGCCAGTGAAAAATACTTTCATCTAGCCGGTGGGGCACCCCGACTTCTGACACTCCTCTCTTGTTCATAACATATAAAGACAACATATGTAAAAAAAAAAACCGGCCAAGCAGAGACGGTAAGAATACCGCATGACGAGAACACAGAAGAACCATCTGCAAATCTAACCATTAGAGAACTCCTGTTTGCGGATGACCAAGCACTAATAGCAAAATCAGAAGCTGAATTACAAGATTACATGAATAGTCTAAACGAAATGTGTAGGGAACATAACATGAAAATTTGCACAAGCAAAACAGAGGTAATGACTATAACAAACGAAGAACAAACAACAACAATTCACCTAAATGAACATCCCTTCAAAACAATTAAAGAGTTTCAAGTACCTAGGAAGTATAATATCATCAAATGGCAGATCAGAAGACGAGATCGAAAATAGGTGCAATAAGGCAAATCAACTCATTGGACAAATGGCACCAATACTAAAGAACAAACATGTATCAGTAACTACTAAGAAAGCACTTTACAACACAATCTTCCTGCCAACTCTATGCTACCAATGCCAAACCTAGACAATGACAGAAAAAGAGAAAAGAAAAATCACAACAACAGAAATGAGGTTCCTGAGAAGAATAATTAACGTATCAAGAAGAGATAAGATCAGAAATGAAGAAATCAGGACTAAAGTGGGGGTTAAAGCAGCACTAGATTTTATTAGAAAGCAGCAAGTCAAATGGTTTGGCCATGCAAGTAGGTTACCAGTCAATAGCATACCAGAACAAGCAATGATATACAGACCAGACAGAAACAGAGGAAGAGGCCGACCACGTAAACGTTGGATGGAGGGAATAGCAGAGTCCATGGTAATATCGATATATGAAGCCCATAATCGGGCACTCTCACGAAATTTATACTTCACCTCGACACTGCAAGGTACAAGAGGAACATGATGAGATGAGATGATGAGAATCATAACATAGTAATATTTATTGTTTATACTCACAGCATTGATTTGACAATGTGTTTTCTGTGTGAATGAAACATGCACAATAGATAATTGATGTACCAAAGGTGAGTGGTCGAAAGGGCCGAATGTAAGAGGGACCTGTGTGCCCAATTTGTGACCCTTCGAAAATGAAGTTCGTTCTTTCTCTCTTTTCTCGCGCTCCTCTCTATCTCATACCCTTTTTCTTTCTCTCTTTCTCTCATTCTTTATCTCTTTCGCTATCCTTTCCTTTCCCTCCAACTCTCTTTCCCTCTCATTCTCTTTCTCACACCTCCACCTCATTTCCCCACCATTTCTAATACATTTCATCATCCTTCTCTCTCTCTCTCTCTCTCTCTCTTTTTTTTTTTTTTTTTTACTAACTCTCAGTGTCATATATAGATGTGCTATTAACCTTCAACCCACAGGCAATTTGTAGCCCTGTCAGTGCAAGGACACTACCTCAATATAATCTATACAACATTTGTCACTGGTAAAAAATGCGTGTGCGCATGTGTATGTGTGTGTGTGTGGGTGGGGTGGTGGTGGATATATATATATATATATATATATATATATATATATATATATATATATATATATATATATATATATATATATATATATATATATGAGCATGTGTGTGGGTGAGTGTGTGTAATTCCGACAAAATAAATAGTATGGGTTACAAGGAGGAAAAAAAAGGATGGTACACTAGAACCTGGGCTGTCATTGGCTGAACTGTGTCAGTAGAGTCGACACTCTGTTATGTTGCACGGCTTCCCGGACGTGCTCAGGTGTCCCATCAATGCGGTTCCCATTAGGCCGTGTCCGTGTATTTGAAAGCTGTGCGTATACTCCACGTGGGGGACAGAATGTTTCCGCAAACATTAAAAAAAAATGCCCACTGTTTATAAATGAATGCGCCCTTATTTTTGTGTTGTATTTTGTACGAGTGTTGAACTGGGGTTGGGGGAGACTGAAGTGATACAGCGTCCGCCTTGGGATGTTATGTCGTTTTTTCCATTATCTCTACCCCGTTCAACCTCACAAGAGAAGTTATAATTAGAGTCCACCCCAGGATCAGATTAATAATCGCGTGACCTAATCAGTCACATTTCGGGTATTAATTTGAAAGGGATTGGTTGTCCATCAAAACGTGTGCTATTTATATCCGGTTGAAGGGAACATGGTGGGCTGGAAGTATGGTTACAACAGCAAATCATAGTTGGGAGTTTGGGTAAAACAGCACATCATTGTAAGTATGGTTAAAAACAGGAAGTCATAGGCAGAAGTATGGTTAAAACAGCAAGTCATAGGTTTAAGTATGGTTAAAACATCAAGTCATAGGCGGAGGTATGGTTAAAACAGCAAGTCGTAGGCGGAAGTATGGTTAGAAAAGCAAGACATACTCGGAAGTTTGGTTAAAACAGCAAATCAAAGGTGGGCGTTTGAGTAAAACAGTAAGACATAGTTTGAAGCATGGTTAACAACAGCAAGCCATAGGCAGAAGTATGGTTAACAACAGCAAGTCAGAGGTTTAAGTATGGTTAAAACAGCAAATCATAGGCCGAGGTGTTGTTAAAACAACAAATCATAGGCGGAAGTATGATTAAAACAGCTACAGGCGGAAGTATGGTTAGAAAAGCAAGACAAAGGCGGAAGTAAGGTTAAAACAGCAAATCATAGGTGGGAGTTTGAGTAAAACAGTAAGACATAGTTTGAAGCATGGTTAACAACAGCGAATCATAGGCAGAACCATGGTTAAAACAGCAAGTCATAGGCCGACGTATTGTTAAAATAGCAAGTCATAGGCGGAAGTATGGTTAAAACAGCTATTCACAGGCGGAAGTAAGGTTAGAAAAGCAAGACAAACGCGGAAGTATGGTTAAAACAACAAATCATAGGTGAGAGTTTGAGAAAAACAGTAAGACATAGTTTGAAGTATGGTTAAAAACAGTAAATCATAGGCGCAAGTATGAGAAAAAACTACTAGTCATAGGCGGAAGTATGAGGAAAACCTGCAAGACAAAACCAGAAGTATGGGTAAAATTACAAGACTCAGCCAGAAGTATTAATAAACACTGCCTGTCGTAGGGAGAAGTATCGGTAAAAACTGCAAGTCACCGGTAGAAATGAGGGTAAAAACTGCAAGTCACCGGTAGAAATGAGGGTTAAAACTGCAAGTCATATACTGTATTTATCTTACCCGGTGTTAGCTAAATTTACACTCTATTACACACACTGAGGTATAGTAGGTACATAGTACTAGATCCATATTTTTACAGACGACTCGAAACTCCAGGGGTGATATGTCAATATTACACCGGTCTCTTTTATTTCCCAAGACTTTCTTGGCTCCCATTTTACCCATCATCGATCAGAGAGCATAGACCATTAAACAAGGCTCCCGGCCTCAATGGTGATTTGCACACAAGACCGCCGGCCCGCGAGGCAGGCACGCTAGCCACTGTGCTACCGCGGCTCACTAGTTTTGACCAAACATATGCATGTTGTTCACACATGGTAGAGAACAAAGTAGGGTTAAGGAAAATGCCACCATACGCGCATCCTGGTATAGACGTTCACTCACGCAAGGTAAAATAGGGAAAGTATGACGCCATGTTGACAGTTAGTTTTGCTTGTTGCTGAGGATCACTTTCATTTCACACAGGTCAGTATGGCTGAATGGATATGAACGCGTGTTCTTAAAACATCCAGTGTGCTGATGCCGAGGTAAGGGGTTCAACCCCTACACCCGACAGTTGGACTAAACTGTTGACCTATCGTCCTTGACTTGGGGACGTTAATTACAAGTACTTGTGAAGTCGGAGTGGGTTCGCCTAATGGCGAGGGACACTGTTAATAGGTAACAGTTAATCCACAAGGAAAATTTAGTCCAACGCCACTGGAAGTTGTGTGTATGGACTACGCTTGAGTTCAAAGCGAGCGATCGCAAAAAATAATAATACATTCACACATATATCTTATTAACTGTCCTAGATCACACAATGAGCACTGTGCACGAACTCCATAAACCGACGAAGTGTCAAATGTGTGTACACCTGAATCATTCAAGTTTGAAATATTTAATGGGAAAGAGGGAAGGGGGTGTTGTTCTACTTTCCGGGTACCAGAAAATGTCCAGCACCCATCTATTGTTATTTGGTCCCTAACAATATTTGACCAGCATCTATTGCCATTTAGTCTGTAACAATATTTGACCAGCATCTATTGCCAATTGGTCTATAACAATACAGGACCAGCATCTATTGCTAAAACGAATCATGGCGTGGAAATGGGTCGTTTTTTTTTCCTTAGTTCGTTTTGAACTCACGCGTAGTCCATATAGGTGCTACTATTTTGTGTGCACTACACTAATTTTTGCGTGTGGTGGAGGATTTTAGCTTTCCCTATTATCAGTGTCTCTCGCCATCACTCCGACTTCTAAGGTATATGCAATTTACATTCCCAAGTCAAGGACTAGAAGTTAGCATTTTAGTCCAACTGACCGGAAAGGGGTTAAACCTGCTACATCTGCATCAACACACCGGAAGTTCAAGAACGAGAGTCTTATCCATTCGGCCATGCTGATCTCCTTTCTTATATTGTATATATTTTATTCTACACACATTCCACATACCCGGAAAGTAGAACAACGCCCCCTTCCCTCTTTCACACTGTAGCTCAGTGGCTGGCATTCTACAGACATTCCACATACGTTCAACACACGTTCTACACACATTGTACACACATTGTACAAACATTCCACATACGTTCTACATACGTTCTACACACATTCTACAAACGTTCTACACACGTTCTACACATATTTTACACATGTTCTACACACGTTCTACACACATTCTACAAACGTTCTACACACGTTCTACACATGTTCTACACACATTCTACAAACGTTCTACACACATTCTACAAACGTTCTACACACATTCTAAACACATTCTACACATGTTCTACTAATGTTCTACACACGTTCTACACATGTTCTACACACATTCTACAAACGTTCTACACACATTCTACAAACGTTCTACACACATTCTGCACACATTCTACACACATTCTACACACATTCTACATACATTCTACACATGTTCTACACACGTTCTACACACATTCTAACACATTCTACACACATTCTACACATATTCTACACATGTTCTACACACATTCTACACACATTCTACACACATTCTACACACATTCTACACACGTTCTACACAGATTCTACACACATTCTACAAACGTTCTACACACATTGTACACACATTTTACACACGTTATACACACATTCTACACACATTCTACATACATTCTACACACATTCTACACAAGTTCTCCACACATTCTACACACATTCTATACACATTCTACACACGTTCTACACATGTTCTACAAACATTCTATACACATTCTACACACATTCTACACACATTCTACAAACATTCTACACACGTTCTACACAGATTCTACACACATTCTACAAACGTTCTACACACATTGTACACACATTTTACACACGTTATACACACATTCTACACACATTCTACACACATTCTACATACATTCTACACAAGTTCTCCACACATTCTACACACATTCTATACACATTCTACAAACATTCTATACACATTCTACACACATTCTACACACATTCTACACAAGTTCTACACAGGTTCCTCACACGTTCTACACACATTCTACACACATTCTACACACGTTCTACACACATTCTACACACATTCTACACACATTCTACAAACGTTCTACACACATTCTACAAACGTTCTACACACATTCTTCACACATTCTACACACATTCTACACACATTCTACACACATTCTACACACGCTCTACACAAGTTCTACACACATTCTACACACATTCTACACACATTCTACACACATTCTACACACATTCTACACACATTCTACACACATTCTACACACGCTCTACACAAGTTCTACACAAGTTCTTCACACATTCTACACACATTCTACACATATTCTACACACGTTTTACACACATTCTACACACGCTCTACACAAGTTCTACACACATTCTACAAACATTCTACACACATTCTACACACGTTTTACACACATTCTACACACATTCTACACACATTCTACACACATTCCACACACATTCTACACACATTCTACATACATTCTACACATATTCTACACACGTTTTACACACATTCTACACACGCTCTACACAAGTTCTACACACATTTTACAAACATTCTACACACATTCTACACACATTCTACACACATTCTACACACATTCTACACACGTTTTACACATATTCTACACACGCTCTACACAAGGTCTACACACATTCTACACACATTCTACACACATTCTACACACATTCTACACACATTCTACATACATTCTACACACATTATACACACATTTTACACACGTTACACACACATCTACACATGTTCTACAAACATTCTATACACATTCTACACACATTCTACACACATTCTACAAACATTCTACACACGTTCTACACAGATTCTACACACATTCTACAAACGTTCTACACACATTGTACACACATTTTACACACGTTATACACACATTCTACACACATTCTACACACATTCTACATACATTCTACACAAGTTCTCCACACATTCTACACACATTCTATACACATTCTACAAACATTCTATACACATTCTACACACATTCTACACACATTCTACACAAGTTCTACACAGGTTCCTCACACGTTCTACACACATTCTACACACATTCTACACACGTTCTACACACATTCTACACACATTCTACACACATTCTACAAACGTTCTACACACATTCTACAAACGTTCTACACACATTCTTCACACATTCTACACACATTCTACACACATTCTACACACATTCTACACACGCTCTACACAAGTTCTACACACATTCTACACACATTCTACACACATTCTACACACATTCTACACACATTCTACACACATTCTACACACATTCTACACACGCTCTACACAAGTTCTACACAAGTTCTTCACACATTCTACACACATTCTACACATATTCTACACACGTTTTACACACATTCTACACACGCTCTACACAAGTTCTACACACATTCTACAAACATTCTACACACATTCTACACACGTTTTACACACATTCTACACACATTCTACACACATTCTACACACATTCCACACACATTCTACACACATTCTACATACATTCTACACATATTCTACACACGTTTTACACACATTCTACACACGCTCTACACAAGTTCTACACACATTTTACAAACATTCTACACACATTCTACACACATTCTACACACATTCTACACACATTCTACACACGTTTTACACATATTCTACACACGCTCTACACAAGGTCTACACACATTCTACACACATTCTACACACATTCTACACACATTCTACACACATTCTACATACATTCTACACACATTATACACACATTTTACACACGTTACACACACATCTACACATGTTCTACAAACATTCTACACACATTCTACAAACATTCTACACACGCTCTACACACATTCTACACACATTCTACACACATTATACACACATTCTACATACATTCTACACACATTATACACACATTTTACACACGTTACACACACATCTACACAAGTTCTACACACATTCTACACACATTCTACACACATTCCACACACATTCTACACACATTCTACATACATTCTACACATATTCTACACACGTTTTACACACATTCTACACACGCTCTACACAAGTTCTACACACATTTTACAAACATTCTACACACATTCTACACACATTCTACACACATTCTACACACATTCTACACACGTTTTACACATATTCTACACACGCTCTACACAAGGTCTACACACATTCTACACACATTCTACACACATTCTACACACATTCTACACACATTCTACATACATTCTACACACATTATACACACATTTTACACACGTTACACACACATCTACACATGTTCTACAAACATTCTACACACATTCTACAAACATTCTACACACGCTCTACACACATTCTACACACATTCTACACACATTCTACACACATTCCACATACGTTCAACACACGTTCTACACACATTGTACACACATTGTACAAACATTCCACATACGTTCTACATACGTTCTACACACATTCTACAAACGTTCTACACACGTTCTACACATATTTTACACATGTTCTACACACGTTCTACACACATTCTACAAACGTTCTACACACGTTCTACACATGTTCTACACACATTCTACAAACGTTCTACACACATTCTACAAACGTTCTACACACATTCTAAACACATTCTACACATGTTCTACTAATGTTCTACACACGTTCTACACATGTTCTACACACATTCTACAAACGTTCTACACACATTCTACAAACGTTCTACACACATTCTGCACACATTCTACACACATTCTACACACATTCTACATACATTCTACACATGTTCTACACACGTTCTACACACATTCTAACACATTCTACACACATTCTACACATATTCTACACATGTTCTACACACATTCTACACACATTCTACACACATTCTACACACATTCTACACACGTTCTACACAGATTCTACACACATTCTACAAACGTTCTACACACATTGTACACACATTTTACACACGTTATACACACATTCTACACACATTCTACATACATTCTACACACATTCTACACAAGTTCTCCACACATTCTACACACATTCTATACACATTCTACACACGTTCTACACATGTTCTACAAACATTCTATACACATTCTACACACATTCTACACACATTCTACAAACATTCTACACACGTTCTACACAGATTCTACACACATTCTACAAACGTTCTACACACATTGTACACACATTTTACACACGTTCTCCACACATTCTACACACATTCTATACACATTCTACAAACATTCTATACACATTCTACACACATTCTACACACATTCTACACAAGTTCTACACAGGTTCCTCACACGTTCTACACACATTCTACACACATTCTACACACGTTCTACACACATTCTACACACATTCTACACACATTCTACAAACGTTCTACACACATTCTACAAACGTTCTACACACATTCTTCACACATTCTACACACATTCTACACACATTCTACACACATTCTACACACATTCTACACACGCTCTACACAAGTTCTACACACATTCTACACACATTCTACACACATTCTACACACATTCTACACACATTCTACACACGCTCTACACAAGTTCTACACAAGTTCTTCACACATTCTACACACATTCTACACATATTCTACACACGTTTTACACACATTCTACACACGCTCTACACAAGTTCTACACACATTCTACAAACATTCTACACACATTCTACACACGTTTTACACACATTCTACACACATTCTACACACATTCTACACACATTCCACACACATTCTACACACATTCTACATACATTCTACACATATTCTACACACGTTTTACACACATTCTACACACGCTCTACACAAGTTCTACACACATTTTACAAACATTCTACACACATTCTACACACATTCTACACACATTCTACACACATTCTACACACGTTTTACACATATTCTACACACGCTCTACACAAGGTCTACACACATTCTACACACATTCTACACACATTCTACACACATTCTACACACATTCTACATACATTCTACACACATTATACACACATTTTACACACGTTACACACACATCTACACATGTTCTACAAACATTCTACACACATTCTACAAACATTCTACACACGCTCTACACACATTCTACACACATTCTACACACATTCTACACACATTCTACATACATTCTACACACATTATACACACATTTTACACACGTTACACACACATCTACACAAGTTCTACACACATTCTACACACATTCTACACACATTCTACACACATTCTACACACGCTCTACACACATTCTACACACGCTCTACACAAGTTCTACACACATTCTACACACATTCTACATACATTCTACACACATTATACACACATTTTACACACGTTACACACACATCTACACATGTTCTACAAACATTCTACACACATTCTACAAACATTCTACACACGTTCTACACATGTTCTACACACATTCTACACACATTCTACACACATTCTACAAACATTCTACACACGTTCTACACACATTCTACAAACATTCTACACACGTTCTACACACATGTTCTACACATGTTCTACACATGTTCTACACACATTCTACACACATTCTACAAACATTCTACACACGTTCTACACACATTCTACAAACATTCTACACACGTTCTACACACATGTTCTACACATGTTCTACACACATTCTACACACATTCTGCTATACACATTCTACACACATTCTACACACATTCTACAAACATTCTACACACGTTCTACACACATTCTACAAACATTCTACACACGTTCTACACACATGTTCTACACATGTTCTACACATGTTCTACACACATTCTACACACATTCTACAAACATTCTACACACGTTCTACACACATTCTACAAACATTCTACACACGTTCTACACACATGTTCTACACATGTTCTACACACATTCTACACACATTCTGCTACACACATTCTACACACGTTCTACACACATTCTACACACATTCTACACACATTCTACACACATGTTCTACACATGTTCTACACACATTCTACACACATGTTCTACACATGTTCTACACACATTCTACACACATGTTCTACAAATGTTCTACACACATTCTACACACATGTTCTACACATGTTCTACACACATTCTACACACAGTGTACGCATATTCTACAAACATCCTAGACACATTCTGCACAAATTCTACACACGTTCTACACATATTCTACACACATTCTACACATATTCTACACACGTTTTACACACATTCTACACACGCTCTACACAAGTTCTACACACATTCTACACACATTCTACACACATTCTACACACGTTCTACACACATTCTACACACAGTGTACGCATATTCTACAAACATCCTAGACACATTCTGCACAAATTCTACACACATGTTACTTACTACAGAAACACTTACAAAGTTTACAGACATAAGTTACAAATGATAGTTAATACCAAGGAAAACACACATTCTTATATTATGGTGAACAACAAGGGAACATACATGCATTCCATGGCCATTCTGTTAAACACTATGTGAACACCTAGTAAATATGCAAGCATTCTATACAAATTATGTTAAATACCATGGAACAATGCAGACATTCTGCACACTTTATGTTTAATATTAATTAAACACAGAAGAAAAATGCACACATTCTTCACAGAATCTGCTAAACATCAAGAAAACACCGGGAGGGGTGTTGGGGGAATACACGCTTTTATTCTGATTAATTACTGTTGAACACCGAAGAAAAATACATGCATTCTATAAACATTCTGATAAATCATCATCATCATCTTCCACTTTTGCCATCAAGCGGCGTGGGGAAGAATAACTGGCGTTCCAGGGCCCGATGGGCGGCATTGGATAGTGTCATTCCGTGAGATTGTACAATGTCTTTGATTTCCTCAATCCATTTTCTTATCGGGTGTCCTCTTGCTCTCGTCGCAGATGATCTTTGATGTAGGGCCAGTGCTGGTAGTTGATGGTGTTGCATTCTAACGAGATGACCAAACTATTTGATTTTCTGTCTTATGTTAAATGTGACACAAGATATTGATCCCACTGTCTGTCTGATTACAACATTTTGTACTCGGCCTCGGATTGTTAAATTGGCTGCTCTCCTCGGGCATCTCATTTCACATGTGTTGATGTTGCGTAAGTGTGATTTGGATCATGTCCAAATTTGAGATTGGTAGCATAGGGTTGGTGTGAATATGCTATTTATTGTCTGTCGTTCTGCAGACATGGTATATTTGAATGTTTCAGTATGGGTGATAGTTGATATGATAAATACGAAGGAGAAATAACATATTCTACACACATCCTGTTACATACCAATTAAATACCAGGAAAGGAACAGTATTATAACCATACTTTACACACATTCTGTTATATACTAATTTAGCACCGAGAAAAGAAACATCATTATACACATATGTATTTACATACTAAAGAAGAATACATGTAATATACACACTATGCTAAATAACAAGGAAACATATATGCAGTCTGCACCAATTCTGTTAATTGCTGAGGAAATACAAGCGAAATTACACACATTCTGCAAATAATTAGATAAATACTTAGTAAATCTTCTTATAGTCCAGGCCGTGTGGCGTTGGTGATCGCAACCTTCCACAGCCTTCTGTCTCGTATGCTGCCAGTCATTTCTGATACTGATGTTCCTCCATGCCATCATGTCGAATTGTCCAGCATATTCACTCTTTGTCTTCCCCTGCCCCTCTGTTCCTCAAGCTTTCCTGTTTTGACGACGTACTTGCATCTTCTCATGACATGCCCAAAGAATGCGAACTGTCATCTTCTGATGCGAGTAGCCAGTTCTAGTCGCTAGTTAACTTCTTTCAAGTTATCTTTATGGCTCTTTCAATCTGTCCATAGCGATCTCATTATTCTTCAATAAAACCACATATACGTATCCTCCTGGGAGTCTCTGTGGTGAAGTGGTCAAACCGTTTGACTCGTGCTCCGAAGGTTGTGTGTTCGATTCCGGGCCGCACCCTTCGGTTTATGAGTTAAATGTTTCGGAGACTCCTGTGGGTCGTCGTTAAAAGCTACGGAGTTCGTGCTTTGTGCGACGCTTTCAGTGCTCCGGAAAGAGACCGAGCCATATGGGATAACACCCGGTGCAATGAAGTCCACCCTGTCGACTTTTAATCGACTTTTTTATACGCATCCTCCACATAATTCCCCACTTGTCTACTAATTGCCCATGATTCGCTTCCGCATATCAGGATTGTCCCAATATAGCCTTTAAGAACTCTTGTTTTCTCACATTGACTGATACAGATACATTGCTGAGAATATTCCTCATTTTGTAAAATTTTGGCTTTTCGTGGACTATTCTACATTTAACTTCCTCAATAATCTCCCATTTGATGTTGGACTTGCGTATACAATTGTGATGTGCAATAACCAATACTTCTAATTTTCTGTTATTCAGACTAAGTCCTATGCTGTGACTTTCTGTTGCATTTATTTCTATCTCGTCGTCTAACTGGGTTTCATTTTCAGCGACCAAAACCATGTCGACAGTATAATGCATGTTGTTTATATTATGCCGAGCAACTGACATTCTTGACATATGCAGAATGCAGAATGGATTTGGACGTTCGGATTGAAAATATCGGGTGATCGTACACAACACTGTTGTTTAATATTTTGAATAGTTTTTGTTTAACTGGTTGTCAATTCTTATGGCCGATCTTTGTTGCCAAAAGCATGTTCTTTAATATTCTCAGATATTTACTATCAATGTTTAAAATTGCCAGCATCCTAATGTTTTCTTCGTTTCTATTAAACTTATAAAAAAACCTTAGTGAGTCAATAAAGTACAAATATAGACCTCTGTTAATTTCAGTCAGTCTCTTTGTTAATGTTCTCAAGATGAATATGCATTATGTGTGTCTTTACCTTCCACTTATCTACACCGCTCATCATCGAATGAATACCAAGAAACAAACACACCTTCTTTATAGATTACGTTAAATGCCAAGAAAACATGGATATTGGAATGCTGGTAAGTTCCATGCAACAAGTGGACCTAATGGTGGAGATTCTCTCAGTGGTACTTGGCAATTAACTATCTTTAGACGATTGTTTCTTTTAGTTTGAAACACTGTGTTATTCAATTGAACACATTCTCTAATATAACTACACAACCGTCATGGTGTCTGACATTCTAGAAACGGCTAAACAAGTTAGGACAACAAAACACAAGCCATGTCCAGACCAAACAATGAATGGGGTAAACGTCGTCGCACTATTTCCTATCTGTGTCCGTCTGTCTGCTCCGTGTAAATAGCTTGTTTCATTAACAAAAACCTTCCACACCCTCATATAAGAATCTCCATCCGTAGGAAGCCCTGTAGTTCCCAGAAAGTCTTGAAGTCGATTAGAAACAAACCAGATCCATCCGCGTTCATCAAAAGCAAACGTATCTGGCCACTGTGTGGTTATATTGTTTCTGATTAACTCAACCTGCGTTGCTAGAGTTACCCGATTTGTGGTTGTTTTCTGAGCTGCCATGTCCGCTTCTGAATCCCAATAATACACTGCATTGAGACCGAGCGCTCCATAATACAGATATCTGCTCCCGTGAGCCAGTCCGTCTGTTTGGGATATCTTTTTCCCCATATGCCTAAGACCAGTGTTTTCTGAGCGATGCGGAGTCCTTAGAGACGATGTAGGGACTTGATACAGGTTGTATCCGCCTAGAACACAATAATAGACATACTTAAAATCAGGAGACATTGCTATACCATCTACAGCCACCGATATGTTGTAGTCCTTGCCATTGATGCTCATAACAGAAGCATTGTTCCCTTCAGCTTCCATGGATGGGTCTTCTAGGTAATAAGCAACGCGGTTATTAAAATCGTAAACTGTAATACGGCGTTCCATAGTGTTTGTTATGTACGCATATGTGACTTGTCCATCAACATAGTCCAGAACTACATCGTTGAGGAAATTATTGGTTCTGCTGGCAGCATCAGCTGCAATCTCGTATCTCTGCAGCTCTTTGTCAGTATTTAGATCGTAGACCACAATTTTAGCCGGGCATAGATTCAACTTGTTCCCAATTCGACCAGTATCTACAACATACATGCGACCTGTGTTGGGATCAATCTCCATGCTTTGAACATACTGTAGCGCATGACAGTCACCTTGTTTCTGGGCCGCCCAGTTTGGGTACGGAGCTAGTACATCTGCATCACCCACGGTAATGACTTTAGCCAGGGTTACGGGATGTCCATTCGTCCAGATCCACCTTGGAATGGTCAGGTACACGTTGTCTTTATACACCTGCATAGCAAATAAATAAATAGTGAACAAACTGTCATTGGTACACGCACACACATCACACTCAGAGACACAGACCAAACTCACATGTGTATATATTGTTGGTTGGTGAAACATCCGGAAGACAAAGTTTTATCTCTTATGTCGATGCAACGATGTTAAGATGTTTTGACAACTTTGGAGAGAATGATCCATTGGATTCGGGGGGTTTCGTGCCGAAGGTGTTACGTATGCAATTCCCAATCCTGCATACCGCGTTCGAAACAACGAGCTGCGGACGATTTGGAAGCAGACCGCCTTACGTTAGTTTTCATACAATGGTATGAGAGCCGGTCGTTCAGAAAGTAATGGCAAGCCATTGAACGTGAAACTTGCCCGGGGAACGCATACAGCCAAATGATGTTGGAGTTGACTGCTACATCCTGTAAAGAATATGAAACTAACTTGTTTAACTGTCACGAAGTTGTCAAGGAATTTGCCTCGCTACGAATGCAATGTATTCGTTGTTCTGACTCTATCATTTGTTTCACTAGTGCAGCTTTTTACGAACACCCCTGTTGTCATCGTTGGAGTTACAGAGTTCGTGCCACACATGCGACGCTTTCGACAGACCGCTCTGAGACAAGAATACTGAGTCTGATGGAATCGAACCCGATACAATGAAGTCGGTGCTCTTGCTGTTAGCACTTCCTCACCTAGAAGACTGAGTTGTCATTCTATGAACGATGTGTTGACGAGCTGTTTTGAAAGACGGCAAACCCTGGAGAGAAGAATGTCGCCGTACACACCAACTAAAGTAGAGACGGTCATTGCAACTATTGTGTGGACATCTGCGTTAAAGTTAGTTACATATCCGTTACAGGAAGTTGCAGTCAACCCCAGCCCTTTTGGGCTGTTTGTAATCTCTTGACATGTTTACGTTCAGTAGTTTGCCATTGCTTTCTGAACAACCGGCACCCATACAATTTTATAAACAACCCAACGATGCCGGTGTGCTGCCAAAATCGCCTGCAGCTGTGTTTCGAACGAGGTGTGCGGAATTACGAACTCCGCCTGTAAGACCTTGGCCACGGAGCCTGTGGACACCTGAGACTCCATGTATATATATATATATATGAGCTGCCTTTGTGTTCGCCTCTTTACCACTTTAGATGCTCCACAGAGGTTGGTTGTAATGCGAATTGTGAAATTATATAGTTATATCATCTCTTCGACGCCTTGGATGAAACTACCTCATTCAAATAGAGGTCCGAGATGATAAGTCTCCTGATCTGCTGACTTTACTGTCAGGGCACATTACAAATATTAGTTGCATATCCTATAAAGGACGTCGCAGTCAACCCCAAAATATTTTGGGTGTTTGTGATTTCTTGGCTCGTTTACGTTCAGTAGTTTGCTATTGTTTTCTGAACAACCGTTACTCATACTAAATGTTTTGCATATCCTTTACAGGACATCGCTGTCAACATCAGCATCTTTCAGCTGATTGTTGATTTCTTGGCAAGATTACGCTCAGTAGTTTGCCATTGCTTTCTGAGCGACCGGCTCCATACTCTAAGTCACTGGCGCGACTCGAATCGCTTCCAGTTCTCGTGCGCTCACGTCAACCACGAGAGTATTTGGGGGTACGGAGAAAGCTGCTATCCCCTCGACCAGGGAGGCCGGCGTTACGCATACTACTGTAGGAAAATCAACTCAAGTCGGTCCGCTTCCAAATCGCCCGCAGCTGTGTTTCGAACGCTGTATGCGGGATTGCGAATTGCGTTCGTAACTCCTTCGCCACAGTACAGTTTAAAGGCACGCTCTGTAGGGAAATTGGAGACAAATAATACCATATACCATATACCATATACCATATACCATATACCATATACAACAGGTGAAGCCGTGGTGGCGCAGTGGCTAGCAGCTAGCCTACCGGCCTGATGGTCATGTATTCGAAATCCCATCCAGTCGGATTTCCGCTCCAATGTTGACCCAGCCTAATATAGGAACAGGAACATGATCGTTGAAGTAAAAACGTGGGAAGCAATAATTACGTCATCGAGTCAAATTTTGTACGCCAGAATTATGGGGCGAGCCCCATTTACCCAATATGACTCAATGCGTGTAAAGGGATTTTATGTTTTATTTTAACTTTACATGCGACAGGTTTGCGAATTTGATGTGTCAACTGGGACAATTCAAAACGTAAGAAACTGCAATATCGGAAGATGTGTTTGCAGTTGGTCCCACGGATGTTGACCGACCACCAAAAAGAGGAACGCATGCGATGGCGTTTGAACCACTTGCAGCGTTACAGAGTGGAGGATGATGCATTTCTCTTCCGCATAGTGGCAATCGATGAATCATGGTGTCACTACTTTGAGGTTAGCAGCAAAAGAGAGAGCATGCAATGGAAGCATGCTGGATCACCAAAAGCCAAAAAATTCAAGTTACAGGTTTCTGCTGGTAAGGTTATGCTGGGCGCATTTTTGACCATGAAGGGCTATTGTTGGCCAACTTTAAAGAACCAGGTGTCAACATTATCAACTTGCATTGGGTATTTAAAAAAAAAAAAATGGTATGGTTGCCGGTCGTTCAGAAAGCAATGGCAAACTATTGAATGCAAACTTGCCATGAGACACAAAGAGCCAAACAATGTTGGGGTTGACTGCGACGTCCTCTAAAGGATATGCAACTAACATTTTTATCATATGTAGCAGTGGCAGACTTGACCTTGATACATTCATCGTCAATGTACTGAAGGAATGCACATGCCGCTGACATCTTCACAGCACAGGACTCATGTTTGTAACTTATAATCAATCAATCAATCAATCAATCAATCAATCAATCAATCAATCAACTAACCGATCAATCAATCTATAAAAGTTATCAAAAGTACAAACAGCAGATGACTGTGGATAAACCTGATCGCCTGTGTTGCTTGTTCCTCTTTTGTTCCCTATGTCCCACTCGATTAGAGGACCTCAGCCAACTGGCACCAAGCTGCCCAATCATTTCCCTTTAACCGGTGCTGTCTTTGACAGTTCGTGTATAGCTCCACCATTACATCCAGGTGCCTATTCTGGAGATTTTACAGGGTGAATGAAAGGTAAGTCTGCGATCCAGACTCCTGGTGATTTTCTACTATTGTCACCGGACAACTGTTAAACGCGCCCCTTTTCATTTTTATTGGTTGAGCGACTCTTTTCCCCCTATTTATAGACTTGTTCATGGTCGGTTGGATTTCACAGCTACAGTTTTAAAACAAAATAGAATGTGGTAGCCCGTCCCAGGCCAAGCCTCCATAATAGCATCTTACGGCATGCATGGTAGGTTAAAGTATGACTATTATTTGTTTTCCTTAAGAACCCCGGCAACACATCGGCGGACTACCAACAACACTTTTAAGATGACAGTACATGATAAACTAACTGAACGACCTCTCAAAACAGCACCACATCCCCCGCCAATCATTCTCAAACGACCACACGTACTACCACTCGTTCTCGAAAGATCACAAATATAACCACACATTCTCCAAAGATCACAAATATAACCACACATTCTCTAAAGATCACAAATATAACCACCCATTCTCTAAAGACCACATATATAACCATTAATTCTGGAATTATCACAGGTATAAACCTCATTCTCAAAAGATCACGAATATAATCATGCATTATCAAAAGAAAATTTGATTTTTAAGAGCATGCATCTTTCACATTGCAACATACGCCTGTGAAGCTTGGACACTTACTAAACAAGCTGAACAGCGCACAAATGCCTTTGAATATAAATGTTATAGACGGGTTTCAAGAATATTTATAATGCAGAACAGAACAATGCATTCATGCGACAAAATCTGCATATTGAAGAAGGTTGGCTACTAAAGACGACAAAACAAAGAAAGTTGACATATTTTGGTCACTTGAAACGTCATGAAAGTTAGGAGATAAAAATAATGGAGGGGTATATGACTGGGAAGAGAGGGAGAGGAATGCCAAAGAGAAGATGGGTACAGGATGTGGCAGATTATCTCCAGATGGGTGTATCGGACTCGCGACATCTTGCTTATGACTGAGACGTTTTCTGGAAGGTTGTTATGGGAGCGAGATTCTGCGAGATATTTTGGTCACTTGAAACGTCATGAAAGTTAGGAGATAAAAATAATGGAGGGGTATATGACTGGGAAGAGAGGGGGAGGAAGGCCAAAGAGAAGATGGGTACAGGATGTGGCAGATTATCTCCAGATGGGTGTATCGGACTCGCGACATCTTGCTTATGACTGAGACGTTTTCTGGAAGGTTGTTATGGGAGCGAGATTCTGCAAAGGACATGCTACTGAGTGAATGAATGAATGAATGAATGAATGAACGAATGAATGAATGAATTCTCAAAAGATCACAAATATAACCAATCGTTCTCAAAAGATCACAGATGTAACCCATCATTCCCGAAAGACCAGACTTAATAAGAATAATAACTCTGATCAGAATTACATTAATATTAAATAAATGGCATCGCGTAATAAAGCAAAACAATATAATACCCCTCAAAAGAAAATGTACACATACTATATACATGGTGTATACAAGGAAAGTAAAGTAATATACCAATACCTTTATCCCTGTCAACAGACTCCTGTTGGGAACGTAAGAACCGTTAGCAATAAACTCCCGCTTCACACTTTCAGATGGCCATTGGAACTCCAAGAATTTCCACTCGTATACCAGTTTAGCCTCGCCGAATTTCTGGGCTCTGGTAAGCACAGCAAGCACCAAAATGAACATTGCCACAGAATATGCCACGTTGAGCTGTAGTGACATGACTTCAATTTTGTGTGAATAGTTTAAAATCACAAATATTATGTATATAATTAAAGTTTCACACGTTCACTTTATCCCGCTTACCGTCAGTAACTAACTTTATATTCAGTTGTTTTAAAACGTAAGCTTGCAGACATGTAGCTATCCCAGTAGATATCTAGCGAAAATGCTAAAAGAAGACACCATTAATTGCGGAATTTTCAACAGTTAAAACACATGTAAAACAAATTAAACTAACGGAAGCGTTTTTTTTCACTGAAGGATTTTGACAATCCCATATGTTTATTTTTCGTCATCGCAAATTTTTGCTGAAGTCATTGTCCTTAGTGGTAACGGAAAATATGTATAGCGATAGAAGTAAAATGCCAATTGAGTTGAATCATTATACGCAACATGCAAAGCCGGTTACATTCTTTTATTTGGTTAGAAAAATAACAGTAATACATGTTATTAAAAACTCACTTTAAATATAACTGTACCTGTCATATATATACCCATTTATCTTCCCACCCGTTTACCTACCTACATGCATAGTGATATGACTTCAATTTTATGTGAATAGTTTAAAATCACAAATATTATGTATATAATTTTCTCCTTAGTAATAACCACCATTACCATTACTATCGACCAACTTACCAGTCTTTCTACCTACCTACCTACCTACCTACCTACCTACTTACCTACCTACCTACCTAACTACCTACCTACCTACCTACATACCTACCTACCTACCTACTTACCTACCTACTTACATACCAACTTACTTACCTACCTACCCACCTAGCTACCTACTTATCTACCTACTTACCTACCTACTTACCTACCTACCTACTTACTTACCTACCTACCTACTTACCTACTTACCTACCTACCTACTTACCTACCTATTTACCTACCTACCTATTTACTTATGTGTGTGTATATGGGTAGGGGTGTGTGGTTAAGGGATGTGTGGCTGGGGGAATGGGTGGATGGAGGATGTGTGGTTGGGTGGAGGATGTGTGGTTGGGTAGAGGATGTGTGGGTGGGTGATTGTATATGAGTTAGGGTGTGTGGTTAAAGGATGTTTGGTTGAGGGATGGGTGGGTAGAGGATGTGTGGGTGGGTGATTGTATATGAGTTAGGGTGTGTGGTTAAAGGATGTTTGGTTGAGGGATGGGTGGGTAGAGGATGTGTGGGTGGGTAGAGGATATGTGGGTGGGTGAGTGTGTGCAGGTTAGGAGATGGTGGGGGATGTTTGTAGGTGTGGGCTCGGGATCTGTGAGTGGGCTGGGGGAGATGGGAGAGTATGTGGGTGAGTGCAGAATTTGTGTGTGGGTAGGTGCGGAATATGTGAGTTGACGGGGATATGTGTGTGTGGCTGAGGAATGTGTGTTTGGTTGGGTGGTTGGAGGTGTGTGGGTGGAGGAGGATATTGGGTGAGTGATCGTTGGTGGGAAATGGGACGGGTAGAGGATATGTGAGTGGGTGGGGAGATGTGTGTAGGTGGGGGATGTGTGGGTTATTGAATGTATGTGTGCTTGCGGTGTGGGTGGATGGGATGTGTGGTGGGTGAGAGGTGTGTGTGGGTGGAGAGATGTGTAGGTGTAGGGATGTGGTGGATGGGTTGGGGAATGTATTGTATGTGTGTGTGGTTGGGTGGGGGAGTTGGAGTGAATGGGGGATGTGTGGGTTGGTGGTGGATGTGTCTCATAACATAGTAATATGCACATTCTACGTTCTACACACATTCTACAAACGTTCTACACACATTCTTCACACATTCTACACACATTCTACACACATTCTACACACATTCTACACACATTCTACACACGCTCTACACAAGTTCTACACACATTCTACACACATTCTACACACATTCTACACACATTCTACACACATTCTACACACATTCTACACACGCTCTACACAAGTTCTACACAAGTTCTACACACATTCTACACACATTCTACACATATTCTACACACGTTTTACACACATTCTACACACGCTCTACACAAGTTCTACACACATTCTACAAACATTCTACACACATTCTACACACGTTTTACACACATTCTACACACATTCTACACACATTCTACACACATTCTACACACATTCCACACACATTCTACACACATTCTACATACATTCTACACATATTCTACACACGTTTTACACACATTCTACACACGCTCTACACAAGTTCTACACACATTTTACAAACATTCTACACACATTCTACACACATTCTACACACATTCTACACACATTCTACACACGTTTTACACATATTCTACACACGCTCTACACAAGGTCTACACACATTATACACACATTCTACACACATTCTACACACATTCTACACACATTATGCACACATTCTACACACGCTCTACACACATTCTACACACATTCTACACACATTCTACACACATTCTACACACATTCTACACACATTCTACACACATTCTACACACATTCTACACACATTCTACACACATTCTACACACATTCTACACATATTCTACACACATTCTACACACATTCTACACACATTCTACACACATTCTACATACATTCTACACACATTCTACACACATTCTACACACATTCTACATACATTCTACACACATTCTACACACGCTCTACACAAGTTCTACACACATTCTACACACATTCTACATACATTCTACACACATTCTACACACGCTCTACACACGCTCTACACACATTCTACACACGCTCTACACACGCTCTACACACATTCTACACACGCTCTACACAAGTTCTACACACATTCTACACACATTCTACATACATTCTACACACATTCTACACACGCTCTACACACATTCTACACACGCTCTACACACATTCTACATACATTCTACACACATTATACACACATTTTACACACGTTACACACACATCTACACATGTTCTACAAACATTCTACACACATTCTACAAACATTCTACACACGTTCTACACATGTTCTACACATGTTCTACACACATTCTACACACATTCTACACACATTCTACAAACATTCTACACACGTTCTACACACATTCTACAAACATTCTACACACGTTCTACACACATTCTACAAACATTCTACACACGTTCTACACACATTCTACAAACATTCTACACACGTTCTACACACATGTTCTACACATTTTCTACACACATTCTACACACATTCTGCTACACACATTCTACACACGTTCTACACACATTCTACACACATTGTACACACATTCTACACACATTCTACACACATTCTACACACGCTCTACACAAGTTCTACACACATTCTACACACATTCTACACACATTCTACACACATTCTACACACATTCTACACACATTCTACACACGCTCTACACACATTCTACACACGCTCTACACACATTCTACACACATTCTACACACATTCTACATACATTCTACACACATTATACACACATTTTACACACGTTACACACACATCTACACATGTTCTACAAACATTCTACACACATTCTACAAACATTCTACACACGTTCTACACATGTTCTACACATGTTCTACACACATTCTACACACATTCTACACACATTCTACAAACATTCTACACACGTTCTACACACATTCTACAAACATTCTACACACGTTCTACACACATTCTACAAACATTCTACACACGTTCTACACACATGTTCTACACATGTTCTACACACATTCTACACACATTCTGCTATACACATTCTACACACGTTCTACACACATTCTACACACATTCTACACACATTCTACACACATTCTACAAACGTTCTACACACATTCTACACACATTATACACACATTTTACACACGTTACACACACATTCTACACACATTCTACACACATTCTACACACATTCTACACACGCTCTACACAAGTTCTACACACATTCTACACACATTCTACACACATTCTACACACATTCTACACACATTCTACACACGCTCTACACAAGTTCTACACAAGTTCTACACACATTCTACACACATTCTACACATATTCTACACACGTTTTACACACATTCTACACACGCTCTACACAAGTTCTACACACATTCTACACACATTCTACACACATTCTACACACGTTCTACACACATTCTACACACAGTGTACGCATATTCTACAAACATCCTAGACACATTCTGCACAAATTCTACACACATGTTACTTACTACAGAAACACTTACAAAGTTTACAGACATAAGTTACAAATGATAGTTAATACCAAGGAAAACACACATTCTTATATTATGGTGAACAACAAGGGAACATACATGCATTCCATGGCCATTCTGTTAAACACTATGTGAACACCTAGTAAATATGCAAGCATTCTATACAAATTATGTTAAATACCATGGAACAATGCAGACATTCTGCACACTTTATGTTTAATATTAATTAAACACAGAAGAAAAATGCACACATTCTTCACAGAATCTGCTAAACATCAAGAAAACACCGGGAGGGGTGTTGGGGGAATACACGCTTTTATTCTGATTAATTACTGTTGAACACCGAAGAAAAATACATGCATTCTATAAACATTCTGATAAATCATCATCATCATCTTCCACTTTTGCCATCAAGCGGCGTGGGGAAGAATAACTGGCGTTCCAGGGCCCGATGGGCGGCATTGGATAGTGTCATTCCGTGAGATTGTACAATGTCTTTGATTTCCTCAATCCATTTTCTTATCGGGTGTCCTCTTGCTCTCGTCGCAGATGATCTTTGATGTAGGGCCAGTGCTGGTAGTTGATGGTGTTGCATTCTAACGAGATGACCAAACTATTTGATTTTCTGTCTTATGTTAAATGTGACACAAGATATTGATCCCACTGTCTGTCTGATTACAACATTTTGTACTCGGCCTCGGATTGTTAAATTGGCTGCTCTCCTCGGGCATCTCATTTCACATGTGTTGATGTTGCGTAAGTGTGATTTGGATCATGTCCAAATTTGAGATTGGTAGCATAGGGTTGGTGTGAATATGCTATTTATTGTCTGTCGTTCTGCAGACATGGTATATTTGAATGTTTCAGTATGGGTGATAGTTGATATGATAAATACGAAGGAGAAATAACATATTCTACACACATCCTGTTACATACCAATTAAATACCAGGAAAGGAACAGTATTATAACCATACTTTACACACATTCTGTTATATACTAATTTAGCACCGAGAAAAGAAACATCATTATACACATATGTATTTACATACTAAAGAAGAATACATGTAATATACACACTATGCTAAATAACAAGGAAACATATATGCAGTCTGCACCAATTCTGTTAATTGCTGAGGAAATACAAGCGAAATTACACACATTCTGCAAATAATTAGATAAATACTTAGTAAATCTTCTTATAGTCCAGGCCGTGTGGCGTTGGTGATCGCAACCTTCCACAGCCTTCTGTCTCGTATGCTGCCAGTCATTTCTGATACTGATGTTCCTCCATGCCATCATGTCGAATTGTCCAGCATATTCACTCTTTGTCTTCCCCTGCCCCTCTGTTCCTCAAGCTTTCCTGTTTTGACGACGTACTTGCATCTTCTCATGACATGCCCAAAGAATGCGAACTGTCATCTTCTGATGCGAGTAGCCAGTTCTAGTCGCTAGTTAACTTCTTTCAAGTTATCTTTATGGCTCTTTCAATCTGTCCATAGCGATCTCATTATTCTTCAATAAAACCACATATACGTATCCTCCTGGGAGTCTCTGTGGTGAAGTGGTCAAACCGTTTGACTCGTGCTCCGAAGGTTGTGTGTTCGATTCCGGGCCGCACCCTTCGGTTTATGAGTTAAATGTTTCGGAGACTCCTGTGGGTCGTCGTTAAAAGCTACGGAGTTCGTGCTTTGTGCGACGCTTTCAGTGCTCCGGAAAGAGACCGAGCCATATGGGATAACACCCGGTGCAATGAAGTCCACCCTGTCGACTTTTAATCGACTTTTTTATACGCATCCTCCACATAATTCCCCACTTGTCTACTAATTGCCCATGATTCGCTTCCGCATATCAGGATTGTCCCAATATAGCCTTTAAGAACTCTTGTTTTCTCACATTGACTGATACAGATACATTGCTGAGAATATTCCTCATTTTGTAAAATTTTGGCTTTTCGTGGACTATTCTACATTTAACTTCCTCAATAATCTCCCATTTGATGTTGGACTTGCGTATACAATTGTGATGTGCAATAACCAATACTTCTAATTTTCTGTTATTCAGACTAAGTCCTATGCTGTGACTTTCTGTTGCATTTATTTCTATCTCGTCGTCTAACTGGGTTTCATTTTCAGCGACCAAAACCATGTCGACAGTATAATGCATGTTGTTTATATTATGCCGAGCAACTGACATTCTTGACATATGCAGAATGCAGAATGGATTTGGACGTTCGGATTGAAAATATCGGGTGATCGTACACAACACTGTTGTTTAATATTTTGAATAGTTTTTGTTTAACTGGTTGTCAATTCTTATGGCCGATCTTTGTTGCCAAAAGCATGTTCTTTAATATTCTCAGATATTTACTATCAATGTTTAAAATTGCCAGCATCCTAATGTTTTCTTCGTTTCTATTAAACTTATAAAAAAACCTTAGTGAGTCAATAAAGTACAAATATAGACCTCTGTTAATTTCAGTCAGTCTCTTTGTTAATGTTCTCAAGATGAATATGCATTATGTGTGTCTTTACCTTCCACTTATCTACACCGCTCATCATCGAATGAATACCAAGAAACAAACACACCTTCTTTATAGATTACGTTAAATGCCAAGAAAACATGGATATTGGAATGCTGGTAAGTTCCATGCAACAAGTGGACCTAATGGTGGAGATTCTCTCAGTGGTACTTGGCAATTAACTATCTTTAGACGATTGTTTCTTTTAGTTTGAAACACTGTGTTATTCAATTGAACACATTCTCTAATATAACTACACAACCGTCATGGTGTCTGACATTCTAGAAACGGCTAAACAAGTTAGGACAACAAAACACAAGCCATGTCCAGACCAAACAATGAATGGGGTAAACGTCGTCGCACTATTTCCTATCTGTGTCCGTCTGTCTGCTCCGTGTAAATAGCTTGTTTCATTAACAAAAACCTTCCACACCCTCATATAAGAATCTCCATCCGTAGGAAGCCCTGTAGTTCCCAGAAAGTCTTGAAGTCGATTAGAAACAAACCAGATCCATCCGCGTTCATCAAAAGCAAACGTATCTGGCCACTGTGTGGTTATATTGTTTCTGATTAACTCAACCTGCGTTGCTAGAGTTACCCGATTTGTGGTTGTTTTCTGAGCTGCCATGTCCGCTTCTGAATCCCAATAATACACTGCATTGAGACCGAGCGCTCCATAATACAGATATCTGCTCCCGTGAGCCAGTCCGTCTGTTTGGGATATCTTTTTCCCCATATGCCTAAGACCAGTGTTTTCTGAGCGATGCGGAGTCCTTAGAGACGATGTAGGGACTTGATACAGGTTGTATCCGCCTAGAACACAATAATAGACATACTTAAAATCAGGAGACATTGCTATACCATCTACAGCCACCGATATGTTGTAGTCCTTGCCATTGATGCTCATAACAGAAGCATTGTTCCCTTCAGCTTCCATGGATGGGTCTTCTAGGTAATAAGCAACGCGGTTATTAAAATCGTAAACTGTAATACGGCGTTCCATAGTGTTTGTTATGTACGCATATGTGACTTGTCCATCAACATAGTCCAGAACTACATCGTTGAGGAAATTATTGGTTCTGCTGGCAGCATCAGCTGCAATCTCGTATCTCTGCAGCTCTTTGTCAGTATTTAGATCGTAGACCACAATTTTAGCCGGGCATAGATTCAACTTGTTCCCAATTCGACCAGTATCTACAACATACATGCGACCTGTGTTGGGATCAATCTCCATGCTTTGAACATACTGTAGCGCATGACAGTCACCTTGTTTCTGGGCCGCCCAGTTTGGGTACGGAGCTAGTACATCTGCATCACCCACGGTAATGACTTTAGCCAGGGTTACGGGATGTCCATTCGTCCAGATCCACCTTGGAATGGTCAGGTACACGTTGTCTTTATACACCTGCATAGCAAATAAATAAATAGTGAACAAACTGTCATTGGTACACGCACACACATCACACTCAGAGACACAGACCAAACTCACATGTGTATATATTGTTGGTTGGTGAAACATCCGGAAGACAAAGTTTTATCTCTTATGTCGATGCAACGATGTTAAGATGTTTTGACAACTTTGGAGAGAATGATCCATTGGATTCGGGGGGTTTCGTGCCGAAGGTGTTACGTATGCAATTCCCAATCCTGCATACCGCGTTCGAAACAACGAGCTGCGGACGATTTGGAAGCAGACCGCCTTACGTTAGTTTTCATACAATGGTATGAGAGCCGGTCGTTCAGAAAGTAATGGCAAGCCATTGAACGTGAAACTTGCCCGGGGAACGCATACAGCCAAATGATGTTGGAGTTGACTGCTACATCCTGTAAAGAATATGAAACTAACTTGTTTAACTGTCACGAAGTTGTCAAGGAATTTGCCTCGCTACGAATGCAATGTATTCGTTGTTCTGACTCTATCATTTGTTTCACTAGTGCAGCTTTTTACGAACACCCCTGTTGTCATCGTTGGAGTTACAGAGTTCGTGCCACACATGCGACGCTTTCGACAGACCGCTCTGAGACAAGAATACTGAGTCTGATGGAATCGAACCCGATACAATGAAGTCGGTGCTCTTGCTGTTAGCACTTCCTCACCTAGAAGACTGAGTTGTCATTCTATGAACGATGTGTTGACGAGCTGTTTTGAAAGACGGCAAACCCTGGAGAGAAGAATGTCGCCGTACACACCAACTAAAGTAGAGACGGTCATTGCAACTATTGTGTGGACATCTGCGTTAAAGTTAGTTACATATCCGTTACAGGAAGTTGCAGTCAACCCCAGCCCTTTTGGGCTGTTTGTAATCTCTTGACATGTTTACGTTCAGTAGTTTGCCATTGCTTTCTGAACAACCGGCACCCATACAATTTTATAAACAACCCAACGATGCCGGTGTGCTGCCAAAATCGCCTGCAGCTGTGTTTCGAACGAGGTGTGCGGAATTACGAACTCCGCCTGTAAGACCTTGGCCACGGAGCCTGTGGACACCTGAGACTCCATGTATATATATATATATATGAGCTGCCTTTGTGTTCGCCTCTTTACCACTTTAGATGCTCCACAGAGGTTGGTTGTAATGCGAATTGTGAAATTATATAGTTATATCATCTCTTCGACGCCTTGGATGAAACTACCTCATTCAAATAGAGGTCCGAGATGATAAGTCTCCTGATCTGCTGACTTTACTGTCAGGGCACATTACAAATATTAGTTGCATATCCTATAAAGGACGTCGCAGTCAACCCCAAAATATTTTGGGTGTTTGTGATTTCTTGGCTCGTTTACGTTCAGTAGTTTGCTATTGTTTTCTGAACAACCGTTACTCATACTAAATGTTTTGCATATCCTTTACAGGACATCGCTGTCAACATCAGCATCTTTCAGCTGATTGTTGATTTCTTGGCAAGATTACGCTCAGTAGTTTGCCATTGCTTTCTGAGCGACCGGCTCCATACTCTAAGTCACTGGCGCGACTCGAATCGCTTCCAGTTCTCGTGCGCTCACGTCAACCACGAGAGTATTTGGGGGTACGGAGAAAGCTGCTATCCCCTCGACCAGGGAGGCCGGCGTTACGCATACTACTGTAGGAAAATCAACTCAAGTCGGTCCGCTTCCAAATCGCCCGCAGCTGTGTTTCGAACGCTGTATGCGGGATTGCGAATTGCGTTCGTAACTCCTTCGCCACAGTACAGTTTAAAGGCACGCTCTGTAGGGAAATTGGAGACAAATAATACCATATACCATATACCATATACCATATACCATATACCATATACAACAGGTGAAGCCGTGGTGGCGCAGTGGCTAGCAGCTAGCCTACCGGCCTGATGGTCATGTATTCGAAATCCCATCCAGTCGGATTTCCGCTCCAATGTTGACCCAGCCTAATATAGGAACAGGAACATGATCGTTGAAGTAAAAACGTGGGAAGCAATAATTACGTCATCGAGTCAAATTTTGTACGCCAGAATTATGGGGCGAGCCCCATTTACCCAATATGACTCAATGCGTGTAAAGGGATTTTATGTTTTATTTTAACTTTACATGCGACAGGTTTGCGAATTTGATGTGTCAACTGGGACAATTCAAAACGTAAGAAACTGCAATATCGGAAGATGTGTTTGCAGTTGGTCCCACGGATGTTGACCGACCACCAAAAAGAGGAACGCATGCGATGGCGTTTGAACCACTTGCAGCGTTACAGAGTGGAGGATGATGCATTTCTCTTCCGCATAGTGGCAATCGATGAATCATGGTGTCACTACTTTGAGGTTAGCAGCAAAAGAGAGAGCATGCAATGGAAGCATGCTGGATCACCAAAAGCCAAAAAATTCAAGTTACAGGTTTCTGCTGGTAAGGTTATGCTGGGCGCATTTTTGACCATGAAGGGCTATTGTTGGCCAACTTTAAAGAACCAGGTGTCAACATTATCAACTTGCATTGGGTATTTAAAAAAAAAAAAATGGTATGGTTGCCGGTCGTTCAGAAAGCAATGGCAAACTATTGAATGCAAACTTGCCATGAGACACAAAGAGCCAAAAAATGTAACCCATCATTCCCGAAAGACCAGACTTAATAAGAATAATAACTCTGATCAGAATTACATTAATATTAAATAAATGGCATCGCGTAATAAAGCAAAACAATATAATACCCCTCAAAAGAAAATGTACACATACTATATACATGGTGTATACAAGGAAAGTAAAGTAATATACCAATACCTTTATCCCTGTCAACAGACTCCTGTTGGGAACGTAAGAACCGTTAGCAATAAACTCCCGCTTCACACTTTCAGATGGCCATTGGAACTCCAAGAATTTCCACTCGTATACCAGTTTAGCCTCGCCGAATTTCTGGGCTCTGGTAAGCACAGCAAGCACCAAAATGAACATTGCCACAGAATATGCCACGTTGAGCTGTAGTGACATGACTTCAATTTTGTGTGAATAGTTTAAAATCACAAATATTATGTATATAATTAAAGTTTCACACGTTCACTTTATCCCGCTTACCGTCAGTAACTAACTTTATATTCAGTTGTTTTAAAACGTAAGCTTGCAGACATGTAGCTATCCCAGTAGATATCTAGCGAAAATGCTAAAAGAAGACACCATTAATTGCGGAATTTTCAACAGTTAAAACACATGTAAAACAAATTAAACTAACGGAAGCGTTTTTTTTCACTGAAGGATTTTGACAATCCCATATGTTTATTTTTCGTCATCGCAAATTTTTGCTGAAGTCATTGTCCTTAGTGGTAACGGAAAATATGTATAGCGATAGAAGTAAAATGCCAATTGAGTTGAATCATTATACGCAACATGCAAAGCCGGTTACATTCTTTTATTTGGTTAGAAAAATAACAGTAATACATGTTATTAAAAACTCACTTTAAATATAACTGTACCTGTCATATATATACCCATTTATCTTCCCACCCGTTTACCTACCTACATGCATAGTGATATGACTTCAATTTTATGTGAATAGTTTAAAATCACAAATATTATGTATATAATTTTCTCCTTAGTAATAACCACCATTACCATTACTATCGACCAACTTACCAGTCTTTCTACCTACCTACCTACCTACCTACCTACCTACTTACCTACCTACCTACCTAACTACCTACCTACCTACCTACATACCTACCTACCTACCTACTTACCTACCTACTTACATACCAACTTACTTACCTACCTACCCACCTAGCTACCTACTTATCTACCTACTTACCTACCTACTTACCTACCTACCTACTTACTTACCTACCTACCTACTTACCTACTTACCTACCTACCTACTTACCTACCTATTTACCTACCTACCTATTTACTTATGTGTGTGTATATGGGTAGGGGTGTGTGGTTAAGGGATGTGTGGCTGGGGGAATGGGTGGATGGAGGATGTGTGGTTGGGTGGAGGATGTGTGGTTGGGTAGAGGATGTGTGGGTGGGTGATTGTATATGAGTTAGGGTGTGTGGTTAAAGGATGTTTGGTTGAGGGATGGGTGGGTAGAGGATGTGTGGGTGGGTGATTGTATATGAGTTAGGGTGTGTGGTTAAAGGATGTTTGGTTGAGGGATGGGTGGGTAGAGGATGTGTGGGTGGGTAGAGGATATGTGGGTGGGTGAGTGTGTGCAGGTTAGGAGATGGTGGGGGATGTTTGTAGGTGTGGGCTCGGGATCTGTGAGTGGGCTGGGGGAGATGGGAGAGTATGTGGGTGAGTGCAGAATTTGTGTGTGGGTAGGTGCGGAATATGTGAGTTGACGGGGATATGTGTGTGTGGCTGAGGAATGTGTGTTTGGTTGGGTGGTTGGAGGTGTGTGGGTGGAGGAGGATATTGGGTGAGTGATCGTTGGTGGGAAATGGGACGGGTAGAGGATATGTGAGTGGGTGGGGAGATGTGTGTAGGTGGGGGATGTGTGGGTTATTGAATGTATGTGTGCTTGCGGTGTGGGTGGATGGGATGTGTGGTGGGTGAGAGGTGTGTGTGGGTGGAGAGATGTGTAGGTGTAGGGATGTGGTGGATGGGTTGGGGAATGTATTGTATGTGTGTGTGGTTGGGTGGGGGAGTTGGAGTGAATGGGGGATGTGTGGGTTGGTGGTGGATGTGTCTCATAACATAGTAATATGCACATTCTACGTTCTACACACATTCTACAAACGTTCTACACACATTCTTCACACATTCTACACACATTCTACACACATTCTACACACATTCTACACACATTCTACACACGCTCTACACAAGTTCTACACACATTCTACACACATTCTACACACATTCTACACACATTCTACACACATTCTACACACATTCTACACACGCTCTACACAAGTTCTACACAAGTTCTACACACATTCTACACACATTCTACACATATTCTACACACGTTTTACACACATTCTACACACGCTCTACACAAGTTCTACACACATTCTACAAACATTCTACACACATTCTACACACGTTTTACACACATTCTACACACATTCTACACACATTCTACACACATTCTACACACATTCCACACACATTCTACACACATTCTACATACATTCTACACATATTCTACACACGTTTTACACACATTCTACACACGCTCTACACAAGTTCTACACACATTTTACAAACATTCTACACACATTCTACACACATTCTACACACATTCTACACACATTCTACACACGTTTTACACATATTCTACACACGCTCTACACAAGGTCTACACACATTATACACACATTCTACACACATTCTACACACATTCTACACACATTATGCACACATTCTACACACGCTCTACACACATTCTACACACATTCTACACACATTCTACACACATTCTACACACATTCTACACACATTCTACACACATTCTACACACATTCTACACACATTCTACACACATTCTACACACATTCTACACACATTCTACACATATTCTACACACATTCTACACACATTCTACACACATTCTACACACATTCTACATACATTCTACACACATTCTACACACATTCTACACACATTCTACATACATTCTACACACATTCTACACACGCTCTACACAAGTTCTACACACATTCTACACACATTCTACATACATTCTACACACATTCTACACACGCTCTACACACGCTCTACACACATTCTACACACGCTCTACACACGCTCTACACACATTCTACACACGCTCTACACAAGTTCTACACACATTCTACACACATTCTACATACATTCTACACACATTCTACACACGCTCTACACACATTCTACACACGCTCTACACACATTCTACATACATTCTACACACATTATACACACATTTTACACACGTTACACACACATCTACACATGTTCTACAAACATTCTACACACATTCTACAAACATTCTACACACGTTCTACACATGTTCTACACATGTTCTACACACATTCTACACACATTCTACACACATTCTACAAACATTCTACACACGTTCTACACACATTCTACAAACATTCTACACACGTTCTACACACATTCTACAAACATTCTACACACGTTCTACACACATTCTACAAACATTCTACACACGTTCTACACACATGTTCTACACATTTTCTACACACATTCTACACACATTCTGCTACACACATTCTACACACGTTCTACACACATTCTACACACATTGTACACACATTCTACACACATTCTACACACATTCTACACACGCTCTACACAAGTTCTACACACATTCTACACACATTCTACACACATTCTACACACATTCTACACACATTCTACACACATTCTACACACGCTCTACACACATTCTACACACGCTCTACACACATTCTACACACATTCTACACACATTCTACATACATTCTACACACATTATACACACATTTTACACACGTTACACACACATCTACACATGTTCTACAAACATTCTACACACATTCTACAAACATTCTACACACGTTCTACACATGTTCTACACATGTTCTACACACATTCTACACACATTCTACACACATTCTACAAACATTCTACACACGTTCTACACACATTCTACAAACATTCTACACACGTTCTACACACATTCTACAAACATTCTACACACGTTCTACACACATGTTCTACACATGTTCTACACACATTCTACACACATTCTGCTATACACATTCTACACACGTTCTACACACATTCTACACACATTCTACACACATTCTACACACATTCTACAAACGTTCTACACACATTCTACACACATTATACACACATTTTACACACGTTACACACACATTCTACACACATTCTACACACATTCTACACACATTCTACACACGCTCTACACAAGTTCTACACACATTCTACACACATTCTACACACATTCTACACACATTCTACACACATTCTACACACGCTCTACACAAGTTCTACACAAGTTCTACACACATTCTACACACATTCTACACATATTCTACACACGTTTTACACACATTCTACACACGCTCTACACAAGTTCTACACACATTCTACACACATTCTACACACATTCTACACACGTTCTACACACATTCTACACACAGTGTACGCATATTCTACAAACATCCTAGACACATTCTGCACAAATTCTACACACATGTTACTTACTACAGAAACACTTACAAAGTTTACAGACATAAGTTACAAATGATAGTTAATACCAAGGAAAACACACATTCTTATATTATGGTGAACAACAAGGGAACATACATGCATTCCATGGCCATTCTGTTAAACACTATGTGAACACCTAGTAAATATGCAAGCATTCTATACAAATTATGTTAAATACCATGGAACAATGCAGACATTCTGCACACTTTATGTTTAATATTAATTAAACACAGAAGAAAAATGCACACATTCTTCACAGAATCTGCTAAACATCAAGAAAACACCGGGAGGGGTGTTGGGGGAATACACGCTTTTATTCTGATTAATTACTGTTGAACACCGAAGAAAAATACATGCATTCTATAAACATTCTGATAAATCATCATCATCATCTTCCACTTTTGCCATCAAGCGGCGTGGGGAAGAATAACTGGCGTTCCAGGGCCCGATGGGCGGCATTGGATAGTGTCATTCCGTGAGATTGTACAATGTCTTTGATTTCCTCAATCCATTTTCTTATCGGGTGTCCTCTTGCTCTCGTCGCAGATGATCTTTGATGTAGGGCCAGTGCTGGTAGTTGATGGTGTTGCATTCTAACGAGATGACCAAACTATTTGATTTTCTGTCTTATGTTAAATGTGACACAAGATATTGATCCCACTGTCTGTCTGATTACAACATTTTGTACTCGGCCTCGGATTGTTAAATTGGCTGCTCTCCTCGGGCATCTCATTTCACATGTGTTGATGTTGCGTAAGTGTGATTTGGATCATGTCCAAATTTGAGATTGGTAGCATAGGGTTGGTGTGAATATGCTATTTATTGTCTGTCGTTCTGCAGACATGGTATATTTGAATGTTTCAGTATGGGTGATAGTTGATATGATAAATACGAAGGAGAAATAACATATTCTACACACATCCTGTTACATACCAATTAAATACCAGGAAAGGAACAGTATTATAACCATACTTTACACACATTCTGTTATATACTAATTTAGCACCGAGAAAAGAAACATCATTATACACATATGTATTTACATACTAAAGAAGAATACATGTAATATACACACTATGCTAAATAACAAGGAAACATATATGCAGTCTGCACCAATTCTGTTAATTGCTGAGGAAATACAAGCGAAATTACACACATTCTGCAAATAATTAGATAAATACTTAGTAAATCTTCTTATAGTCCAGGCCGTGTGGCGTTGGTGATCGCAACCTTCCACAGCCTTCTGTCTCGTATGCTGCCAGTCATTTCTGATACTGATGTTCCTCCATGCCATCATGTCGAATTGTCCAGCATATTCACTCTTTGTCTTCCCCTGCCCCTCTGTTCCTCAAGCTTTCCTGTTTTGACGACGTACTTGCATCTTCTCATGACATGCCCAAAGAATGCGAACTGTCATCTTCTGATGCGAGTAGCCAGTTCTAGTCGCTAGTTAACTTCTTTCAAGTTATCTTTATGGCTCTTTCAATCTGTCCATAGCGATCTCATTATTCTTCAATAAAACCACATATACGTATCCTCCTGGGAGTCTCTGTGGTGAAGTGGTCAAACCGTTTGACTCGTGCTCCGAAGGTTGTGTGTTCGATTCCGGGCCGCACCCTTCGGTTTATGAGTTAAATGTTTCGGAGACTCCTGTGGGTCGTCGTTAAAAGCTACGGAGTTCGTGCTTTGTGCGACGCTTTCAGTGCTCCGGAAAGAGACCGAGCCATATGGGATAACACCCGGTGCAATGAAGTCCACCCTGTCGACTTTTAATCGACTTTTTTATACGCATCCTCCACATAATTCCCCACTTGTCTACTAATTGCCCATGATTCGCTTCCGCATATCAGGATTGTCCCAATATAGCCTTTAAGAACTCTTGTTTTCTCACATTGACTGATACAGATACATTGCTGAGAATATTCCTCATTTTGTAAAATTTTGGCTTTTCGTGGACTATTCTACATTTAACTTCCTCAATAATCTCCCATTTGATGTTGGACTTGCGTATACAATTGTGATGTGCAATAACCAATACTTCTAATTTTCTGTTATTCAGACTAAGTCCTATGCTGTGACTTTCTGTTGCATTTATTTCTATCTCGTCGTCTAACTGGGTTTCATTTTCAGCGACCAAAACCATGTCGACAGTATAATGCATGTTGTTTATATTATGCCGAGCAACTGACATTCTTGACATATGCAGAATGCAGAATGGATTTGGACGTTCGGATTGAAAATATCGGGTGATCGTACACAACACTGTTGTTTAATATTTTGAATAGTTTTTGTTTAACTGGTTGTCAATTCTTATGGCCGATCTTTGTTGCCAAAAGCATGTTCTTTAATATTCTCAGATATTTACTATCAATGTTTAAAATTGCCAGCATCCTAATGTTTTCTTCGTTTCTATTAAACTTATAAAAAAACCTTAGTGAGTCAATAAAGTACAAATATAGACCTCTGTTAATTTCAGTCAGTCTCTTTGTTAATGTTCTCAAGATGAATATGCATTATGTGTGTCTTTACCTTCCACTTATCTACACCGCTCATCATCGAATGAATACCAAGAAACAAACACACCTTCTTTATAGATTACGTTAAATGCCAAGAAAACATGGATATTGGAATGCTGGTAAGTTCCATGCAACAAGTGGACCTAATGGTGGAGATTCTCTCAGTGGTACTTGGCAATTAACTATCTTTAGACGATTGTTTCTTTTAGTTTGAAACACTGTGTTATTCAATTGAACACATTCTCTAATATAACTACACAACCGTCATGGTGTCTGACATTCTAGAAACGGCTAAACAAGTTAGGACAACAAAACACAAGCCATGTCCAGACCAAACAATGAATGGGGTAAACGTCGTCGCACTATTTCCTATCTGTGTCCGTCTGTCTGCTCCGTGTAAATAGCTTGTTTCATTAACAAAAACCTTCCACACCCTCATATAAGAATCTCCATCCGTAGGAAGCCCTGTAGTTCCCAGAAAGTCTTGAAGTCGATTAGAAACAAACCAGATCCATCCGCGTTCATCAAAAGCAAACGTATCTGGCCACTGTGTGGTTATATTGTTTCTGATTAACTCAACCTGCGTTGCTAGAGTTACCCGATTTGTGGTTGTTTTCTGAGCTGCCATGTCCGCTTCTGAATCCCAATAATACACTGCATTGAGACCGAGCGCTCCATAATACAGATATCTGCTCCCGTGAGCCAGTCCGTCTGTTTGGGATATCTTTTTCCCCATATGCCTAAGACCAGTGTTTTCTGAGCGATGCGGAGTCCTTAGAGACGATGTAGGGACTTGATACAGGTTGTATCCGCCTAGAACACAATAATAGACATACTTAAAATCAGGAGACATTGCTATACCATCTACAGCCACCGATATGTTGTAGTCCTTGCCATTGATGCTCATAACAGAAGCATTGTTCCCTTCAGCTTCCATGGATGGGTCTTCTAGGTAATAAGCAACGCGGTTATTAAAATCGTAAACTGTAATACGGCGTTCCATAGTGTTTGTTATGTACGCATATGTGACTTGTCCATCAACATAGTCCAGAACTACATCGTTGAGGAAATTATTGGTTCTGCTGGCAGCATCAGCTGCAATCTCGTATCTCTGCAGCTCTTTGTCAGTATTTAGATCGTAGACCACAATTTTAGCCGGGCATAGATTCAACTTGTTCCCAATTCGACCAGTATCTACAACATACATGCGACCTGTGTTGGGATCAATCTCCATGCTTTGAACATACTGTAGCGCATGACAGTCACCTTGTTTCTGGGCCGCCCAGTTTGGGTACGGAGCTAGTACATCTGCATCACCCACGGTAATGACTTTAGCCAGGGTTACGGGATGTCCATTCGTCCAGATCCACCTTGGAATGGTCAGGTACACGTTGTCTTTATACACCTGCATAGCAAATAAATAAATAGTGAACAAACTGTCATTGGTACACGCACACACATCACACTCAGAGACACAGACCAAACTCACATGTGTATATATTGTTGGTTGGTGAAACATCCGGAAGACAAAGTTTTATCTCTTATGTCGATGCAACGATGTTAAGATGTTTTGACAACTTTGGAGAGAATGATCCATTGGATTCGGGGGGTTTCGTGCCGAAGGTGTTACGTATGCAATTCCCAATCCTGCATACCGCGTTCGAAACAACGAGCTGCGGACGATTTGGAAGCAGACCGCCTTACGTTAGTTTTCATACAATGGTATGAGAGCCGGTCGTTCAGAAAGTAATGGCAAGCCATTGAACGTGAAACTTGCCCGGGGAACGCATACAGCCAAATGATGTTGGAGTTGACTGCTACATCCTGTAAAGAATATGAAACTAACTTGTTTAACTGTCACGAAGTTGTCAAGGAATTTGCCTCGCTACGAATGCAATGTATTCGTTGTTCTGACTCTATCATTTGTTTCACTAGTGCAGCTTTTTACGAACACCCCTGTTGTCATCGTTGGAGTTACAGAGTTCGTGCCACACATGCGACGCTTTCGACAGACCGCTCTGAGACAAGAATACTGAGTCTGATGGAATCGAACCCGATACAATGAAGTCGGTGCTCTTGCTGTTAGCACTTCCTCACCTAGAAGACTGAGTTGTCATTCTATGAACGATGTGTTGACGAGCTGTTTTGAAAGACGGCAAACCCTGGAGAGAAGAATGTCGCCGTACACACCAACTAAAGTAGAGACGGTCATTGCAACTATTGTGTGGACATCTGCGTTAAAGTTAGTTACATATCCGTTACAGGAAGTTGCAGTCAACCCCAGCCCTTTTGGGCTGTTTGTAATCTCTTGACATGTTTACGTTCAGTAGTTTGCCATTGCTTTCTGAACAACCGGCACCCATACAATTTTATAAACAACCCAACGATGCCGATGTGCTGCCAAAATCGCCTGCAGCTGTGTTTCGAACGAGGTGTGCGGAATTACGAACTCCGCCTGTAAGACCTTGGCCACGGAGCCTGTGGACACCTGAGACTCCATGTATATATATATATATATGAGCTGCCTTTGTGTTCGCCTCTTTACCACTTTAGATGCTCCACAGAGGTTGGTTGTAATGCGAATTGTGAAATTATATAGTTATATCATCTCTTCGACGCCTTGGATGAAACTACCTCATTCAAATAGAGGTCCGAGATGATAAGTCTCCTGATCTGCTGACTTTACTGTCAGGGCACATTACAAATATTAGTTGCATATCCTATAAAGGACGTCGCAGTCAACCCCAAAATATTTTGGGTGTTTGTGATTTCTTGGCTCGTTTACGTTCAGTAGTTTGCTATTGTTTTCTGAACAACCGTTACTCATACTAAATGTTTTGCATATCCTTTACAGGACATCGCTGTCAACATCAGCATCTTTCAGCTGATTGTTGATTTCTTGGCAAGATTACGCTCAGTAGTTTGCCATTGCTTTCTGAGCGACCGGCTCCATACTCTAAGTCACTGGCGCGACTCGAATCGCTTCCAGTTCTCGTGCGCTCACGTCAACCACGAGAGTATTTGGGGGTACGGAGAAAGCTGCTATCCCCTCGACCAGGGAGGCCGGCGTTACGCATACTACTGTAGGAAAATCAACTCAAGTCGGTCCGCTTCCAAATCGCCCGCAGCTGTGTTTCGAACGCTGTATGCGGGATTGCGAATTGCGTTCGTAACTCCTTCGCCACAGTACAGTTTAAAGGCACGCTCTGTAGGGAAATTGGAGACAAATAATACCATATACCATATACCATATACCATATACCATATACCATATACAACAGGTGAAGCCGTGGTGGCGCAGTGGCTAGCAGCTAGCCTACCGGCCTGATGGTCATGTATTCGAAATCCCATCCAGTCGGATTTCCGCTCCAATGTTGACCCAGCCTAATATAGGAACAGGAACATGATCGTTGAAGTAAAAACGTGGGAAGCAATAATTACGTCATCGAGTCAAATTTTGTACGCCAGAATTATGGGGCGAGCCCCATTTACCCAATATGACTCAATGCGTGTAAAGGGATTTTATGTTTTATTTTAACTTTACATGCGACAGGTTTGCGAATTTGATGTGTCAACTGGGACAATTCAAAACGTAAGAAACTGCAATATCGGAAGATGTGTTTGCAGTTGGTCCCACGGATGTTGACCGACCACCAAAAAGAGGAACGCATGCGATGGCGTTTGAACCACTTGCAGCGTTACAGAGTGGAGGATGATGCATTTCTCTTCCGCATAGTGGCAATCGATGAATCATGGTGTCACTACTTTGAGGTTAGCAGCAAAAGAGAGAGCATGCAATGGAAGCATGCTGGATCACCAAAAGCCAAAAAATTCAAGTTACAGGTTTCTGCTGGTAAGGTTATGCTGGGCGCATTTTTGACCATGAAGGGCTATTGTTGGCCAACTTTAAAGAACCAGGTGTCAACATTATCAACTTGCATTGGGTATTTAAAAAAAAAAAATGGTATGGTTGCCGGTCGTTCAGAAAGCAATGGCAAACTATTGAATGCAAACTTGCCATGAGACACAAAGAGCCAAACAATGTTGGGGTTGACTGCGACGTCCTCTAAAGGATATGCAACTAACATTTTTATCATATGTAGCAGTGGCAGACTTGACCTTGATACATTCATCGTCAATGTACTGAAGGAATGCACATGCCGCTGACATCTTCACAGCACAGGACTCATGTTTGTAACTTATAATCAATCAATCAATCAATCAATCAATCAATCAATCAATCAATCAACTAACCGATCAATCAATCTATAAAAGTTATCAAAAGTACAAACAGCAGATGACTGTGGATAAACCTGATCGCCTGTGTTGCTTGTTCCTCTTTTGTTCCCTATGTCCCACTCGATTAGAGGACCTCAGCCAACTGGCACCAAGCTGCCCAATCATTTCCCTTTAACCGGTGCTGTCTTTGACAGTTCGTGTATAGCTCCACCATTACATCCAGGTGCCTATTCTGGAGATTTTACAGGGTGAATGAAAGGTAAGTCTGCGATCCAGACTCCTGGTGATTTTCTACTATTGTCACCGGACAACTGTTAAACGCGCCCCTTTTCATTTTTATTGGTTGAGCGACTCTTTTCCCCCTATTTATAGACTTGTTCATGGTCGGTTGGATTTCACAGCTACAGTTTTAAAACAAAATAGAATGTGGTAGCCCGTCCCAGGCCAAGCCTCCATAATAGCATCTTACGGCATGCATGGTAGGTTAAAGTATGACTATTATTTGTTTTCCTTAAGAACCCCGGCAACACATCGGCGGACTACCAACAACACTTTTAAGATGACAGTACATGATAAACTAACTGAACGACCTCTCAAAACAGCACCACATCCCCCGCCAATCATTCTCAAACGACCACACGTACTACCACTCGTTCTCGAAAGATCACAAATATAACCACACATTCTCCAAAGATCACAAATATAACCACACATTCTCTAAAGATCACAAATATAACCACCCATTCTCTAAAGACCACATATATAACCATTAATTCTGGAATTATCACAGGTATAAACCTCATTCTCAAAAGATCACGAATATAATCATGCATTATCAAAAGAAAATTTGATTTTTAAGAGCATGCATCTTTCACATTGCAACATACGCCTGTGAAGCTTGGACACTTACTAAACAAGCTGAACAGCGCACAAATGCCTTTGAATATAAATGTTATAGACGGGTTTCAAGAATATTTATAATGCAGAACAGAACAATGCATTCATGCGACAAAATCTGCATATTGAAGAAGGTTGGCTACTAAAGACGACAAAACAAAGAAAGTTGACATATTTTGGTCACTTGAAACGTCATGAAAGTTAGGAGATAAAAATAATGGAGGGGTATATGACTGGGAAGAGAGGGAGAGGAATGCCAAAGAGAAGATGGGTACAGGATGTGGCAGATTATCTCCAGATGGGTGTATCGGACTCGCGACATCTTGCTTATGACTGAGACGTTTTCTGGAAGGTTGTTATGGGAGCGAGATTCTGCGAGATATTTTGGTCACTTGAAACGTCATGAAAGTTAGGAGATAAAAATAATGGAGGGGTATATGACTGGGAAGAGAGGGGGAGGAAGGCCAAAGAGAAGATGGGTACAGGATGTGGCAGATTATCTCCAGATGGGTGTATCGGACTCGCGACATCTTGCTTATGACTGAGACGTTTTCTGGAAGGTTGTTATGGGAGCGAGATTCTGCAAAGGACATGCTACTGAGTGAATGAATGAATGAATGAATGAATGAACGAATGAATGAATGAATTCTCAAAAGATCACAAATATAACCAATCGTTCTCAAAAGATCACAGATGTAACCCATCATTCCCGAAAGACCAGACTTAATAAGAATAATAACTCTGATCAGAATTACATTAATATTAAATAAATGGCATCGCGTAATAAAGCAAAACAATATAATACCCCTCAAAAGAAAATGTACACATACTATATACATGGTGTATACAAGGAAAGTAAAGTAATATACCAATACCTTTATCCCTGTCAACAGACTCCTGTTGGGAACGTAAGAACCGTTAGCAATAAACTCCCGCTTCACACTTTCAGATGGCCATTGGAACTCCAAGAATTTCCACTCGTATACCAGTTTAGCCTCGCCGAATTTCTGGGCTCTGGTAAGCACAGCAAGCACCAAAATGAACATTGCCACAGAATATGCCACGTTGAGCTGTAGTGACATGACTTCAATTTTGTGTGAATAGTTTAAAATCACAAATATTATGTATATAATTAAAGTTTCACACGTTCACTTTATCCCGCTTACCGTCAGTAACTAACTTTATATTCAGTTGTTTTAAAACGTAAGCTTGCAGACATGTAGCTATCCCAGTAGATATCTAGCGAAAATGCTAAAAGAAGACACCATTAATTGCGGAATTTTCAACAGTTAAAACACATGTAAAACAAATTAAACTAACGGAAGCGTTTTTTTTCACTGAAGGATTTTGACAATCCCATATGTTTATTTTTCGTCATCGCAAATTTTTGCTGAAGTCATTGTCCTTAGTGGTAACGGAAAATATGTATAGCGATAGAAGTAAAATGCCAATTGAGTTGAATCATTATACGCAACATGCAAAGCCGGTTACATTCTTTTATTTGGTTAGAAAAATAACAGTAATACATGTTATTAAAAACTCACTTTAAATATAACTGTACCTGTCATATATATACCCATTTATCTTCCCACCCGTTTACCTACCTACATGCATAGTGATATGACTTCAATTTTATGTGAATAGTTTAAAATCACAAATATTATGTATATAATTTTCTCCTTAGTAATAACCACCATTACCATTACTATCGACCAACTTACCAGTCTTTCTACCTACCTACCTACCTACCTACCTACCTACTTACCTACCTACCTACCTAACTACCTACCTACCTACATACCTACCTACCTACCTACTTACCTACCTACTTACATACCAACTTACTTACCTACCTACCCACCTAGCTACCTACTTATCTACCTACTTACCTACCTACTTACCTACCTACCTACTTACTTACCTACCTACCTACTTACCTACTTACCTACCTACCTACTTACCTACCTATTTACCTACCTACCTATTTACTTATGTGTGTGTATATGGGTAGGGGTGTGTGGTTAAGGGATGTGTGGCTGGGGGAATGGGTGGATGGAGGATGTGTGGTTGGGTGGAGGATGTGTGGTTGGGTAGAGGATGTGTGGGTGGGTGATTGTATATGAGTTAGGGTGTGTGGTTAAAGGATGTTTGGTTGAGGGATGGGTGGGTAGAGGATGTGTGGGTGGGTGATTGTATATGAGTTAGGGTGTGTGGTTAAAGGATGTTTGGTTGAGGGATGGGTGGGTAGAGGATGTGTGGGTGGGTAGAGGATATGTGGGTGGGTGAGTGTGTGCAGGTTAGGAGATGGTGGGGGATGTTTGTAGGTGTGGGCTCGGGATCTGTGAGTGGGCTGGGGGAGATGGGAGAGTATGTGGGTGAGTGCAGAATTTGTGTGTGGGTAGGTGCGGAATATGTGAGTTGACGGGGATATGTGTGTGTGGCTGAGGAATGTGTGTTTGGTTGGGTGGTTGGAGGTGTGTGGGTGGAGGAGGATATTGGGTGAGTGATCGTTGGTGGGAAATGGGACGGGTAGAGGATATGTGAGTGGGTGGGGAGATGTGTGTAGGTGGGGGATGTGTGGGTTATTGAATGTATGTGTGCTTGCGGTGTGGGTGGATGGGATGTGTGGTGGGTGAGAGGTGTGTGTGGGTGGAGAGATGTGTAGGTGTAGGGATGTGGTGGATGGGTTGGGGAATGTATTGTATGTGTGTGTGGTTGGGTGGGGGAGTTGGAGTGAATGGGGGATGTGTGGGTTGGTGGTGGATGTGTCTCATAACATAGTAATATGCACATTCTACGTTCTACACACATTCTACAAACGTTCTACACACATTCTTCACACATTCTACACACATTCTACACACATTCTACACACATTCTACACACATTCTACACACGCTCTACACAAGTTCTACACACATTCTACACACATTCTACACACATTCTACACACATTCTACACACATTCTACACACATTCTACACACGCTCTACACAAGTTCTACACAAGTTCTACACACATTCTACACACATTCTACACATATTCTACACACGTTTTACACACATTCTACACACGCTCTACACAAGTTCTACACACATTCTACAAACATTCTACACACATTCTACACACGTTTTACACACATTCTACACACATTCTACACACATTCTACACACATTCTACACACATTCCACACACATTCTACACACATTCTACATACATTCTACACATATTCTACACACGTTTTACACACATTCTACACACGCTCTACACAAGTTCTACACACATTTTACAAACATTCTACACACATTCTACACACATTCTACACACATTCTACACACATTCTACACACGTTTTACACATATTCTACACACGCTCTACACAAGGTCTACACACATTATACACACATTCTACACACATTCTACACACATTCTACACACATTATGCACACATTCTACACACGCTCTACACACATTCTACACACATTCTACACACATTCTACACACATTCTACACACATTCTACACACATTCTACACACATTCTACACACATTCTACACACATTCTACACACATTCTACACACATTCTACACACATTCTACACATATTCTACACACATTCTACACACATTCTACACACATTCTACACACATTCTACATACATTCTACACACATTCTACACACATTCTACACACATTCTACATACATTCTACACACATTCTACACACGCTCTACACAAGTTCTACACACATTCTACACACATTCTACATACATTCTACACACATTCTACACACGCTCTACACACGCTCTACACACATTCTACACACGCTCTACACACGCTCTACACACATTCTACACACGCTCTACACAAGTTCTACACACATTCTACACACATTCTACATACATTCTACACACATTCTACACACGCTCTACACACATTCTACACACGCTCTACACACATTCTACATACATTCTACACACATTATACACACATTTTACACACGTTACACACACATCTACACATGTTCTACAAACATTCTACACACATTCTACAAACATTCTACACACGTTCTACACATGTTCTACACATGTTCTACACACATTCTACACACATTCTACACACATTCTACAAACATTCTACACACGTTCTACACACATTCTACAAACATTCTACACACGTTCTACACACATTCTACAAACATTCTACACACGTTCTACACACATTCTACAAACATTCTACACACGTTCTACACACATGTTCTACACATTTTCTACACACATTCTACACACATTCTGCTACACACATTCTACACACGTTCTACACACATTCTACACACATTGTACACACATTCTACACACATTCTACACACATTCTACACACGCTCTACACAAGTTCTACACACATTCTACACACATTCTACACACATTCTACACACATTCTACACACATTCTACACACATTCTACACACGCTCTACACACATTCTACACACGCTCTACACACATTCTACACACATTCTACACACATTCTACATACATTCTACACACATTATACACACATTTTACACACGTTACACACACATCTACACATGTTCTACAAACATTCTACACACATTCTACAAACATTCTACACACGTTCTACACATGTTCTACACATGTTCTACACACATTCTACACACATTCTACACACATTCTACAAACATTCTACACACGTTCTACACACATTCTACAAACATTCTACACACGTTCTACACACATTCTACAAACATTCTACACACGTTCTACACACATGTTCTACACATGTTCTACACACATTCTACACACATTCTGCTATACACATTCTACACACGTTCTACACACATTCTACACACATTCTACACACATTCTACACACATTCTACAAACGTTCTACACACATTCTACACACATTATACACACATTTTACACACGTTACACACACATTCTACACACATTCTACACACATTCTACACACATTCTACACACGCTCTACACAAGTTCTACACACATTCTACACACATTCTACACACATTCTACACACATTCTACACACATTCTACACACGCTCTACACAAGTTCTACACAAGTTCTACACACATTCTACACACATTCTACACATATTCTACACACGTTTTACACACATTCTACACACGCTCTACACAAGTTCTACACACATTCTACACACATTCTACACACATTCTACACACGTTCTACACACATTCTACACACAGTGTACGCATATTCTACAAACATCTTAGACACATTCTGCACAAATTCTACACACATGTTACTTACTACAGAAACACTTACAAAGTTTACAGACATAAGTTACAAATGATAGTTAATACCAAGGAAAACACACATTCTTATATTATGGTGAACAACAAGGGAACATACATGCATTCCATGGCCATTCTGTTAAACACTATGTGAACACCTAGTAAATATGCAAGCATTCTATACAAATTATGTTAAATACCATGGAACAATGCAGACATTCTGCACACTTTATGTTTAATATTAATTAAACACAGAAGAAAAATGCACACATTCTTCACAGAATCTGCTAAACATCAAGAAAACACCGGGAGGGGTGTTGGGGGAATACACGCTTTTATTCTGATTAATTACTGTTGAACACCGAAGAAAAATACATGCATTCTATAAACATTCTGATAAATCATCATCATCATCTTCCACTTTTGCCATCAAGCGGCGTGGGGAAGAATAACTGGCGTTCCAGGGCCCGATGGGCGGCATTGGATAGTGTCATTCCGTGAGATTGTACAATGTCTTTGATTTCCTCAATCCATTTTCTTATCGGGTGTCCTCTTGCTCTCGTCGCAGATGATCTTTGATGTAGGGCCAGTGCTGGTAGTTGATGGTGTTGCATTCTAACGAGATGACCAAACTATTTGATTTTCTGTCTTATGTTAAATGTGACACAAGATATTGATCCCACTGTCTGTCTGATTACAACATTTTGTACTCGGCCTCGGATTGTTAAATTGGCTGCTCTCCTCGGGCATCTCATTTCACATGTGTTGATGTTGCGTAAGTGTGATTTGGATCATGTCCAAATTTGAGATTGGTAGCATAGGGTTGGTGTGAATATGCTATTTATTGTCTGTCGTTCTGCAGACATGGTATATTTGAATGTTTCAGTATGGGTGATAGTTGATATGATAAATACGAAGGAGAAATAACATATTCTACACACATCCTGTTACATACCAATTAAATACCAGGAAAGGAACAGTATTATAACCATACTTTACACACATTCTGTTATATACTAATTTAGCACCGAGAAAAGAAACATCATTATACACATATGTATTTACATACTAAAGAAGAATACATGTAATATACACACTATGCTAAATAACAAGGAAACATATATGCAGTCTGCACCAATTCTGTTAATTGCTGAGGAAATACAAGCGAAATTACACACATTCTGCAAATAATTAGATAAATACTTAGTAAATCTTCTTATAGTCCAGGCCGTGTGGCGTTGGTGATCGCAACCTTCCACAGCCTTCTGTCTCGTATGCTGCCAGTCATTTCTGATACTGATGTTCCTCCATGCCATCATGTCGAATTGTCCAGCATATTCACTCTTTGTCTTCCCCTGCCCCTCTGTTCCTCAAGCTTTCCTGTTTTGACGACGTACTTGCATCTTCTCATGACATGCCCAAAGAATGCGAACTGTCATCTTCTGATGCGAGTAGCCAGTTCTAGTCGCTAGTTAACTTCTTTCAAGTTATCTTTATGGCTCTTTCAATCTGTCCATAGCGATCTCATTATTCTTCAATAAAACCACATATACGTATCCTCCTGGGAGTCTCTGTGGTGAAGTGGTCAAACCGTTTGACTCGTGCTCCGAAGGTTGTGTGTTCGATTCCGGGCCGCACCCTTCGGTTTATGAGTTAAATGTTTCGGAGACTCCTGTGGGTCGTCGTTAAAAGCTACGGAGTTCGTGCTTTGTGCGACGCTTTCAGTGCTCCGGAAAGAGACCGAGCCATATGGGATAACACCCGGTGCAATGAAGTCCACCCTGTCGACTTTTAATCGACTTTTTTATACGCATCCTCCACATAATTCCCCACTTGTCTACTAATTGCCCATGATTCGCTTCCGCATATCAGGATTGTCCCAATATAGCCTTTAAGAACTCTTGTTTTCTCACATTGACTGATACAGATACATTGCTGAGAATATTCCTCATTTTGTAAAATTTTGGCTTTTCGTGGACTATTCTACATTTAACTTCCTCAATAATCTCCCATTTGATGTTGGACTTGCGTATACAATTGTGATGTGCAATAACCAATACTTCTAATTTTCTGTTATTCAGACTAAGTCCTATGCTGTGACTTTCTGTTGCATTTATTTCTATCTCGTCGTCTAACTGGGTTTCATTTTCAGCGACCAAAACCATGTCGACAGTATAATGCATGTTGTTTATATTATGCCGAGCAACTGACATTCTTGACATATGCAGAATGCAGAATGGATTTGGACGTTCGGATTGAAAATATCGGGTGATCGTACACAACACTGTTGTTTAATATTTTGAATAGTTTTTGTTTAACTGGTTGTCAATTCTTATGGCCGATCTTTGTTGCCAAAAGCATGTTCTTTAATATTCTCAGATATTTACTATCAATGTTTAAAATTGCCAGCATCCTAATGTTTTCTTCGTTTCTATTAAACTTATAAAAAAACCTTAGTGAGTCAATAAAGTACAAATATAGACCTCTGTTAATTTCAGTCAGTCTCTTTGTTAATGTTCTCAAGATGAATATGCATTATGTGTGTCTTTACCTTCCACTTATCTACACCGCTCATCATCGAATGAATACCAAGAAACAAACACACCTTCTTTATAGATTACGTTAAATGCCAAGAAAACATGGATATTGGAATGCTGGTAAGTTCCATGCAACAAGTGGACCTAATGGTGGAGATTCTCTCAGTGGTACTTGGCAATTAACTATCTTTAGACGATTGTTTCTTTTAGTTTGAAACACTGTGTTATTCAATTGAACACATTCTCTAATATAACTACACAACCGTCATGGTGTCTGACATTCTAGAAACGGCTAAACAAGTTAGGACAACAAAACACAAGCCATGTCCAGACCAAACAATGAATGGGGTAAACGTCGTCGCACTATTTCCTATCTGTGTCCGTCTGTCTGCTCCGTGTAAATAGCTTGTTTCATTAACAAAAACCTTCCACACCCTCATATAAGAATCTCCATCCGTAGGAAGCCCTGTAGTTCCCAGAAAGTCTTGAAGTCGATTAGAAACAAACCAGATCCATCCGCGTTCATCAAAAGCAAACGTATCTGGCCACTGTGTGGTTATATTGTTTCTGATTAACTCAACCTGCGTTGCTAGAGTTACCCGATTTGTGGTTGTTTTCTGAGCTGCCATGTCCGCTTCTGAATCCCAATAATACACTGCATTGAGACCGAGCGCTCCATAATACAGATATCTGCTCCCGTGAGCCAGTCCGTCTGTTTGGGATATCTTTTTCCCCATATGCCTAAGACCAGTGTTTTCTGAGCGATGCGGAGTCCTTAGAGACGATGTAGGGACTTGATACAGGTTGTATCCGCCTAGAACACAATAATAGACATACTTAAAATCAGGAGACATTGCTATACCATCTACAGCCACCGATATGTTGTAGTCCTTGCCATTGATGCTCATAACAGAAGCATTGTTCCCTTCAGCTTCCATGGATGGGTCTTCTAGGTAATAAGCAACGCGGTTATTAAAATCGTAAACTGTAATACGGCGTTCCATAGTGTTTGTTATGTACGCATATGTGACTTGTCCATCAACATAGTCCAGAACTACATCGTTGAGGAAATTATTGGTTCTGCTGGCAGCATCAGCTGCAATCTCGTATCTCTGCAGCTCTTTGTCAGTATTTAGATCGTAGACCACAATTTTAGCCGGGCATAGATTCAACTTGTTCCCAATTCGACCAGTATCTACAACATACATGCGACCTGTGTTGGGATCAATCTCCATGCTTTGAACATACTGTAGCGCATGACAGTCACCTTGTTTCTGGGCCGCCCAGTTTGGGTACGGAGCTAGTACATCTGCATCACCCACGGTAATGACTTTAGCCAGGGTTACGGGATGTCCATTCGTCCAGATCCACCTTGGAATGGTCAGGTACACGTTGTCTTTATACACCTGCATAGCAAATAAATAAACAGTGAACAAACTGTCATTGGTACACGCACACACATCACACTCAGAGACACAGACCAAACTCACATGTGTATATATTGTTGGTTGGTGAAACATCCGGAAGACAAAGTTTTATCTCTTATGTCGATGCAACGATGTTAAGATGTTTTGACAACTTTGGAGAGAATGATCCATTGGATTCGGGGGGTTTCGTGCCGAAGGTGTTACGTATGCAATTCCCAATCCTGCATACCGCGTTCGAAACAACGAGCTGCGGACGATTTGGAAGCAGACCGCCTTACGTTAGTTTTCATACAATGGTATGAGAGCCGGTCGTTCAGAAAGTAATGGCAAGCCATTGAACGTGAAACTTGCCCGGGGAACGCATACAGCCAAATGATGTTGGAGTTGACTGCTACATCCTGTAAAGAATATGAAACTAACTTGTTTAACTGTCACGAAGTTGTCAAGGAATTTGCCTCGCTACGAATGCAATGTATTCGTTGTTCTGACTCTATCATTTGTTTCACTAGTGCAGCTTTTTACGAACACCCCTGTTGTCATCGTTGGAGTTACAGAGTTCGTGCCACACATGCGACGCTTTCGACAGACCGCTCTGAGACAAGAATACTGAGTCTGATGGAATCGAACCCGATACAATGAAGTCGGTGCTCTTGCTGTTAGCACTTCCTCACCTAGAAGACTGAGTTGTCATTCTATGAACGATGTGTTGACGAGCTGTTTTGAAAGACGGCAAACCCTGGAGAGAAGAATGTCGCCGTACACACCAACTAAAGTAGAGACGGTCATTGCAACTATTGTGTGGACATCTGCGTTAAAGTTAGTTACATATCCGTTACAGGAAGTTGCAGTCAACCCCAGCCCTTTTGGGCTGTTTGTAATCTCTTGACATGTTTACGTTCAGTAGTTTGCCATTGCTTTCTGAACAACCGGCACCCATACAATTTTATAAACAACCCAACGATGCCGGTGTGCTGCCAAAATCGCCTGCAGCTGTGTTTCGAACGAGGTGTGCGGAATTACGAACTCCGCCTGTAAGACCTTGGCCACGGAGCCTGTGGACACCTGAGACTCCATGTATATATATATATATATGAGCTGCCTTTGTGTTCGCCTCTTTACCACTTTAGATGCTCCACAGAGGTTGGTTGTAATGCGAATTGTGAAATTATATAGTTATATCATCTCTTCGACGCCTTGGATGAAACTACCTCATTCAAATAGAGGTCCGAGATGATAAGTCTCCTGATCTGCTGACTTTACTGTCAGGGCACATTACAAATATTAGTTGCATATCCTATAAAGGACGTCGCAGTCAACCCCAAAATATTTTGGGTGTTTGTGATTTCTTGGCTCGTTTACGTTCAGTAGTTTGCTATTGTTTTCTGAACAACCGTTACTCATACTAAATGTTTTGCATATCCTTTACAGGACATCGCTGTCAACATCAGCATCTTTCAGCTGATTGTTGATTTCTTGGCAAGATTACGCTCAGTAGTTTGCCATTGCTTTCTGAGCGACCGGCTCCATACTCTAAGTCACTGGCGCGACTCGAATCGCTTCCAGTTCTCGTGCGCTCACGTCAACCACGAGAGTATTTGGGGGTACGGAGAAAGCTGCTATCCCCTCGACCAGGGAGGCCGGCGTTACGCATACTACTGTAGGAAAATCAACTCAAGTCGGTCCGCTTCCAAATCGCCCGCAGCTGTGTTTCGAACGCTGTATGCGGGATTGCGAATTGCGTTCGTAACTCCTTCGCCACAGTACAGTTTAAAGGCACGCTCTGTAGGGAAATTGGAGACAAATAATACCATATACCATATACCATATACCATATACCATATACCATATACAACAGGTGAAGCCGTGGTGGCGCAGTGGCTAGCAGCTAGCCTACCGGCCTGATGGTCATGTATTCGAAATCCCATCCAGTCGGATTTCCGCTCCAATGTTGACCCAGCCTAATATAGGAACAGGAACATGATCGTTGAAGTAAAAACGTGGGAAGCAATAATTACGTCATCGAGTCAAATTTTGTACGCCAGAATTATGGGGCGAGCCCCATTTACCCAATATGACTCAATGCGTGTAAAGGGATTTTATGTTTTATTTTAACTTTACATGCGACAGGTTTGCGAATTTGATGTGTCAACTGGGACAATTCAAAACGTAAGAAACTGCAATATCGGAAGATGTGTTTGCAGTTGGTCCCACGGATGTTGACCGACCACCAAAAAGAGGAACGCATGCGATGGCGTTTGAACCACTTGCAGCGTTACAGAGTGGAGGATGATGCATTTCTCTTCCGCATAGTGGCAATCGATGAATCATGGTGTCACTACTTTGAGGTTAGCAGCAAAAGAGAGAGCATGCAATGGAAGCATGCTGGATCACCAAAAGCCAAAAAATTCAAGTTACAGGTTTCTGCTGGTAAGGTTATGCTGGGCGCATTTTTGACCATGAAGGGCTATTGTTGGCCAACTTTAAAGAACCAGGTGTCAACATTATCAACTTGCATTGGGTATTTAAAAAAAAAAAATGGTATGGTTGCCGGTCGTTCAGAAAGCAATGGCAAACTATTGAATGCAAACTTGCCATGAGACACAAAGAGCCAAACAATGTTGGGGTTGACTGCGACGTCCTCTAAAGGATATGCAACTAACATTTTTATCATATGTAGCAGTGGCAGACTTGACCTTGATACATTCATCGTCAATGTACTGAAGGAATGCACATGCCGCTGACATCTTCACAGCACAGGACTCATGTTTGTAACTTATAATCAATCAATCAATCAATCAATCAATCAATCAATCAATCAATCAACTAACCGATCAATCAATCTATAAAAGTTATCAAAAGTACAAACAGCAGATGACTGTGGATAAACCTGATCGCCTGTGTTGCTTGTTCCTCTTTTGTTCCCTATGTCCCACTCGATTAGAGGACCTCAGCCAACTGGCACCAAGCTGCCCAATCATTTCCCTTTAACCGGTGCTGTCTTTGACAGTTCGTGTATAGCTCCACCATTACATCCAGGTGCCTATTCTGGAGATTTTACAGGGTGAATGAAAGGTAAGTCTGCGATCCAGACTCCTGGTGATTTTCTACTATTGTCACCGGACAACTGTTAAACGCGCCCCTTTTCATTTTTATTGGTTGAGCGACTCTTTTCCCCCTATTTATAGACTTGTTCATGGTCGGTTGGATTTCACAGCTACAGTTTTAAAACAAAATAGAATGTGGTAGCCCGTCCCAGGCCAAGCCTCCATAATAGCATCTTACGGCATGCATGGTAGGTTAAAGTATGACTATTATTTGTTTTCCTTAAGAACCCCGGCAACACATCGGCGGACTACCAACAACACTTTTAAGATGACAGTACATGATAAACTAACTGAACGACCTCTCAAAACAGCACCACATCCCCCGCCAATCATTCTCAAACGACCACACGTACTACCACTCGTTCTCGAAAGATCACAAATATAACCACACATTCTCCAAAGATCACAAATATAACCACACATTCTCTAAAGATCACAAATATAACCACCCATTCTCTAAAGACCACATATATAACCATTAATTCTGGAATTATCACAGGTATAAACCTCATTCTCAAAAGATCACGAATATAATCATGCATTATCAAAAGAAAATTTGATTTTTAAGAGCATGCATCTTTCACATTGCAACATACGCCTGTGAAGCTTGGACACTTACTAAACAAGCTGAACAGCGCACAAATGCCTTTGAATATAAATGTTATAGACGGGTTTCAAGAATATTTATAATGCAGAACAGAACAATGCATTCATGCGACAAAATCTGCATATTGAAGAAGGTTGGCTACTAAAGACGACAAAACAAAGAAAGTTGACATATTTTGGTCACTTGAAACGTCATGAAAGTTAGGAGATAAAAATAATGGAGGGGTATATGACTGGGAAGAGAGGGAGAGGAATGCCAAAGAGAAGATGGGTACAGGATGTGGCAGATTATCTCCAGATGGGTGTATCGGACTCGCGACATCTTGCTTATGACTGAGACGTTTTCTGGAAGGTTGTTATGGGAGCGAGATTCTGCGAGATATTTTGGTCACTTGAAACGTCATGAAAGTTAGGAGATAAAAATAATGGAGGGGTATATGACTGGGAAGAGAGGGGGAGGAAGGCCAAAGAGAAGATGGGTACAGGATGTGGCAGATTATCTCCAGATGGGTGTATCGGACTCGCGACATCTTGCTTATGACTGAGACGTTTTCTGGAAGGTTGTTATGGGAGCGAGATTCTGCAAAGGACATGCTACTGAGTGAATGAATGAATGAATGAATGAATGAACGAATGAATGAATGAATTCTCAAAAGATCACAAATATAACCAATCGTTCTCAAAAGATCACAGATGTAACCCATCATTCCCGAAAGACCAGACTTAATAAGAATAATAACTCTGATCAGAATTACATTAATATTAAATAAATGGCATCGCGTAATAAAGCAAAACAATATAATACCCCTCAAAAGAAAATGTACACATACTATATACATGGTGTATACAAGGAAAGTAAAGTAATATACCAATACCTTTATCCCTGTCAACAGACTCCTGTTGGGAACGTAAGAACCGTTAGCAATAAACTCCCGCTTCACACTTTCAGATGGCCATTGGAACTCCAAGAATTTCCACTCGTATACCAGTTTAGCCTCGCCGAATTTCTGGGCTCTGGTAAGCACAGCAAGCACCAAAATGAACATTGCCACAGAATATGCCACGTTGAGCTGTAGTGACATGACTTCAATTTTGTGTGAATAGTTTAAAATCACAAATATTATGTATATAATTAAAGTTTCACACGTTCACTTTATCCCGCTTACCGTCAGTAACTAACTTTATATTCAGTTGTTTTAAAACGTAAGCTTGCAGACATGTAGCTATCCCAGTAGATATCTAGCGAAAATGCTAAAAGAAGACACCATTAATTGCGGAATTTTCAACAGTTAAAACACATGTAAAACAAATTAAACTAACGGAAGCGTTTTTTTTCACTGAAGGATTTTGACAATCCCATATGTTTATTTTTCGTCATCGCAAATTTTTGCTGAAGTCATTGTCCTTAGTGGTAACGGAAAATATGTATAGCGATAGAAGTAAAATGCCAATTGAGTTGAATCATTATACGCAACATGCAAAGCCGGTTACATTCTTTTATTTGGTTAGAAAAATAACAGTAATACATGTTATTAAAAACTCACTTTAAATATAACTGTACCTGTCATATATATACCCATTTATCTTCCCACCCGTTTACCTACCTACATGCATAGTGATATGACTTCAATTTTATGTGAATAGTTTAAAATCACAAATATTATGTATATAATTTTCTCCTTAGTAATAACCACCATTACCATTACTATCGACCAACTTACCAGTCTTTCTACCTACCTACCTACCTACCTACCTACCTACTTACCTACCTACCTACCTAACTACCTACCTACCTACCTACATACCTACCTACCTACCTACTTACCTACCTACTTACATACCAACTTACTTACCTACCTACCCACCTAGCTACCTACTTATCTACCTACTTACCTACCTACTTACCTACCTACCTACTTACTTACCTACCTACCTACTTACCTACTTACCTACCTACCTACTTACCTACCTATTTACCTACCTACCTATTTACTTATGTGTGTGTATATGGGTAGGGGTGTGTGGTTAAGGGATGTGTGGCTGGGGGAATGGGTGGATGGAGGATGTGTGGTTGGGTGGAGGATGTGTGGTTGGGTAGAGGATGTGTGGGTGGGTGATTGTATATGAGTTAGGGTGTGTGGTTAAAGGATGTTTGGTTGAGGGATGGGTGGGTAGAGGATGTGTGGGTGGGTGATTGTATATGAGTTAGGGTGTGTGGTTAAAGGATGTTTGGTTGAGGGATGGGTGGGTAGAGGATGTGTGGGTGGGTAGAGGATATGTGGGTGGGTGAGTGTGTGCAGGTTAGGAGATGGTGGGGGATGTTTGTAGGTGTGGGCTCGGGATCTGTGAGTGGGCTGGGGGAGATGGGAGAGTATGTGGGTGAGTGCAGAATTTGTGTGTGGGTAGGTGCGGAATATGTGAGTTGACGGGGATATGTGTGTGTGGCTGAGGAATGTGTGTTTGGTTGGGTGGTTGGAGGTGTGTGGGTGGAGGAGGATATTGGGTGAGTGATCGTTGGTGGGAAATGGGACGGGTAGAGGATATGTGAGTGGGTGGGGAGATGTGTGTAGGTGGGGGATGTGTGGGTTATTGAATGTATGTGTGCTTGCGGTGTGGGTGGATGGGATGTGTGGTGGGTGAGAGGTGTGTGTGGGTGGAGAGATGTGTAGGTGTAGGGATGTGGTGGATGGGTTGGGGAATGTATTGTATGTGTGTGTGGTTGGGTGGGGGAGTTGGAGTGAATGGGGGATGTGTGGGTTGGTGGTGGATGTGTCTCATAACATAGTAATATGCACATTCTACGTTCTACACACATTCTACAAACGTTCTACACACATTCTTCACACATTCTACACACATTCTACACACATTCTACACACATTCTACACACATTCTACACACGCTCTACACAAGTTCTACACACATTCTACACACATTCTACACACATTCTACACACATTCTACACACATTCTACACACATTCTACACACGCTCTACACAAGTTCTACACAAGTTCTACACACATTCTACACACATTCTACACATATTCTACACACGTTTTACACACATTCTACACACGCTCTACACAAGTTCTACACACATTCTACAAACATTCTACACACATTCTACACACGTTTTACACACATTCTACACACATTCTACACACATTCTACACACATTCTACACACATTCCACACACATTCTACACACATTCTACATACATTCTACACATATTCTACACACGTTTTACACACATTCTACACACGCTCTACACAAGTTCTACACACATTTTACAAACATTCTACACACATTCTACACACATTCTACACACATTCTACACACATTCTACACACGTTTTACACATATTCTACACACGCTCTACACAAGGTCTACACACATTATACACACATTCTACACACATTCTACACACATTCTACACACATTATGCACACATTCTACACACGCTCTACACACATTCTACACACATTCTACACACATTCTACACACATTCTACACACATTCTACACACATTCTACACACATTCTACACACATTCTACACACATTCTACACACATTCTACACACATTCTACACACATTCTACACATATTCTACACACATTCTACACACATTCTACACACATTCTACACACATTCTACATACATTCTACACACATTCTACACACATTCTACACACATTCTACATACATTCTACACACATTCTACACACGCTCTACACAAGTTCTACACACATTCTACACACATTCTACATACATTCTACACACATTCTACACACGCTCTACACACGCTCTACACACATTCTACACACGCTCTACACACGCTCTACACACATTCTACACACGCTCTACACAAGTTCTACACACATTCTACACACATTCTACATACATTCTACACACATTCTACACACGCTCTACACACATTCTACACACGCTCTACACACATTCTACATACATTCTACACACATTATACACACATTTTACACACGTTACACACACATCTACACATGTTCTACAAACATTCTACACACATTCTACAAACATTCTACACACGTTCTACACATGTTCTACACATGTTCTACACACATTCTACACACATTCTACACACATTCTACAAACATTCTACACACGTTCTACACACATTCTACAAACATTCTACACACGTTCTACACACATTCTACAAACATTCTACACACGTTCTACACACATTCTACAAACATTCTACACACGTTCTACACACATGTTCTACACATTTTCTACACACATTCTACACACATTCTGCTACACACATTCTACACACGTTCTACACACATTCTACACACATTGTACACACATTCTACACACATTCTACACACATTCTACACACGCTCTACACAAGTTCTACACACATTCTACACACATTCTACACACATTCTACACACATTCTACACACATTCTACACACATTCTACACACGCTCTACACACATTCTACACACGCTCTACACACATTCTACACACATTCTACACACATTCTACATACATTCTACACACATTATACACACATTTTACACACGTTACACACACATCTACACATGTTCTACAAACATTCTACACACATTCTACAAACATTCTACACACGTTCTACACATGTTCTACACATGTTCTACACACATTCTACACACATTCTACACACATTCTACAAACATTCTACACACGTTCTACACACATTCTACAAACATTCTACACACGTTCTACACACATTCTACAAACATTCTACACACGTTCTACACACATGTTCTACACATGTTCTACACACATTCTACACACATTCTGCTATACACATTCTACACACGTTCTACACACATTCTACACACATTCTACACACATTCTACACACATTCTACAAACGTTCTACACACATTCTACACACATTATACACACATTTTACACACGTTACACACACATTCTACACACATTCTACACACATTCTACACACATTCTACACACGCTCTACACAAGTTCTACACACATTCTACACACATTCTACACACATTCTACACACATTCTACACACATTCTACACACGCTCTACACAAGTTCTACACAAGTTCTACACACATTCTACACACATTCTACACATATTCTACACACGTTTTACACACATTCTACACACGCTCTACACAAGTTCTACACACATTCTACACACATTCTACACACATTCTACACACGTTCTACACACATTCTACACACAGTGTACGCATATTCTACAAACATCCTAGACACATTCTGCACAAATTCTACACACATGTTACTTACTACAGAAACACTTACAAAGTTTACAGACATAAGTTACAAATGATAGTTAATACCAAGGAAAACACACATTCTTATATTATGGTGAACAACAAGGGAACATACATGCATTCCATGGCCATTCTGTTAAACACTATGTGAACACCTAGTAAATATGCAAGCATTCTATACAAATTATGTTAAATACCATGGAACAATGCAGACATTCTGCACACTTTATGTTTAATATTAATTAAACACAGAAGAAAAATGCACACATTCTTCACAGAATCTGCTAAACATCAAGAAAACACCGGGAGGGGTGTTGGGGGAATACACGCTTTTATTCTGATTAATTACTGTTGAACACCGAAGAAAAATACATGCATTCTATAAACATTCTGATAAATCATCATCATCATCATCTTCCACTTTTGCCATCAAGCGGCGTGGGGAGGAATAACTGGCGTTCCAGGGCCCGATGGGCGGCATTGGATAGTGTCATTCCGTGAGATTGTACAATGTCTTTGATTTCCTCAATCCATTTCCTTATCGGGCGTCCTCTTGCTCTCGTCGCAGATGATCTTTGATGTAGGGCCAGTGCTGGTAGTTGATGGTGTTGCATTCTAACGAGATGACCAAACTATTTGATTTTCTGTCTTATGTTAAATGTGACACAAGATATTGATCCCACTGTCTGTCTGATTACAACATTTTGTACTCGGCCTCGGATTGTTAAATTGGCTGCTCTCCTCGGGCATCTCATTTCACATGTGTTGATGTTGCGTAAGTGTGATTTGGATCATGTCCAAATTTGAGATTGGTAGCATAGGGTTGGTGTGAATATGCTATTTATTGTCTGTCGTTCTGCAGACATGGTATATTTGAATGTTTCAGTATGGGTGATAGTTGATATGATAAATACGAAGGAGAAATAACATATTCTACACACATCCTGTTACATACCAATTAAATACCAGGAAAGGAACAGTATTATAACCATACTTTACACACATTCTGTTATATACTAATTTAGCACCGAGAAAAGAAACATCATTATACACATATGTATTTACATACTAAAGAAGAATACATGTAATCTACACACTATGTTAAATAACAAGGACACATATATGCAGTCTGCACCAATTCTGTTAATTGCTGAGGAAACACAAGCAATATTACACACATTCTGCAAATATTAAGATAAATACTGAGTAAATCTTCTTATAGTCCAGGCCGTGTGGCGTTCGTGATCGCAACCTTCCACAGCCTTCTGTCTCGTATGCTGCCAGTCATTTCTGATACTGATGTTCCTCCATGCCATCTTGTTGAACTGTCCAGCATATTCTCTCTTTGTCTTCCCCTGCCAGTCTGTTCCTCAAGCTTTCCTGTTTTGACGACGTACTCTTGCTTGCATCTTCTCATGACATGTCCAAAGAATGCGAAGTGTCATCTTCTGATGCGAGTAGCCAGTTCTAGTCGCTAGTTAACTTCTTTCAAGTTATCTTTATGGTTCTTTCAATCTGTCCATAGCGATCTCATTATTCTTCAATAAAACCACATATCCGCATCCTCCACATAATTCTCGACTTGTCTGCTAATTGCCCATGATTCGCTTCCGCATATCAGGATTGTCCCAATATAGCCTTTAAGAACTCTGTTTTCTCACATTGACTGATAAAGATACATTGCTGAGAATATTCTTCATTATGTAAAATTTTGGCTTTTCGTGGACTATTCTACATTTAACTTCCTCAATAATCTCCCATCTGATGTTGGACTTGCGTATACAATTGTGATGTGCAATAACCAATACTTCTAATTTTCTGTTATTCAGACTAAGTCCTATGCTGTGACTTTCTGTTGCATTTATTTCTATATCGTCTTCTAACTGGGTTTCATTTTCAGCGACCAAAACCACTAAAGAAGAACAAACAACAACAATTCACCTAAACGAACAACCCTTGAAACAAGTGAAGAGTTTCAAGTACCTAGGAAGTATAATATCATCAAATGGCAGATCAGAAGACGAGATCGAAAATAGATGCAATAAGGCAAACCAACTTATTGGACAAATGACACCAATACTAAAGAACAAACATGTATCAATAACTACTAAGAAAGCACTTTACAACACAATCTTCCTGCCAACTCTATGCTACCAATGCCAAACCTGGACAATGACAGAAAAAGAGAAAAGAAAAATCACAACAACAGAAATGAGGTTCCTGAGAAGAATACTCAACGTATCAAGAAGAGATAAGATCAGAAATGAAGAAATCAGGACTATAGTGGGGGTTAAAGCAGCACTAGATTTTATCAGAAAACAGCAAGTCAAATGGTTTGGCCATGCAAGTAGGTTACCAGTCAACAGCATACCACAGCAAGCAATGATGTACAGACCAGATGGAAACAGAGGAAGAGGCCGACCACGTAAACGTTGGACGGAGGGAATAGCAGAGTCCATGGGAATATCGATATATGAAGCCCGTAATCGGGCACTCTCACGATGTTTATACTTCACCTCGACACCGCAAGGTACAAGAGGAACATGATGAGATGAGATGAGAAAACCACGTGAACACTATAACGCACGTTGTTTATATTATGCCGAGCAACTGACATTCTTGACATATGCAGAATGCAGAATGGATTTGCACGTTCTGATTGAAAATATCGAGTGATCGTAGACAACACTGTCTAACACCTTGTTTAATATTTTGAATAGTTTTTATTTAACTGGTTGTCAATTCTTATGGCTGATCTTTGTTGCCAAAAGCATGTTCTTTAATATTCTCAGATGTTTACTATCAATGTTTAAAATTGCCAGCATCCTAATGTTTTCTTCGTTTCTTTTAAACTTATAAAAAAACCTTAGTGTAGTCAATAAAGTACAAATATATACCTCTGTTCATTTCAGTCATTCTCTTTGTTAGTGTTCTCAAGATGAATATGCATTATGTGTGTCTTTACCTTCTACATATCTACACCGCTCATTATCGAGTGAATACCAAGGAATCAAACACACCTTCTTTATAGATTACGTTAAATGCCAAGAAAACATGGATATTGGAATGCTGGTAAGTTCCATGCAACAAGTGGACCTAATGGGACAGATTCTCTCAGCGGTACTTGGCAATTAACTCTCTTTAGACGATTGTTTCCTTTAGTTTGAAACACTGTGTTATTCAATTGAACACATTCTCTAATATAACTACACAACCGTCATGGCGTCTTACATTCTAGCAACTACTAAACAAGTTAGGACAACAGAACACAATCCATGTCCAGACCAAACAATGAATGGGGTAAACGTTGTCGCACTATTTCCTATCTGTGTCCGTCTGTCTGCTCCGTGTAAATAGCTTGTTTCATTAACAAAAACCTTCCACACCCTCATATAAGAATCTCCATCCGTAGGAAGCCCTGTAGTTCCCAGAAAGTCTTGAAGTCGATTAGAAACAAACCAGATCCATCCGCGTTCATCAAAAGCAAACGTATCTGGCCACTGTGTGGTTATATTGTTTCTGATTAACTCAACCTGCGTTGCTAGAGTTACCCGATCTGTGGTTGTTTTCTGAGCTGCCATGTCCGCTTCTGAATCCCAATAATACACTGCATTGAGACCGAGCGCTCCATAATACAGATATCTGCTCCCGTGAGCCAGTCCGTCTGTTTGGGATATCTTTTTCCCCATATGCCTAAGACCAGTGTTTCCTGAGCGATGCGGCGTCCTTAGAGACGATGTAGGGACTTGATACAGGTTGTATCCGCCTAGAACACAATAATAGACATACTTAAAATCAGGCGACATTGCTATACCATCTACAGCCACCGATATGTTGTAGTCCTTGCCATTGATGCTCATAACAGAAGCATTGTTCCCTTCAGCTTCCATGGATGGGTCTTCTAAGTAATAAGCAGTGCGGTTATTAAAATCGTAAACTGTAATACGGCGTTCCATAGTGTTTGTTATGTAAGCATATGTGACTTGTCCATCAACATAGTCCAAAACTATATCGTTGAGGAAATTATTGGTTCTGCTGGCAGCATCAGCTGCAATCTCGTATCTCTGCAGCTCTTTGTCAGTATTTAGATCGTAGACCACAATTTTAGCCGGGCATAGATTCAACTTGTTCCCAATTCGACCAGTATCTACAACATACATGCGACCTGTGTTGGGATCAATCTCCATGCTTTGAACATACTGTAGCGCATGACAGTCACCTTGTTTCTGAGCCGCCCAGTTTGGGTACGGAGCTAGTACATCTGCATCACCCACGGTAATGACTTTAGCCAGGGTTACGGGATGCCCATTCGTCCAGATCCACCTTGGAATGGTCAGGTACAGGTTGTCTTTATACACCTGCATAGCAAATAAATAAATAGTGAACAAACTGTCATTGGTACACGCACACACATCACACTCAGAGACACAGAGCAAACTCACATGTGTATATATTGTTGGTTGGTGAAACATCCGGAAGACAAAGTTTGATCTCTTATGTCGATGCAACGATGTTAAGATGTTTTGACAACTTTGGAGAGAATGATCCCCTGGATTCGGGGGACTTCGTGCCGAAGATGTTACGTATGCAATTCCTAATCCTGCATACCGCGTTCGAAACAACGAGCTGCGGACGATTTGGAAGCAGAACGCCTTGCGTTAGTTTTCATACAATGGTATGAGAGCCGGTCGTTCAGAAAATAATGGCAAGCCATTGAACGTGAAACTTGCCCGGGGAACGGATACAGCCAAATGATGTTGGAGTTGACTGCTACATCCTGTAAAGAATATGAAACTAACATGTTTAACTGTCACGAAGTGGTCAAGCAATTTGCCTCGCTACGAATGCAATGTATTCGTTGTTCTGACTCTATCATTTGTTTCACTAGTGCAGCTTTTTACGGACACCCCTGTTGTCATCGTTGGAGTTACAGAGTTCGTGCCACACGTGCGACGCTTTCGACAGACCGCTCTGAGACAAGAATACTGAGTCTGATGGAATCGAATCCGATACAATGAAATCGGTGCTCTTGCCGTTAGCACTTCCTCACCTAGAAGACTGAGTTGTAATTCTATGACCGATGTGTTGACGAGGTGTTTTGAAAGACGGCAAACCCTGGAGAGAAAAATTGCGTCTTAAACACCAACTCAAGTAGACACAGTCAATGCAACTATTGTGTGGACATCTGCGTTAAAGCTAGTTGCATATCCGTTACAGGACGTTGCAGTCAACTCCAGCCCTTTTGGGCTGTTTGTAATCTCTTGACATGTTTATGTTCAGTAGTTTGCCATTGCTTTCTGAACAACGGGCACCCATACAATTTTATAAACAACCCAACGCTGCCGGTGTGCTGCCAAAATCGCCTGCAGCTGTGTTCGAACGAGGTGTGCGGAATTACGAACTCCGCCTGTAAGACCTTCGCCACGGAGTCTGTGGACATCTGAGTCTCCGTGTGTATATATATATATATATATATATATATATATATATATATATATATATATATATATATATATATATATATATATATATATATATATATATATCTATAAAACAAATGGCACGTCGTAATAGCACAAAGAAACAAGCAGCTTCCAAGATGCATAGTGAGAAAACCGACCAGACTATCAAGAAGACGAACCTGCCTTTGGAGAGTCTGCATGCAAGCTGTAATAAAGTATCTGAACCTACAGTCAATGAAACTACCAATAAGAAGAGCGACGACTACCCACAGACGATCACAAAAACTTGTGAGAGGAAGGAGGACCAAGACACCAGAATCAGAAACACTGATTCACACACAGTCAGATGGGTGGTCAAGCGGCTAAAAATGGAGCTTACTGATCAACAAATACAGAAGCAGCTGCAGGAAGAAAATCTTCACGTCAACATTTTGAAGGCAGAGCGGATTCTTACCTACTCAGAATTAAATGAGATGCTCCACACCAGGGACTGGGCGAACCCGGGCCGGGTCAGGCAGACAGACAGACAGATATGTATGAGCTGCCTTTGTGTTCACCTCTTTACCACTTTAGATGCTCCACAGAGGCTGGCTGTGATGCGAATTGTGAAATTATATAATTATATCATCTCTTCGACGCCATGGATGAAACTACCTCATTCAAATAGAGGTCCGAGATGATAAGTGTCCTGATCTGCTGACTTTACTGTCAGGGCACATACAAAATTTTAGTTGCATATCCTATAAAGAACGTCGCAGTCAACCCCAAAATATATTGGCTGTTTGTGATTTCTTGGCTCGTTTACGTTCAGTAGTTTGCTATTGTTTTCTGAACAACCGTTACTCATACTAAATGTTTTGCATATCCTTTACAGGACATCGCTGTCAACATCAGCATCTTTCAGCTGATTGTTGATTTCTTGGCAAGATTACGCTCAGTAGTTTGCCATTGCTTTCTGAGCGACTGGCTCCATATTCTCATAAGTCACTGGCGCGACTCGAATCGCTTCCAGTTCTCGTGCGCTCACGTCAACCACGAGAGTATTCGGGGTTACGGAGAAAGCTGCTAACCCCTCGACCAGGGAGGCCGGCGTTACTCATACTACTGTAGGAAAATCAACGCAAGTCGGTCTGCTTCCAAATCGCCCGCAGCTGTGTTTCGAACGTGGTATGCGGGATTGCGAATTGCGTTCGTAACTCCTTCGCCACAGTACAGTTTAAAGGCACACTCTGTAGGGAAATTGGAGACAAATAATACCATATACCATATACCATATACCATATACCATATACCATATACAACAGGTGAAGCCGTGGTGGCGCAGTGGCTAGCAGCAGGCCTACCTGCCTGATGGTCATGTATTCGAAATCCCATCCAGTCGGATTACCGCTCCAATGTTGACCCAGCCTAATATAGGTACAGGAACATGATCGTTGAAGCAAAAACGTGGGAAGCAATAATTGCGTCATCGAGTCAAATTGGTCGCCAGAATTATGGGGCGAGCCCCATTTACCCAATATGACTCAATGCGTGTAAAGGGGTTTTATTTTTTGTTTTAATTTTACATGCGACAGGTTTGCGAATTTGATGTGTCAACTGGGACAATTCAAAACGTAAGAAACTGAATTATCGGAAGATGTGTTTACAGTTGGTACCACGGATGTTGACCGACCACCAAAAAGAGGAACGCATGCGATGGCGTTTGAACCACTTGCAGCGTTACAGAGTGGAGGGTGATGCATTTCTCTTCCGCATAGTGGCAATCGATGAATCATGGTGTCACTACTTTGAGCCTAGCAGCAAAACAGAGAGCATGCAATGGAAGCATGCTGGATCCCCAAAAGTAAAAAAATTCAAGTTACAGGTTTCCGCTGGTAAGGTTATGCTGAGCGCATTTTTGACCATGAAGGGCTATTGTTGGCTGACTTTAAAGAACCTGGTGTCAACATTATCAGCTTGCATTGGGTATTTTTTAAAAATAAAATGGTATGGTTGCCGGTCGTTCAGAAAGCAATGGCAAACTATTGAATGCAAACTTGCCATGAGACACAAACAGCCAAACAATGTTGGGGTTGACTGCGACGTCCTCTAAAGGATATGCAACTAACATTTTATCATATGTAGCAGTGGCAGACTTGACCTTGATACATTCATCATCAATGTACTGAAGGAATGCACATGCCGCTGACATCTTCACAGCACAGGACTCATGTTTGTAACTTATAATCAATCAATCAATCAATCAATCAATCAATCATCTAACCAATCAATCAATCAATAAAAGTTATCAAAAGTACAAACAGCAGATGACTGTGGATAAACCTGATCGCCTGTGTTGCTTGTTCCTCTTTTGTTCCCTATGTCCCACTCGATTAGAGGACCTCAGCCAACTGGCATCAAGCTGCCCAATCATTTCCCTTCAACCGGTGCTGTCTTTCTCAGTTCGTATATAGCTCCACCATTCCATCCAGGTGCCTATTCTGGAGATTGTTCAGGGTGAATGAAAGGTAAGTCTGCGATCCAGACTCCTGGTGATTTTCTCCTGTTGTCACCGGACATCTGTTAAACGCACCCCCTTTCATTTTGATTGGTTGAGCGATTCTTTTCCCCCTATCTATAGACTTGTTCATGGTCGGTTGGATTTCACAGCTACAGTTTTAAAACAAAATAGGATGTGGTAGCCCGTCCCAGGCCAAGCCTCCATAATAGCATCTTACGGCATGCATGGTAGGTTAAAGTGTGACTGTTATTTGTTTTCCTTAAGAACTCCGCCAACACATCGGCGGACTACCAACAACATTTTTAAGATGACAGTACATGATAAACTAACTGAACGACCTCTCACAACAGAACCACAGCCCCCGCCAATCATTCTCAAACGACCACACGTACTACCACTCGTTCTCGAAAGATCACAAATATAATACAACCACTCATTCTCTAAAGACCACAAATATAACCACACATTCTCTAAAGATCACAAATATAACCATAATTCTCTAAAGACCACAAATATAACCACACATTCTCTAAAGATCACAAATATAACCACCCATTCTCTAAAGACCACAAATATAACCACCCATTCTCTAAAGACCACAAATATAACCACCCATTCTCTAAAGATCACAAATATAACCACCCATTCTCTAAAGACCACAAATATAACCACACATTCTCTAAGTAGACACCTTGCAGTCTTGACAGACTAAAGTATGTGAGTGGAATATGGCCAATATTCCATCACAATGTCTGGGCAGAGCTTCAGAGATCATGTGATGCCCAAACGACATGACCCCTCCCTCGGCCTAGTCTTGTGTATTCCAGAGGAATGGGTAACCAATACGTCTGGCACAAGGTAGGCTGCAGACGCTGGCGGCTCAGCGTCAATCCACCGAGACCTCACCACCACGAGCCGGTGGCGAGTTATGGCCAGACCCTGACACCCAAGGGACACGGCTTAGAGACGTTCAGCCATGTCCCACAGGTGAGGGCCTCGTACGAGCCCGGACCATGAGGGCGCGCACATCTGTCACTCACAAGTGTCCGAATATAACCACACATTCTCTAAAGATCACAAATATAACCACATATTCTCTAAAGATCACAAATATAACCACACATTCTCTAAAGATCACAAATATAACCACACATTCTCTAAAGATCACAAATATAACCACACATTCTCCAAAGATCACAAACATAACCATACATTCTCTAAAGACCACAAATATAACCACATATTCTCTAAAGATCACAAATATAACCACCCATTCTCTAAAGATCACAAATATAACCACACATTCTCTAAAGATCACAAATATAACCACACATTCTCTAAAGATCACAAATATAACCACACATTCTCTAAAGATCACAAACATAACCACACATTCTCTAAAGATCACAAATATAAAAACACATTCTCCAAAGATCACAAACATAACCACCCATTCTCTAAAGACCACATATATAACCATTAATTCTGGAATTATCACAGGTAGAAACCTCATTCTCAAAAGATCACGAATATAATCATGCATTATCAAAAGAAAATTTGATTTGTAAGAGCATGCATCTTTCACATTGCAACATACGCCTGTGAGGCTTGGACACTTATTAAACAAGCTGAACAGCGCACAAATGCCTTTGAATATAAATGTTATAGACGGGTTCTAAGAATATGTATAATGTAGAACAGAACAATGCATTCATGCCACAAAATCTGCATATTGAAGAAGGTTAGCTACTAAAGACGACAAAACAAAGAAAGTTGACATATTTTGGTCACTTGAAACGTCATGAAAGTTAGGAGATAAAAATAATGGAGGGGTATATGTCTGGGAAGAGAGGGAGAGGAAGGCCAAACAGAAGATGGGTACAGGATGTGGCAGATGATCTCCAGATGAGTGTATCGGACTCGCGACATCTTGCTTATGACTGAGACGTTTTCTGGAGGGTTGTTATGGTAGCGAGATTCTGCAAAGGACATGCTACTGAGTGAGTGAATGAATGAATGAATGAATGAATGAATGAATTCTCAAAAGATCACAAATATAACCAATCATTCTCAAAAGATCACAGATGTAACCCATCATTCCCGAAAGACCAGACTTAATAAGAATAATAACTCTGATCATGATTACATTAATATTAAATAAATGGCACCGCGTAATAAAGCAAAACAATATAATACCCCTCAAAAGAAAATGTACACATACTATATGCATGGTGTGTAAAAGGAAAGTAAAGAAATATACCAATACCTTTATCCCTGTCAACAGACTCCTGTTGGGAACGTAAGAACCGTTAGCAACAAACTCCTGCTTCACACTTTCAGATGGCCATTGGAACTCCAAGAATTTCCACTCGTATACCAGTTTAGCCTCGCCGAATTTCTGGGCTCTGGTAAGCACAGCAAGCACCAACATTAACATTGCCACAGAATATGCCACGTTGAGCTGTAGTGACATGACTTCAATTTTATGTGAATAGTTTAAAATCACAAATATTATGTATATAATTAAAGTTTCACACGTTCACTTTATCCCGCTTACCGTCACTAACTAACTTTATATTCAGTTGTTTTAAAACGTAAGCTTGCAGACATGTAGCTATCCCAGTAGATATCTAGCGAAAATGCTAAAAGAAGACACCATTAATTGCGGAATTTTCAACAGTTAAAACGCATGTAAAACAAATTAAACTAACGGAAGCGTTTTTTTCACTGAAAGATTTTGACAATCCCATATGTTTATTTTTCGTCATCGCAAAGTTTTGCTGAAGTCATTGTCCTTAGTGGTAACGGAAAATATGTATAGCGATAGAAGTAAAATGCCAGTGGAATCATTATACGCAACATGCAAAACCGGTTACATCCTTTTATTTGGTTAGAAAAATAACAGTAATACATTTGATTAAAAACTCACTTTAAATATAACTGTACCTGTCAAATATATATACCCATTTATCTTCCCACCTGTTTACCTACCTACATACATAGTGATATGACTTCAATTTTATGTGAATAGTTTAAAATCACAAATATTATGTATATAATTTTCTACTTAGTAATAACCACCATTACTATCGACCAATTACCAGTCTACCTACCTACCTACCTACCTACCTACCTACCTACCTACCTACTTACCTACTTACTTACCTACCTACCCACCTACCTACCTACTTACCTACCTACTTACCTCCCTATCTACCTACTTACTTACTTACCTACCTACCTACTTACCTACCTACTTACCTACCTACTTACCTACCTACTTACCTACCTGCTTACCTACCTACATACCTACTTACTTACCTACCTACCTACCTACTTACCTACCTACTTACCTACCTACTTATCTACCTACTTACCTACCTACTTACCTACCTGCCTACCTACTTACTTACCTACTTACCTACCTACTTACCTACCTACCGACTTACCTACCTACCAATCTCTGTATCCATCGCCTACATTTCTAAATATCTACCTACACAGTACCTATCTATCAACGTCTCTATTTGTCTAGCTATATATGAGGGCGAGTCAATATGTAAGTCACACAGTTCTGTGGGATGACAGGTAAATGTAGGTGGTGTTTTCTACAGGTGTCATTAGGTGACAGCAACACTGAACTTTATATTCCCGTTCGTCAGGTGGCGCTAGGTGTCTCATGCGCATGCGCAGCGCATAAACAAAATGGCGACTGTACTTACGGTGTGTACAATCAAAGAGAAACGTGCTGTTGTGCGTTTTTTGTGGGCAAAAAGACTGCACGCAAAGGACATTCATAAGGAAATGCTTCCTGTTTATGCTGACAAATGTTTGTCCCGTAAAGCGTTGCATAGCTGGGTAGAAAATTTTTCTCAAGGACGCTCTAAAATTGTTGAAGAAATCCGATCAGGTCGTCCTGTTGAGATTGCAAAAGAAGCATCCGTGCAGCGGATGGAGGAGATGATTAGAAGTGACAATTTCAAGAAGAAAGCTGACAGTGTGAATTCTGTATCGTACTGTGAAGTTCTATCGATGCTTCGTGACGCAATTAAAAGAAAACGTCCAGGACTGCTGATTAGAGGAGTGTTGCTTCTGCATGACAATGCCAGACCACATACGGCTAGATTAACTCAGGAGAAAATTAACCAACTAAGGTGGGAAGTTCTGGAACATTCACCATACTTAGCCCCTAGCGAGTTTACCCTTTTTGGTCCTCTGAAAACCCACCTTGGCGGGAGACATTTCGCAAAAGACGCCGAAGTTGAATGTGAAGTGAAAACGTGGTTTAGAAAACAGAGCACGGAGTTCTATGCAACCAGTTTGGGATGACTGATAAAACGATGAAATAAGTGCATCAATGTTGGTGGAAATTATGTTGAGAAATAAAGAGACAATGTATATGTAAAAATAAACTGGTTTCAAGTTGTTATCATATTTAGTTATTTTTCTACAGCCATTTGTGACTTACTGCCCGTCTCCCTGGCAGAGAGGTTAGCAGATTTCTCCGTTACCCCGAATACTCTCGTGGTTGACGTGAGCGCAAGAGAATTGGAAGCGGTTCGAGTCGCGCCAGTGACTTATGAGAGTATGGAGCCGGTCGCTCAGAAAGTCGTGGCGTGCTGATGATCGTAATCTAGCCTAGGAGCCAACATACAGCTGAAAGATGCTGATGTTGACCGCAATATCCTGAAACAGGATGGAATCGCGAAAAAAAGTGACTTACTTATTGACTTCCCCTCGTATCTGCTCTACCTAATTCTTATCTACCTATCTGTCAAAATATTTACCTACCATTCTATATGCCCACGTGACTATCTGTTTACATTTCTGTTAACTTTAAATTGGGGTGGACAATATCAAGATATTGATATCTCAGGCAGGCTTGGACATGGGAATCCTACGGGGATCCCATGGGACAAAAGGGTGATTTTCTGAATAGTGTAGGGATTGGATGGATGGGATGGGACAGACATAAATTACCATTGGATGGGACAGAAAAACATGTCCCAAGGACAAGCCTGCCAGCTGTAAGGGATGAGATGGGACATGCATAAATTACCACGCAATGTAAATTATGTCCCATGGACAAAACTGGATTTCTGGAAGGCACCTTTACTTGTGCTTGTGGGTGGGCAACATAAAGAGATGAACTGTAAGAAGACGTTGCTTGTGTGTAAATAATATCTAGGGAATGATTGGAAGACAACGGTGTGTGTGGCTGACAAATATCAACAGATGAGCTGGAAGACAACACTGAGTGGGAGTGGACAACATTAAGAGATGAACTATAAGACAGCGTTACGTCTGGGCGGACAACATCGGGAGATTAACTGGATGAAAGAGTTAATGTGGGTGAACTTAATCAAGAACTGAACATAAAGACAACGTGGTGTGTGGATAGACCACATGAGTGGGTGGAATGGAAGACTGTGATACCTGTAAGTGGACTGCATCAAGGAATGGACTGGAAGGTAAAGTTATTAGTCAGTGGACAACATCAAGAGCTGGACTGGAAGACGTTACCTGCAGGTGACCAACATCAACAAGTGGAAGACGTTACCTGTAAGTGAACATCAGCAAGCGATGGACTGGAAGTCAACATTAGATTTGAGTGGACAACAGGAAGAGATGAGCTGGAAGTCATCATTAGATTTGAGTGGAGAACAGAAAGAGATGAACTGGAAGTCATCATTAGATTTGAGTGGACAACAGCAAGAGAACGAACGAACGAACGAACGAACGAACGAAAGGACTTTATTTTCAAAGGGTAACAAATTGGGCACACAGGCCCGTCTTACATTCGGCCCTTCCAATCACTCATCTTTCGGTCATCAATAGTGCATAGGAAAAACATTGTCAAATGAATTTTGTAAACATAAACAATGCATATTACCATGTTATGAGACACATTCACCACCCACCCACACACACACATCACATTCAACCACACATCCCCCACACAACCACACACACACACACACACACACACACACACACACCAGGCACACATACATACCCCCACCCATCCACCACATCCCAAAACCTACACAGCTCCCCACCCACACACACCCCCACTAACCACACATACCATCCACCCATACCCCAAGCATACATACATTTCCCAGCCCACACATCCCCCACCCATACACATCTCCCCACCCACTCACATATGTTCCACCCGTCCCATTACCCACCAACAATCACCCACCCACATATCCTCCTCCACCCACACACATCCAACCACCCAGCCAAACGCACATCTCTCAACCACACATCCCCCACGCACACACACATCTCCCCGCCATCTCACATATCCCGCACCTACCCAAACACCAAATCCTGCACCCACCCACATAATCTCCCATCTCCCCCAGCCCACTCACAGATCCCGAGCCCACCCATACAAACATCCCCCACCATCTCCTAACCAACACACACTCACCCACCCACATATCCTCTACCTATCCACACATCCTCCCCCCCCCCACTCATCCCGCAACCAAACATCCCTTAACCACACATACCTTAAGCACACAAACTTACCCATATACAATCATCCACCCACACATCCTCTACCCACCCACCCATCCCCCAGCCACACACACCTACCCATATACACACATCCCCACCCACACACACACATCTCCCCACCCATACACATATCCCTCACACACATCCCCACCCACCAACACATCCCCCATTCACAAACACACACCTCCCATCCACGCACACCCAACCCACACACACACACACATCCCCCACCCATACACTCATTACCCTCACACATCCCTCCACACACGTACTTATCCCCCCAACCACTAACACCCACACATCCCTCACCCACTCATCAACACATACATCTCCCATCTACCCACTCACACACCCCAACACCCCTATAAACACACATCCCTCACCCTGACACACATCAACATACACCCGCACACCCACATCCAACCACACCCCACCCACTCATACACACGTAATAAGAGATGGACTGGAAGACCGTGATACCTATAAGTGGACCGCATCAAGGAATGAACTTGAAGGCACAGGTACTAGTCAGTGGACAACATCAAGAGATGGACTGAAAGTCAGTGATAGATGTAAGTGGACCGCTTCAAGGACTGGACTGGAAGGCAAAGTCATTAGTCAGTGGACAACATCAAGAGATGGACTGGAAGTCAGTGATACCTGTAAGTGGACCGCTTCAAGGACTGGAATGGAAGGCAATGTTACTTAGTCAGTGGACAATATCAAAATATGGACTGGAATAGTTACCTGTAAGTGAAAATCAGCAAGCGATGGACTGGAAGTCAATTTTAGATTTGGGTTGACAATAGTAAGAGATGGGCTGAAATTCAATTTTTGATATGAGTGGACAACAGCAAGAGATGGACCGGAAGTAAATCATCATTAGATTTAAGTGGACAACAGCAAGAGATGGACTGGAAGTCAAAATTAGGTTTGAGTGGACAACAGCAAGAGATGGACTGGAAATTAATATTATATTTGAATGGACAACAGCAAGAGATGGACTGGAAGTCAAAATTAGATTTGAGTGGACAACAGCAAGAGATGGACTGGAAATTAATATTATATTTGAATGGACAACAGCAAGAGATGAACTGGAAATGAACATTAAATTTTATGGATAATAGCAAGAGATGGACTGGTAGTCAAAGTTAGATTTCGGTGGACAGCAGCAAGAGATGCACTGGAAGTCAACATTATTTTGGGTGGATAACAGCAAGAGATGGACTGGAAGTCAACACTATATGTGGGTGGACAACAGCAAGAGATGGACTGGAAGCCAATATTACATGTGGGTGGACAACAGCAAGATATGGACTGGAAGTCAATATTACATGTGGGTGGACAACAGCAAGATATGGACTGGAAAACAATATTACATGTGGGTGGACAACAGGAAGAGATGGACTGGAAGACAATATTACATGTGGGTGGACAACAGCAAGAGATGGACTAGTAGTCAACATTAGATTTAGAGATGGACTTGCAGACGTAAGTCTGTATGAGTCCGTTGTGAAGACACAGAACAATGTTACAGACCAATTACATCAACCCTTGAATGCGGAGATGACATGTGATGATGAGTAGTGTAATGTATTCATGTATTATGTTAGATGACATGTTTTCCGCTTAAAATAATGGTGCTGGTTTGTATGATGAACAATTAGCTGTTGTTGGACTTTCTAGTACTACATAGAACAGTAGCACAAGTCGGACACTGACACAGCAATTGTGATGTGGTAGCTTATGTTTGTCCGTATGATGAGATGTGAAGCATGCGGTGTTGCTTTTAAAGAGCTTGTATGTACAAAGCAGGGTACACAACTGTACTTCTTGTTCATGTTCTTGTTCTTCTTATAGCCCTTGCCGTGTGGCGTTGTGATCATGTCTGTTCATAGACCTCTCTCTCTCTCTCTCTCTCTCTCTCTCTCTCTCTCTCTCTCTCTCTCTCTCTCTCTCTCTCTCTCTCTCATGTGCAGCCAATCATTTCTGCTACCGGCGTTCCTACACGCCACGGTGTCAAACTGTCCAGCATCTTATCTCTTGGTTTTTCCCCTGACTCTCTTCCTTTCCAGCTTTCCCGTTGTAACGAAATACTCTCGAGCTCCACTTCTCATGACATTCCCAAAGAATGTCTACTGCCTTCGTCTGATGCGAGTAACCAGTTCACTTTGTAGTTTATTTCTTTCATGATATATTCATTGCTATTTATATCCGTCCCTGGTGTTCTAATCATTCTTCTATAAAATCACACCCCAACCTAAACATAATTTCTCACGTGTATTTTTATGTCCATGATTCGCTCCATCCACCAGGATTGACACAATATGGCTCTTAAGAACTATTTTCTCATCTGGACAGACAAAGATAAACTGTAGATAATGTTTTTCATCTTGTCTCCGTGGCTAAGAGTTACGGACGCGATTCGTGAGTCCACTTACCCGCTTTCGAAACATAACTGCAAGCAGACCTTGTTGCGCTGGGATTTAACGAATTGGTATGGGAGCCGGTCGTTCAGAAAGCAGTGGCAAAATACTGAACGTAAACTTGCCAAGACATCAATAACAGCAGTAAAATGCTGGTGTTGACAGATGTCCTGTAAAAAAAAAAAGGATATGCAAAACAAAAACACATTCTTCATCTTGTGAAATGGTACCTTTGTTTGGACTATTCTACTTTTAACTTCCTTAATAAAATTTCCAAACGCTGTTATTAAAGTACTCAAATACTTAAATACATTGACTTGTTTAAAATTGGTTTAATTCACTTTGATATTGCGTTTGGTTACACCACCTGTCTTAGTGATAACAATGACTTCTATGTTTCTGTATTACAAAGTAGGTCGTATGTTGTCACTTCCTGTAACAATCAAGTCTATCATTTCATGTAACTGTATTTCATTGTCGGTGACCAAAAAAGTCATCAGCATAACACAGTTTGTTTACATTATGCCCACCAACTGATATTCCTGGCGTGTCTTGTATAACTTGCATATATGCAACGATACAGACGACAGATTAACATCAGCTTAGCAACGTGTGTATATTTCTATGTAGCTGTATCAGTGTCTGTTTGTTGTCTGTGCACCGACGAAAGCTCAAGCTGCAACGTCTATTTTATCACTTGTGATTGTATCCTAGTAGAACTTACTGACCCTAATTCTGGTTTTGGTTGATTAGTCTTGTGAGTGTAAATGAATACCTTAGACCCTCGCTGCGAGCACCAGCTAGCTATGGGGCTATTTTCAGAAACCCCTAGAAGACTTGAGAAACTGGGTGGCTCAGTGGCTGTCACGCTTGCCTGCTGGTCTGCTCGTCATGGGTTCGAATCCTTATTGAGGCAGATAAAAAAGATTAACTTGGACTTCTAGGTCGACACAGCCTCAAATGGATACCAGAAAATGTCCTAGAGAGTAAAGGCGGACAGAGTGATATAAACAACACGCCCGTCCAGTGCCGGTGTGACTATATACACACAGGGCCGGCACCATGTACCAAATACCATCAGGGTGCTTTACTTTGTACTTCTGTTGTCGAACATGCCAGTCATTTTCAGCATTCATTCATTCTTTGACACTGCCATTGGGAATGAACTCTCGCCAATAATGGGGATCGAATCATTTGCCGTCGTGTTATGAGGCTAATACATGATCAAAAGCGCTGTCCCAGCCCCATATAACTTCATGTCCATATGCTGCCAGTGTGTGTGTGTTACATTTCGCACTATTTCGTTAAGTGATTACAATAGTGTTGCGAATTTTGCCCATCAACATGTCTCAGGTTCTTTGCAGATCTTCGCATGTGGAATATTGACTCCTTTTATTATAATATTTAAATTACATCACATCTCATCCTGATCCACTTGTACCTTGCGGTGTAGAAGTGAAGTATACAAAACGGGAGAGTGCCTGCTTATGGGCTTCATGTATCGATATTCCCATGGACTCTGCTATTCCCTCCTTGCATCGTTTACGAGATGCGCTCTCTTCCTCTGATCCATTTGGTCTGTATATCATTGCTTGTTGTGGTATAATGTTAATTGGTAATCTAGTTGCATGATCAAACCATTTGACTTGTTCCATCCATCCATCATGTGCCATGACGATAAGCGTGGGCGGTCATGTTTTGCCATCTCACCAGAATCGTGGATCAGCTCCGTGTTTCTGTCTCGACCATGCCACGAGGCCAAGCCATCCAGGTATTTGCCTCTAAGTCTTCCCCTTGGTCAGTTTCCTTCGATCTTACCAGTTGTCACCAAGTTCTCCAAATCATTTCTTCTCATAACATGCCCAAAAAATGTTGACTGTCTACGTCTAATGTCTCTAATCAGTTTACGATCTTCATTTGTTTCTTGAAGGACTTGTTCATTGGTCTTTCTCTCTGTCCATGGTATTCTTTGCATTTTCCTCAGAAACCACATTTCTACAGCCATCAGATGTTTTTCAGCCTAACTGCTCATTGTCCAAGCCTCACATCCATATAAAAGTACAGGTTCTATGTAGCTCCTCAACACTCTTTTTCTCGTTTCAACTGACATCTTTTTATTGGTCAGTATGTTTTTCATCTTGCTAAAAGTTACTTTTGCATGGCGATTCTTGTTCTAATCTCTTCAAGGCATCTCCCATCAGATGTTATTACTGTTCCGGGATAATTGTACATATTCACATGTTGAAGAATATTCCCATTTACTTGTATATTACATTGTGGTATTTCGTTCTTCCTAGTGACGACCATAATCTGCGTCTTTTTACAATTTAATTCTAACCATAGTTGTTCACTGTGTGTAACAACCGCATCTACTAAATTTTTCAGGTCCTCTTCATTGTCTGCAATCAAGACTGTATCATCTTCATGTCTAATGTTATTGATGCATCATCCCCCAATGTTGATTCTTTCCATATCTTCAATATTTCTGAAAATACTTTCACTGTAAGGAAAAACAGATCTGGAGACATTACACATCCCTGTCTCACACCTCTTTTAATAGGCTGATATTGACTTACTTCATTATCAACTCTTATGACAGCTTGTTGTTTCTAATATATGTTTTTTTATAAGGTCTTTTCCATCAATTTGTAGATCTTCAAGCATCCTTATCATGTCGACATGTCTCACTTTATCGAAAGCCTTTGTATAGTCAATAAAGCAAAGGTGTAGAACTTTGTTTACTTCTATAGAACATTCAATTACGGTTCTCAGTATATACACAGCATTTACTGTACCCTTGCCTTCTACAAAGCCACATTGTTCTTCTATTTCAGGCTGTATTTTCCCCCTAACTCTTTGCATAACAATTCTTAGCAAAATTTTCGTGATGTGACTCATTATACTAATTGTTCGATGTTGATCACATTTCAAGGCTCCTGATTTCTTTGGGATTACAATAAATACAGAATTACATAATTCATTAAGTATATTTCCAGTATCATATATTGTATTAAGCAGACTGGTAACTTTATATATTACATATTCTTCTAAAGCATTAATCATTTCTGTTGTGACGCTTTCTGAACCGGGGGTCTTGCCAGATCCCATATGGTTAAGAGCATTCTGAACCTCCATATTCAAAATTGATGGTCCTTTATTATTATTTTGAACATCATACTGTTCGTCTCTGTTCTCGTCATAAAGGTTTTTCACATAATCTGACCATACATGTAAGATCTGATCTTTTTCTATTATGACTCTTCCATCTTTTGTCTTTAGGCAGCCTGCTGATGTACGTGTTCTTTGTTTAGTTAGATCCTGAATTCTTTTGTGCATTAGTTTCGCATTTTTACTGTTGTGTTGTTTTTCGATTTCTCTGCAATTTTTCTCAAGCCATGTTTCTTTTGCCTCCTTACATAAGGTTCTGAATTTTCTGTGAATTATTTCATATTTGGCAGGATTATCTTTGTTCTGTCTTCTTGTTTCCATTAGTTGTAAAATTTCTTCAGTCATCCATGTCTTACGGCCCACTTTCATTACTTTTGGAATAGTATTTTTCTGCTGCACAACTGATTGAATTTTTCAGCATTTCCCATTGATCATCTACATCTTGAAATAGGATCTCTAGATCAGACAATAAATCAAATTTGTTCTTTACTTCTATGTTAAAATTATCTTGTATTTTCTTTGGTGTGCCTTGCCAGATCGAGAATACCTGATCATTCGGGGCCACATTGATTGACGGATGTCAGTGGCGGTGATCGGGCAAGTTTTGAGCTACAGCCTACAATGGGTGCCGTTGTGATATTCTGGTACAATACTTGGTCGCGTCCAGCGTGAGTCGCCTGGTCAGTGGTTGCACACCCGGCTCACACGCCAGTGATCCGGAATTCGATCCTGGGTCCAGACAGGGATATGCACTGCTGACGAGCTCAAACGATAGAGACACTCGAGTCTAGTGTTTCCAATCTGACGTGGGCAAGGCTTAAGGTTTGTGCCGGAATACGATCAGCGTTGCCAGTAGTGATATGTGCTCAATCTTTAAATCTCATTTCTGTTGTGATTTTTCTTTTCTCGTTTTCTGTCATTGTCCAGGTTTGGCATTAATAGCATAAAGTCGGTTGGAAGATTGTGTTGTAGAGTGCTTTTTTTAGTAACTATTGATACATGTTTTTTCTTTAGTATTGGTGCCATTTGTCCAATGAGCTGGTTTACCTTATTGCTTCTATTTTCGATCTCGTCTTCTGATTTGCCATTTGATGATATTAATTATACTTCTTAGGTACTTAAAGCTCTTTACTTGTTTCAGGAGGTGTTCGTTTACGTGAATCATTGTGTTTTCTTCTTTGGTTATAGTTATTACCTCTGTTTGACATAAGCTAATTTTCATGCTATGTTCTTTCGCATTTCGTTTAAACTATTCACATGGTCTTGTAGTTTTGCTTTTGATTTTATAAATAGTGCTTGACCATCCGCGAAAAGTTCTCTAATTGTGTAATTTGCTGCTGCGCTCTATTTGTCATGCGGTGTTCTTGTGGTCTCTGTTTGGCTGGTCTCTTTACATATGTTGTCTATCAGTTATCAATTATCAGTTGGGGTATCTTCATTGCACTCCGGACAGGTCCATAGGTGCTCAGATCCTCCCCCCAGCATATGCATCAGCGTCCGGTGGCTAATAGTGCCAGTTCTGTGTTGGTTGACGAGGCACCTCGTTTTCCCGATGTACCTCTCACGTCTGGCCGTGCCAATTCTTTCTCCCAAGTCTTTCATCCTGGACATCGATGTGGATTCAATGACGTCAAAGTCCTCTGTTCTCAACATATCTTTAAGGACGTTAATAACATCAGCACGATCCATGGGCTGACCATCCAAAGGGGGTGCAGAGCCAGCCAGTTTATCAGCTCGTTCATTTCCTTCGACTCCCGCATGTCCCGGGACGAAGATGAAGGTGACTTTACGGACAACAGACTTCCGCAGCGACTCAGTCCACTGTCTACGTACAGATCCAGCTTCAACCTTCCGAATCATGCTCATTGAATTACTTAGTACACACACGTTGGTATAATGCTGTGATTCCAGCCATATGAAAGCCTGTGTTATTGCCATCACCTCCATCGTCATGCTGCTCGTGGGCATAGTGTGGGCACCACTGGATTCTTGAACGGTTCGGCCCGCTGGACGGGCTGTAAATGCCCACGCACTTCTCTGCTGCTTTACAACGGATCCATCTATATAGATGAGCACTTCGGGGCTATCTGAGTGTTCATAGATGAGCGCGTTGACCTCTGCATTGACAGCGGCAGGGTTCTGCTCTCTGCACCGTCTGTCGAGTAAGAGAACAAGTTTAAATTACAATCAAGCATAAATTGTATATCAGAAGGTCCCGTGGCATGGCAGATTCCCACATCAATGGGAGGTAAGTCAGACTTTGGAATATTATCTCCCCTAGATGTTTGTGTGTTTTCAAAGGGTCACTTTGTTTGCACGTGGATACCCCCTGTCTGCTCCAGTCTCTCTCTCTCTCTCTCTCTCTCTCTCTCTCTCTCTCTCTCTCTCTCTCTCTCTCTCCCCCCATAGATCACACAAGGACAGTCTAAGCACAGTGCATGAACACTGCAACAGGTGTCAGGTCCTAATGTGTGCATGTCCTAAACGCACATACAATAGTGGTTTGTGCATTGGTTCTCTCATTTGGAATTTAGCAAGGGGACAATGTGCACACGAATCCTCTGCGTTTTGCTCGAGAAGAATAGTCGACCGCTCCATTACCCCAGAAAGAGAGTAGAGTTTCCATCCTCGGGTTTAATATTCTGTATAAATTCAGACAATCCCCTACGTGAATCGTACCTGGTCTGCTAAATGTAGAGACGGACGTCGCGTCTGTAAACATCTTTGGTCCCTCCCGTCTCTTCCTCGCCCCATCATCCCTCTCATTTAATGACAATTCACAGCATAATAGGGTTCACTGCACAGCAGTTCCGCTCTGTTTACACATTGTAGAATCCTACAATTTTAGTCACGACTTGCTACAAGTTGATGTAGCACACGGAACTGTAGGCCCGTATCTTTCACGCTGAGATACGCACCTCCAATCAGAGTATGATATACTGTAGAGGGAAGAGAAAAAGGGAGGAAAGAGGGAGGAGGAGGAGGAGGAGGAGCAGGAGCAGGAGGATGAGGAGGAGGAGGAGGAGGTGGAAAGAACACTAGAAGAAATGAAAAGGTGAATCAAAAGTAAAGGATGAAGGGGTGGCAACAGCAAAAGAAAAAAGAAGCAATGTAAGAAGAAAAAACAGTAAAGGTAGTAGCAGCAGCGGAAGAAGAAAAATGTTAATTGCATATCCTTTTTCACGACGTCGCAGTCAACCCCAGCAGTTTTTTGTTGTTTCTTTTTTAATTTTTTTGTTGGGAGTGGGGGGGGGGGGTGTTGCTGTTTGTGATTTCTTGGCAAGTTTACGTTCAGTAGTTTGACATTGATTTCTGAACGACTGGCACCTTTGTATGAAAACCAACCCAATGTGGTCTGCACGAAGAATGTAGCTGTGAATAATGAAGAATTAAATGTCACCTCTCAACTCATTGTCTACACGTGTATGTTTGGGACCCCACAGCATGATCCACAGTTTGATGTAGCAATGGTTAGCTTCACTGACATGTCCGTTCCGATTGATGTGACTACAGACAACTCATGTTTCAACCCAGGGATATGATACTTAGTCGTTTGTCCGGCGGTCACGTGTTCAAATCAACGCATGGTTGAGGGATTTTACATCCCGTTATCTTCTATATATACCTGAGCTAGCCGCCTAAATGTGTAATAAGTTGTCTGAAGCAAGGGTGGTGGGTGTGATATCGACATTACTCACTGACTGCCCATACGGTACTTTATTTTTAATTCACCCCAAACAAAAAAGTATCCATTACAGGACCTCGGAAATGATTGCTAGACCGATGCAAATGAGGCTCTGTAAGAGATGCTTTATTTTTGTTTTGTTTGGGGTGAATAAAAAATAAAGTACTGCTGATACTTTACTTCTCCATATCCTCCTCCATTTGCCTTACCTTAGGGACTTGTGGGGCTGGGGGGGGGGGGGGGGTAGAGACCTTTAATACGCTCTTTCTAATGCTCTTTGTAAGTTGGTATTCAATTCTCTAAGATTGTTCCTTGATACCAGTATTCCATATTTTACGTTCGGCTCACCTTGCTCTGTATTGCCAATTGCCCTATACAAATCAGGCTGCAACATATGTTTATGACGACCCCAAGGCGTAGAAAAGCGTCTCTTACTTGACAATTACCCTGTAACTTGTGTCCCGTACTCATCAAGACTGCTTTTGCAGTTAGTTACATGTTGACATAACAATTACTCAAATATCATTCGGTTTATCTTCAATTTAAAGTTAAAAACAACGAAAAATAAACAATTCTGCAAGCACACGTATGTATTTGGCAAAACCACCTATTTCCATATTCACAGTTGTAACGTCCATTGTCACTAACTTTGAATTGTTAATGCAATATATACGTTTTCTTTCATGGAAATATGAAATCCAGCTTTATGCGAACTCTTCGAGCAAGCTACGGTGATCGTGATTTGACTTTGATACTCTCGGCAGGATGTAAATAGACGTAACAGGAGAAGAGGAAACAGGAAAGCAGAAGAAGAAAAGAAAGAGAAGAGATGGTGTCAAAATCTCCAATAAGTGTTTAGAGAGTTAAGAATAGAAGTAATAGAGTTAAGACAAAGTCCAGTAGGGAGACACCAGACAGGAGAGCTTCACAATAGCTTCACAAGGAGACACACTTGTGTCAACCAAGGGAGCGTTGAGTACAGTTGAGCGAGGGCTTCCCCAAGACATTGGGAAGCTTGCCTCTACGAGTAACCGTGGAGTACCCGGTTACTCAAGTTAACGGGCCAGCGTGCTGGGACACTATGCACGCAAGACTCGCTAATGCACGGAGGATACAGCGTCCGTGTTTGAACACGCAATGTGTAGCGTGAGGACAGACGGGACTGAGACGACTAGAGAGTAGACGTGTTCCTTACGAATGCTATAAGTTTCTAGATAATAGTTAATATTAGGCTTTAGATTCAGTTAGTGATTAATAGCATCATTCTCACCACTTCATTACATCTATGTAACGTACCATGTTGTTTAATGTCAATGAAGTATGCCGCTCGCAGAGCTTGTGAATTACCAGCTCTAAATAAATTGCATTCGTTTTGCAAATGACACGAGTTATTATTTCATGCGGTGCAAAAGTAGGGGAGTCCTGAAAGACCTGTCGCAAGCAATTTGCTGACAGGCAGGACCCCAATTGGTGTCAGAAGTCCCTGAACCAACGTCAACAGGCAATTGGTGTCAGAAGTCCCTGAACCAACGTCAACAGGCAATTGGTATCAGAAATTCCTGAACCAACGTCAACAAGCACCATTCGACATTATTTCTTTGTGAAATTATCTTAAACTAATGTAAATTATTTTGCATACAATGGCGGAAATAATTGTGTTTTGTGAATAACGTGAGTGATTAACACCATTACTACGTGATAATTAATATCATACCATTTGTGGAGCTTGAACCACAATGAAGGAAGTTTAAGTTACAAATTGTGCGATTCTACGAAAATTTAAGAAAGTGTGTTATTCTATTGAAAGTAATGAAAATGTATACAATTATGAATTTATATTGTCAAGCAAACCATCGTGTACATTTCATTTTGTGTGATACAGCCATCAATGTCACCATTCATCATATTCAGTTAAATATTTGTGCAAAATAAGTTTTTTTTTTTGTACAAAGGAAATATATTAGCTACTGAACGGAAGCCTTAGAACGAAGTTATACCAAACAAGATAGAAAGTGAAGACAAGACGACATTGACTGTCATATGACGAATCATCTTACGAATCATGACAATCATTCAGACTATCATAACATTAATTCATTAACATCATTTATCATTATCTAAATCACATTTTTCATTCATCAGCCGCATGAAATATAAACATGTATTTACAGCATATGCATGTCTCTAAAGTATTGATGCTCTATTAAACAGAAGCATCCGTTCTGTTCTCAATTCGATCATTTTTGTGTGTCCGGAAGAAAGCGGTGGAACATCCCAAGAGCCGTATTTTCCAAAGAATTAGATGAGTATATTATCGAAATATTTTGGTATGCACTATGTTAATCATGCATCTTTTTTCCAGTGAAATTGTAAATAACTAACACATAACTACAAACCATTGTGTAAAACTACTGTGATATCATTTTGAAATAACATAAAGCCACAAAATGGCGTCATTAAATGATTGTATCCAGGCAGGCAAGGAAATGGGCCACACTGGAGACAAATTAGAAAAGTGGGTAGACCAAAGATACAAAGAAGAATTAGCTCGACAGAAGGAAGAAACAGAGAGAAAAGCTGCTATAGAAAGAGACGAAAGAGCATTAGAAAGGCAGCATCAAAAAGAGCTGAAAGAAGTAGAGCAAGCTACCAAACAAAAGATGAAAGAAGTCGAGGAAGCCACCAAACAGAAACAGCTAGATTTAGATCATGCCACCAAACAGAAACAGCTAGACTTAGATCATGCCAACAAACAAGCAGAGGAAGCCACCAAACAAAAGCAAATACAGGTAGATTCAGAAACTAGATTAAAGATGAAGGAAATGGAGGTAGATTCAAACATACAGATAGCCTCTAGCAAACAAAAGAGCCAAGAAGAACAGAATAAGTTTAATAAATATAAAGGTCTTATCAAACCATATAGCGTAGGGGATTCAATTAGTGCATGGACTGAGAATATAGAATTCCAACTTAAAACTCAGAAAATACCATTAGAGGACTGGGCAATGATCTACATGAGAAATCTCAGTGGGGAGCCATTAAAGGTAATAGAATCTATACCTACAGAACTAAGGAACAATTATCAGTACATCCACGATAGGATCATGCAACACTTTCTTTTAGATGCCACTGGGTACCAAATTCAGTTTTCCCAAATAAAGCCAAAGGCAACTGAAACCTTCTTAGATTACATCTCTAACGTGCAGAGCACATTTAATAAATGGACTAGGGCGGCGAAAGTGGGCAAAAACTTTGATAAATTGCAAGATCTTATGGTAATGGACAGGGTGATATCTACCGTCCCTACCCCTTTTGCGAAGTTTCTACAACAATCAGATATTGAATCTATTGAGCAATTAGAAAAGCGGGGGTGGCATATTTTTCTTCTAATCGTGACATATTTAAGTCCACAACACATGATACAGAGATCACTGCTTTTGCAAACAATGTACCTAATAGATCTTACAATCAGAAAGATTATCGTAAGAAAGACAAACCGTACCAGAAGCCACCTCGATGTGGATATTGTAGTTTGTTTCATCCTAGCTACTCTATGTGTGATAAGAACCCGGCATATCCCTCACACTTAGAAACAGTGTTAAAGAAGCAAGAAAGTAGGAGAACTTCATTTAAACGTGCTGTTAAGTGTTACTTTTGTTCCAGTTATGGCCACTATAGTAATAAATGTCTTGGTAGGCAACGAATGAAGGCAAATGATGCTGCACTCATCGATGCGTCATCAGACGATGATAGTGAAATTGATTCGGAACTTGTAAATGTGTTACCAGCGAGTGAATGTGAAAGTGTGGCAGTAGTGACAGACATATTAGACTTTAAGAAATGTGACATATGTCACCAGTTTCATGCGGATGATAAATTGAAATGTGGGCACGTTATACCATGCTCCAATGAAGATGCTAACGCAGCTAGTGCCTCCAGAGGTAAACTGAAGTTCTACGATGCACTGGTCAATGATCAACCATGCCATTGTTTAATCGATAGCGGCAGCACTTTACTTGGTTTAAGAAAAGAACTGGTTAGACCAGAAGATTACACGGGTGAATTTGTCAAATGCCGTACTTTCTCTGGAACCATTGAGAAATACCCACTGGCAAAAGCGCATATTAATACCCCGTTCCTTACCGGCACATTCACTTGCGCAATCCTGCAAGATCCCTGTACGGATCTGATTTTAGGATGTCTAGATTCATTGAAACAATGTACAGACGACGACATAATAGCCTGGAAACATACAAACATGGCCAATGCTGTAACAAGGTCAGATACGCAAACACACTATACTGACTTACAAAATGAGAGAGATATATATATTATATGAGATTGCATTGGCTTAAGATTCCAGCATTGAGACCTGTTTAAGAAGATGAATTCGATGTGTTTTTATCTTATATTATTGATCAGGACTGCGGTCTGCTCCAATTTTCACATGGGACAGTGAGGCGCATTTTGTGTGATATTCACTGGCATAGGAATTGAGCATTATGGGGTGACACTTTGCCATGAAGTTGGAACCGTGATTAACTAACTACTGGCATGAGATCAAGGTTTAATTTACTACATTGAGCAGGTGATAAGTCAATGCAGTTTCGGCAGGTACAGCTTCTGTGTGCGGATACAATTAATTATTATACAAAGAGAACTGGTTACTCACATCTTAAAAAGACATTCCACATTCTTCAGGCGTGTCATGAGAAGGGAAAAGCTAAAGTATGTTGTCAAACGAGAAAGTTGTAAGGGGAGAGAGTCAGAGGAGACCAAGAGAGATTATGCTAGACAGTTTGACATCATGGCATGGGGAAACATCAGTATCAGAAATGATTGGCTCATCACGATACAGAGGTCTGTGGACAGAGATGGTCACCAGCGCCACACGGCAATGGCTATAAGAAGACAAGTTGAACTAGGGTACCTCAACATGGATGTTATCATAATGAATATATCAAACAAGCTTTAATACTTCCGGTCCGCGCCTGTGGCGCAGGGATTAATGAAGGCAGGTTCACAAGTCCCTGACATACATAGCCGAGGGTTCGAAGTCAGCCGATGGTGATTTTGAAGCAGACCGCTTTGAGCTGATTTCGATGGTATGAGTGTCGGCCGTTCAGAAAGCAATGGCAAATTACTGAACAAAAAGTTATCTAGTCAGTCATAAATCTTATATATAAATTAGGATCTCCGTCTGTCTGTCTGTCTGTATGTATGTATGTATGTCCTTTATACGTTCGCGAACGGCCCATCCGATTGAGATGAGATTTTCTACACGCCTTCCTTTCATTCCAGCGCTGCCAACTGTCGTATATTTTTTTCTTCTTCCTCCTCCTCCCTCCTCCCATTCCCAAAATACGTACGTAAATATATGATGATGATGATGAAAGAATCCCCGAACCAAAACGCTAGGGAAAGGGAAGAAAATGACGTGACTACACAGAATCGTCACACGGCAATCATCATCATCATCAAGTGCCGTGCCGGCTGGCGTAGGCGTTCAACTCTGCTGCTGATATATATGCCTCCATGCCACGGCAATATCAATAACAATTCATCTTTTTATGTGTAAGGAAGTTATCTACAGTCGTGTAGAAGGGAAGAACAATCAATGGAAGGACCAAAATCACAGAACCTAGACGAGTATGAATTCGGAATGGCGAACTCCCTCCTCCTCTCTTCTCCTCCTGCCTCTACCTCCTCCCCTCCTCCTCCCTCTAACTCCTCCCTCCACCCTCCTCCTCTTCCTCCTCCCTCTACCTCCTCCCCCTCCTCCCTCTACCTCCTCCCCCTCCTCCCTCTCCCTCCTCCCTCCTTCTCCCCTCTTCCTTCTCCCTCTTCCTCTCCCCTCCTCCTTCATCCTCCTCCTCCCTCCACCCTCCTCCTCTTCCTCCTCCCTCTACCTCCTCCCTCCTCCCCCTCTCCCTCCTCCTTCTCCCCCCTCCCTTCTCCCTCCTCCTCCCTCTCCTCCTCCCTTCTCCTCATCCCTCCTACTCCCTTCTCCTCCTCCCTCCTCCTCCTCTCTCCTCCTCCCTCCTCCCTTTTCCTCCCTCTACCCCCTCCCTCTACCTCCTCCCTCCTACTCCCTCCTCCCTCCTTCCTCCACATCCCTCTTCCTTCTCCTCCCTCCTCATCATTCCTCCTCCTCCTCCTCCCCCTCCTCCTTCTCCCTCCTCCTTCTACCTCTTCCTCCCCTCCTCCTTCTCCCTCCACCTCCTCCTCCTCCTCTCTCCTCCTCCTCGCTCCTCCTCCCTCTCCCTCCTCCCTTCTCCTCCTCCCCCACCTGCGTTCTCCTCCTCCCTCCTCCCTCCTCCTCCTTCTCCCTCCTCCTCCCCCTCCCTCCTCCTCCCCCTCCCTCCTACCCCTCCTCCTCCTTCACCCTCCTCCCTCCTCCTCCTCCACCTTCACCCTCCTCCCTTCTCCTCCTCCTCCTCCTCCCTCATCCTCCTCCCTCCTCCTCCCTCCTCCTCCCTCCTCATCCCTCTTCCTCCTTCTCTTCCTCCTCCTCCCTCCTCCTTCTCCCCTTTCCCCCCTCCTTCTCTTAATCCCTCCTCCTCCCTCCTCCTCCCTCCTATTCATCCCTACTCCTCCTCCTCCCTCCTCCTCCTCTCTCCGCCTATCTCTTCCTCCCTCCTCCTCCATCCTCCACTCTCTTCCTCCTCCCTCCTCCTCCCTCCTCCTCCTCCTCCTCCCTCCTCCTACCTCCTCGCCCTCCTCTTCCTTCCTCCTTCGCCCTCCTCCTCCCTTCTCCTCCCTTCTCCTCCTCCCCCTCCTACCCCTCCCTCCTCCCCCTCCTCCCTCCTCCTCCTTCTTCCTCCTTCTTCCTCCCTCCTCCTCCCCCTCCTCCCCCTCCTCCTCCCTCTCCTCCTCATCCCTCCTCCTCCATTCTCCTCCTCCCTCCTCCTCCTCCCTCTACCTCCTCCCTCCTCCTCCCTTCACATTCCTCCTCCTCCCTCTTCCTCCTCATCCCTCCTTCTCCTCTCTCCTCCTCTCTCCTCCTCCTCCTCCCTCTACCTCCTCCCTCCTCCTCCCTTCACATTCCTCCTCCTCCCTCTTCCTCCTCCTCCCCCTCATCCTCTTCCCTCCTTCTCCTCCCTCCTCCTTCTCCCTCTTCCTCCTCCCTCTTCCTCCCTCCGCCTCCTCCCTCCTCCCACTCTCTCCTCCTCCTTCCTCCTCCCTCCTCCTTCTCCTCCCTCCTCCTTCTCCCTCTTCCTCCTCCCTCTTCCTCCCTCTTCCTGCTCCCTCCGCATCCTCCCTCCACCTACTATCTCCTCCTCCTCCCTCCTCCTCCCTCTCCCTCCTCCTCCTCCCTCTCCTCCTCCTCCTGCGTTCTCCTCCTCCCTCCTTCTCCCTCTTCCTCCTCCCTCCTCCTCCCCCTCCTCCTCCACCCTACTCCTCCCTCCTCTTCCTAATCCCTCCTCCTCCCTCCTATTCCTCCTGTCTCCTGTCTCCTCCTCCCTCCTCCTCCCTCCTCTTCCCTCCTCCACCTCCCTCTTCCTCCTCCCTCCTCCATTTACCCAAGACAGACAGACAGATAGTCGGGAACGGGATCTTATATGACTACTTATATGATTTAAATGAGATGCTCTCCACCATGGGCTGGGCCGGGTCAGACAGACAGACA